>MU225411.1:2576308-2610507 GCA_018584345.1 Thuja plicata
TGAAAGAGGGAGAACCACACTGTATTCTATTACTGTATTCTGCTTCAACACATCCAGACAATAAGCTTTCATGAATATACAAAGACATAAAAGTATATCTTACAATAAAATTTCCACAAGACCAACATGGACCTGTTCTGGGCATCTGCAGGAAAAAACCAGAACAGAGCAGAGGAAAGGAACCCATACAACTGAGAAAAGAAAGAAAGATATAGAAGAGAAGAAACCCTAAAAAAACTTTCTAGCCAACACCTGTCCTTCTCTTCAAATTTGATTTGCACCAATTCCTTCTTTTCAAAATATCTGATCCTTCTGGGTGACTTCACAAATCTGATTTTACTTGTCTTTACAAGCCTTAAAAATATCTAAAATATCTTTAAAAACTGAGTCCATCTATCTGAGAAAATATCTGATTTTATCCCCAATCTCTAAAAAATCTGATTATCCCATGTGTTTATAGAAATCTCCAGAAATGCTTATTTCATAGAATTTGAAATAAAATACTTTTTCTTTGTATGCACTTTACCCTTTTAAAAAACCTGCATATCATTTAAATTTCCTTTGAAAACTTTATTTTCTGCCCATTTTGCCCAGAAGTCACCAGAAATCAGAATGTGGCACCTTCTTATTCGCTGTCATAAACTGGTCTTAACTCACCTTTGACCTGAGTTACATCTGGCGACCATGCGACAACCACAGTCTCACAGTTGCGAGCAAATTTTAACTCAATAGTCAACCCTAGGCAACCTCGCGACTGACATCCGGTGGCTAATTCTTATCTGGTGACCACACGACCAACAGCTAACTCCATGTCACGACTGTCAACTTTGGCATCTGGCTACTTCGCGACTAGCGGTTAGTCGCCAAGTCTCGGTTGTCAACTCTGATATTTCACGACTATTTTTCATCTTTGCTGGGGGTATGAAGAGAACTGCTCATTAATGGGGTTGAATCTCTTCTAATGAAGACCATGATTGTCTTCTAGAGGACTGGGCACCATTTCCCATGGAGCTACTTCTACAATTTTCACATTAAAACTTCAAAGAAAATCCTTCCCATCATGGCCTTGGCGTGGTTTACTCTGTATTTCAATATGTAATATGAAATGCTTCATTTTAAGGAAAAAGAAAACCACCAATGGTCAGCGCTGGCCTTCAAGATATTTGTCTCTTGTATTAAGATGCCTTCATTCCCCTCTAAAAATGATGCACAAGCTACTGGAAATGCAAATTTTAAAATGTTTGGAGATGTCTGCACAGACTGCTTGGAATCTACCCTCTTCCAGTGTGACAGCTCATTCACAGCTCCTCTGTGGTTTCATATTTTCTAGAACATTCTAAAGAATATTTCCATGTCATTTTTTTTCTATTCAAAACCTTTCAAATTCCCTCCTATATCCTCTCCTCGCATGCTGCGCAGCTTTCCTTATACTGTGGTTTCATACTTGAAAAATGGCGCTGGTAAAGGTTGGGGAATTAGGCTCTACACCTACTGCTTTGGATTCATCTATAACAATGTTTGCAGTTTATTTAATGTTTAAAATGCCCTCAGAAAATAGCGTGTGCCTTTCTCCTTTCATGGCGTGAGCATTACTTCCAAATGCATTTAACAATGGTTGCAGCCCATGAAAGTTGACCTCCTTTACTAGCACAGGAACATGCTATGAAAGTTTTCAAATTGCAATGTGATAAACACTTAATACTTACCTGCGCAGCGCATTATGGAATGAAGTCTTTATCTTTTTTCTTTTTAAAACTTTCAAAACATAACATAACACTCCTTCACTGTTTGCGCTGATTACTCCACATTTAATGTGTTTGCAGATTCCATTCCACTATGTATGGTCTCCATTACTTAGCACAAGCCGCTGGGAAATGTTATTGGCATTCAAAATTTCAATCACGGATCAACCATCAAATGCTATACTTGATCAAACAAGCAAGCTTCTGGTCAATTCGAAAATTGCTACATATATTGACCATATCCCCTTTATTCATGCCATAAATGGATTCTTTTGTAATATGGTGTGATCATTCCAATTCAAGACATAAAAGATAATTAGGAAAATCCTATGACATTGTAGTTGCAAACAATTCCGAATGAGAATGCAACTGGCATTAAGCTATAATTCAGACATATAGACCTTCTGACAGAATGCTGAATGGAAGAGATCCGGATGGATTAGACGGATTGTCATTTTGCATCACTTGAAAACACTCTTGTAGCTAATGCCTCTTATTCATCCTTTCGTATTTTAAAATTTTACCATAAAGAACAAAATGGTGACCTTGTAATCATTTTAACACTTTATGCAAATCCACCACAATTATGGCAACTGGCCTCAAAAATTCACTGAAACAAGTAATCTGACTCTGGCATTCGGCAAAAAGATTCATTGATTACCATTGAAAATGCATGCAGAAGGACTTCACCAGATTCATCTTCAGGCACTAGATATTACAGTGCAAACTTAGCCTTCCAGAAAACTACATAGGTACAAATGCAGAATCACCATAAATCCCCTTCTTAGATTAATCATTTAAAATGAGTAAATCAAATTCTGAAACTTTTCCATCAAGTTAGATAGTGCATTCATATGTAATGAAGATGGTCCCACAATCGGATCCTAGAAACATCTTTCAGATAGAAATTTATCATCTCCTAAAAATGGCCATTTTGCAAACTTAAATCTTTTCCGCACTACAAGCTGAACAAACTGCCTCCGAAACTGCATTCATAGGGTCATCAAAAAGATCTTTCAGAAACTCAACCTCTGGAGCCTGATTGAATGCCAGATGTGGAACATGAATCGCTGGTTTTCTTCTTCTAAAAACAAACCACTAAATTGAGACCAATCTGCAAATATATCACCTTAACACTTTTCTGAACTAAAACACAATGAATGTGCGGAAATCGGGTTCGGAATCGGCAAAGAAAAGTGATCTACTGGATTGGTCAATGTTTGGGAATCTTCAAAGGAGTTCATTCCTAGGTCTGTAATGCAGATCAACTTCAATTATGTCTGACCTTGAACTGGGTGCAAATGAGGAAAGGACAAAGTATGCCATTTAATTCTGAATTTTGCATTTTCAGTGAAACTTCAATAAATTGGAAACGGAAAGGCTCTGGAAATGTGGATAAATGGATTGGTAGGAATCTATAAATCTTCAAATAGGTGCACTCCTATGTTTTCAATATGAGGGACAAGCCAATTATCCAAAATTTTCACCCGAATATAGATTTTCAAAAGCTCAAAGTGGACAACTTACCAATTCTGCACTTGAATACATAGGAAATCAGAAATATTCACCAACGGAATGGTTCTAGAAAACTTGTCATCTGTTTTCATAAAGATCTGCAAACTGGAAATATTGGAGTGTGTGACCACTGGAACACAGTACAAAAGGTACTTTCTCAATTGGGTGAACTAGTCAAAAGTTATAACATGTCAAACTAGGCTATTCAGATTTCTAGGCAGAACAAAAATGCAGACAGTTCTGAGCAACCAACTTTGGGAAGTATGAAAACTTATCAAACGGATTCAGAATGACCTGAGATCTAAAAAATAAGCTCTCTGATATGCATGCTAAACATTCCCAAAGTGATGGCTTATGAAATTCAACAGGGCGTAAGATACTCAGAATAAAAGTAGGCTCCGGACAGCAAATTGACAATTTAGCAAAATGCAGAATTAGGTGACCCCCTCAAAATGACTAGTCCATAAACATGTCAGAATTGGAAATCAGGAGCTTGGACCTACTACATATGTCAAATTCAAGGCATTGAAGCCTCTTCCAAATTTGTACCTTGTGAAAATCATCCGGGCATCTTTTACAAGTACTCTAACTGAGTCTTCTTACACAAATTTCAAGGGTATTGACTTTTGCTTGTCTGAAAAATTTAACATGGTCACTCCAAATTTGTTCCAAATTTAGGAGTACCAACAGAGTGGAAGATTTCTTTCAAGATGAAAGAAGGTTTGTATGAGTGGTTGGTTATACCTTTTGGTTTAAATAATGCACCGAGTACATTTATCAGATTAATGAATCAAGTTTTGAAGAAATTCTTCAATAAATATGTGATTGTATACTTGGATGATATTCTAATATTCAGTAAGACTAGAGAACAGCATTTGATGCACATCAGACAAGTATTGGAGAGATTGAAAGAGGAAAAGATGTTGGTAAATCTAAAAAAAGTGTTCCTTCATGAAAGAAGAACTGGTGTATCTAGGTTTTGTGATTTCAGCTGATCGTTTGAAGATGGATCCTGAGAAGGTTGAAGTTATACTTAGTTGGCCTACACCTGAGAATGTTAGTGAGGTAAGATCATTTCATGGATTTGCAATTTTTTATAGGAAATTTATCAGAAATTTCAATTCTATTTATAATGCTATGACTAAGACAATGAGAGGAGACAAAAGAGAATTCAAATGGAGACATGGAGCTGATAAGAGTTTTGAGACTTTGAAGTAGAAGGTTGATGAATTACCTATGTTAGACTTACCTAATTTCAATAAGGTATTTCAAGTTGAAGGTGATGCAAGTGGAAGTGCAATAGGAGCTGTGTTGAGACAAGAAGGTAAACCTATTGCATTCTTTAGTGAAAAGTTGAATGTTGCTAAAAGGAAATATTTTGTCTATGATCAAGAATTCTATGTTATTGTTCTAGCTATGAAGAAATGGATAAATTACATAATTACGGGTGATTTGTGTTTTATACTGATCATAAGGATTTAAAGTATTTGGGTAGTCAGAATAAGCTAAATTAGAGACATATGAAATGGGTAGATTATTTCTAGAGTTTCACATTTGTGATTAAGAATAAGGGTGGAGTTTCTAACTGAGTTTCTCATGCATTGAGTAGAAGAATATCTTTGTTGGTTGAAATGAGAATTGAAGTTCCTTGTTTTGATGATATGAAGCATTCGTATGAAAATGATCCTGATTTTTTTGAGTAGTGGAGAGTGTGCAGAGCACCTATTCCAAATAAATCAAGTAAGTATGAAGACTATTTCATTAGGATGACATGTTGTTCAAAGGTATTAAGTTGTGCATACCAAGAGGATCAATGAGAACTAATTTGATAAAGGAAAAATATAGTAGTGGTTTGGATGGACATTTTGGTATTGATAAAACATTGATTTTTCTCAAGGAAAGGTATTTTTGGCCTTAGATATATAAGAATGTTTAGAAATTTGTGAAAATTTGTGGAGTTTGTCAAGTTGCAAAAGGAATAAGTCAGAATATTGGTTTGTATACACCAATTACTATTCCTGAGAAACCTTGGAGTGATATCAGCATGGATTTTGTTCTTGGCTTACCGAGGACAAAAAGAGGTAATGATTCCATATTTGTTGTTGTGGATATATTTTCTAAGATGACACATTTCATACCATGTAAAAAAACATTAGATGCAGTACATATAGAAGATCTTTTCTCTAAGGAGATTGTTAGATTGCATGGATTATCAAGGAGTATTATCTCTGACCGAGACAGTAAGTTTGTTATTTATTTTTGGAAAACACTTTGGAAGAAGTTGGACACTAAGTTGAAGTATAGTTATACATTTCATCCAGACACTGATGGAAAAAGAGAGGTTGTAAACCAAAGTTTGGGTAACTTGTAAAGATGTTTAGTTGGAGACGCACCGAGTAATTGGGATTTGATGTTGGCACAAGTAGAGTTTGCATACAACAGTTCAGTAAATAGAAGTATTGGAAAGACACCTTTTGAAATTGTTCATGGCACACAATCGAGAGGTATATCATATTTGAGGGACATTGCTGGAGAAGAGAAAAGAAGTTTTGAAGAAGAAAATTTTTCTGAGTTCATGAAGACATTGCATGAGGGTGTAAAACAGAAGTTGGAGAAAAGTAATCAGAAATACAAGGATAGTACAAATAAATCAAGGAGACAAAATTTTTGAAGTTGGTGATGTATTAATGGTTCATTTGAAGAAAGGAATATTTCCTATTGGAACATATGGAAAATTAAAGATGAAGAAATTTGGTCCTTGCAAAATACTGAGAAGATTTGACACTGGAAATTATTATGAAGTGGACTTACCTGATGACATGGATATATCACCCATATTCAATATTTCAGACTTGTATGAATATCATGAACCTAATGAAGAAGTGACAGTACAGAGTGATTATCCTAAGAAAAAGATAGAGGAAGTTGAACATATTTTGAAATAGAGAGTTGGCAGAAGTACAAGAGGAAAGAAATACATGGAGTATCTGATAAAATGGAAGAACAGACTGATTGAGGAATCATCTTGGATTTCTCAATCTAAGTTGGATTCATTTCAGGTTGGACCTAACACATGATTCAGGGAATCATTCCGTTTAGCCCCAGGTGTGTGATGCAGGATCATCTTGGGTTCTTTGGAAATCCTGATCAACCAAAAATATGTTTTCTTTTGTTGTTTAGCTTGTTTGTGAGGCTGCTCAGTGAAGTGTTCAGTAACTGATGTTTCTTAGTGACTTTTAATATCTTTATTTACCAATGGGTATTAGTGTATGTTGGCTTCTCGGTGGGTTCTTTCACCAATTTTTTTCTGATGCTTGGTTACCTTCTTACCGAGTTATTCTTGTTGCTCAGTCGGCTTCTTACCGAGTTGTTTATCCTGATCTGGATGACTTCTGCATTTAATTTTTATAGCGTAATTAATGTGGGGTCTTTCATTGGGATATGTGTGGACCTAAATATAGGTCTTTCTTTGGTATTTGAGTGTCGACCTCTTTGGTAGACTCTTGTATATATTTGGTTTATGTTCCTAGATTTAGGATAGGGAGTTTTAGGAGGAGTTTGGTATCAGCTTGTGATAGAAGATTTAGTGTTAGGATATTTCAATGGAAGTTCTATGACCTCACATGTATCAAGACCATTATATAATGTATTTGAATGTATATGGTCAAAACTAGGAAGGCCTTACAGCCCGACATGTATTTAGTTTGATGTAATACAAAGCATATGTTGTTCTTCTCTCCATTGTTGTGTTGTTGCTTCCATGTTGTTCAACAAGTTGGTTTGGATAGTTGGGAGTTCCTTGGTCCCCTACTCTCCTCACCCTCACATCACTTTCTCATGCCTTGGTTCTACCTTTTCATTGGTTCAAATCCATTTTATCCTTTATCCATCTCAGCCATCCAATCCTATCATATCCAATCCATTTCTCCTCCTCCCATTGTATTCAAATTGTCTTATCCTCCAATCCAATCCATTTATCCTCCTCCCATCCTATAATACCCTCTCGGATGACTATACTATTATTTTTGAGTTAGACATTTTGACATAAACTATATGATTTTAGTTGTTTACATGTTGGTAGATCTAGATGATATTATGCTCAGTTAGATGTTTTGATATATACGTGTTCATGATTAATGTCTTTATGACAAAGGATTATTATATGCAATAAATGGAATTCTAATATTTCCCACTTATAATGTGCTATTTTGACTAATGAGCTTTCAAGAATCTTTTATGATGCTTTACTTTTGGAATATATGTCAAATGTGTTTTCATGACTCAAGACAAAGTCGTAGTTACTCACTTAGCTAAGGTCCACACGATGTATCAATCCTAGTCATCTGTTTGCAATGTCTTATATATGAATATATATGTTTCTATGCACATGTATCTCTCCTTGGTGATGCAGGATTGTAGGTACCAAGCATTGTCTCCACCTGGCTTCACAGATCTGAGCATTCTCTCTAAATCTCTATCATTGTTGTGAAGGAGATAACACCTGGTTCCACAAGACTAATCCTTACCTTGATCCCTGTTCCCGGGTTGGGTCCTTTGGGAATTGTCTTTTATTATGGATTGTTGTCCATTTTTTGATGCTTGACATTTGGGTCAATTGTGGATATTTGTTATTGTCCCTAGAGCTAGGTGAATATTAATTGTGGTTGAATTGTGGTTGAATTGTGGTTAATAATTATTGGATGGTATGATGGAGTTATTTATGCTTGGTAATATACCTTTTCTAATGTATTTAAATAATGCATGATTTTAAGAATATGTATTTGGTTATATATATACATAGGCATATGGGTGCACACATATGCATATGTCTATATATAAATATATTTATGTAATACTATAAATATTCCTATATTAATGTCTTAATAAATGGATGTGTGTATGTAATTATTCATTATATGCCTTTCTTGTTTTAAGAAAAGAAATTAATTGTCTTATGAAATTAAATTATTCTTTTAATAAGGAAAGTAAGTAATCAAAGTAAAAGGTGAAATAAATAATGAGAATTACCTTAAGCATGAAATAAAACATAGAGTAACTAAGGGGGTAATTTAACTAAAGTGTTCTTGGGAAACTACCTATGCATTAAATTTATCTAAAATACTATTATGTTCTAAACTATTAACCAATAAATAGTTACGGATAGTTGCATCAGTTGAACTCCCTGAGCAACCAATCCAGAAACGTATTTATATTAAGGGAATATAGTAAGTAGGAGTTAGGGGAAGGACAGAGGAAAAATATACTCAGAGAACTTTATACATATCTGGAAACTATTAGTAGGATAGAGGGAGACATTGGGAGAACATCTGACTGGTTAAAAGGCTGAAGGAACATAGGCTTGGGAGAGTAGAATTGGATTGTGTCAAAGGTCTCCGCAAGACTCCAGGTAGGCTCTACCCAGAAAGGAGCATCCTGTCTATTTAATTACTATGATTGTTTACAGTTTTCTGTGGTTATATGAACAATGGAATTTCCTTTGTGTGTATTTAAAAGAGTATGTTATCTCATATGAATGCAATAATTGAAGTATGCTTGACAATGAAATTAGTTTATAATTTGTTGTATATTGTGTTTCTCTGTGTATTTCCTTCTTATAATGTATTGATTTTTGATAGAACCTCATTCTGTAGATGATATGTAGACTATCTCCTTTCTTAGAATCTTGTCTCGGGTGGTCACCTTTCTACACCTTGCACGTCCAGGCAGAAACTAAATAGATTTTCCATAAGGGTAGACAGGTTTGAGGGATGCTTTAGAATGAGAACTAAGGATTACCAAATGGGTATCTCTCTGATTCTACCTTCTGGGTCTCCATCTTATTCAGTTTTACCCGGAAGGTGGAATCTAAAGGTTGTTGTCCGGAGGATGCACAGGTCCTGACCACCTACACAAAACTGGGTACCATCTACACAGGATGCATGACCACCTATGCAAGAAGCACCACCTATGTAGGTTGTACCACCTATATAGGTTAGGTCACCACCTATGTAGCTTAGAGCCCCACCTACACAGCTTAGGGTTCCATCTATGTAGGACTCTTCCAGTTGATGTTTTTGGGTTTTCAGAAGGGTTTAGGGTTTGGTTTTGACCCAGGGTTGGCTCTAGAGGTTGTCCTTACTTGCAGAATACCCTATTTATACCTATTGTTATGTTTATGATCATTTATAATCTTGTTATAAGATTTGGAACCCTGATTAGGGTTAGGGTTGTTTCATATACCCTAGGAACCTTATATGACTTTCTTTATGTTCCATGTGGATGTTAGGAACTCTTGTATACTTTTCCTTCTTATCCTTATGTGCTTTGATGAGTTTGATAGAGGTAGGAAACCTAGGAACACTAGGTGAGTGGCTCACAATGTGGGGTTGGGGCCCTAAGTGGCTAGTACCAGGGTAACCCACTCTGGAGTTGATTAATCCAGTGATAACATTAATAATTTATGGGAAGGGAATTACACATTAATAAGATAAGCCTCGCCCATGCTGGTAGTGCTTGTAAAGGCTATGAATGGGAGTGGGAGAAGATTCTATTGCAATAGCACAATCAGATAGTCTTGTCCCTATGAGAGATGTTCGGTTCCACATGTGCCTACTTGGGGGCCAGGGCCCAGAGAGGCTAACCAGGGTAACCCAAGGGGTGAGGGCTATGCAATGACACTCACCTAGCGTGTCTTAGATTTTCTACCGATGTGTCTTATGTTTTGTATTCTTCTCATGTTTTCAATTATGTTTTGGGTAAATGCACTACCCTCTCCTTAGGAATGGTCTATTTATCACCTTCTTGCGTGGATCATGGTGTTTATCTCCTAGAACAGGGGAGTGGATCATTTTTGGGTATCCACGTTGTTGGGTGGTAAATATTTTTTCAAGGTATTGCTCGTAGAGTTGTGGATGGACCCTGTTTGTGCTTTCTCCAAAATTGTGAAAGATGAAGACTTTCTTGTTGTTCCTCATTGTTAATCATGTAATGATATTTCATTAATGTAACCTCCCAAGAGGAGATGAATGTAAATCAATATTTGATATATTTCAGATTGATGTAATGGGATGGGTAGTTTTAGGAAAATGGGAAAAGGGATCAACTATATTTCAATGTAAAAGATGTATCTATCAAAGAAAAGAAGTGATCTTTACTTATGGAAAATATGTTAGAATTATGATGTTTCATGGTTATGAAAGAGAATAAAAGAATTGGCTATATTGATATTGTAAATGCAATGATGTTTTATTTCTAAATGGCATGTAATAGTTGTTAGGAAAGTTCATTACTTTATGTGCACTTCTTTTAAAAAGGTTGAAAAGAAAGAATCATGATATGCTAGAAGTTAAATGATTTAGATGAACAAAAGTTATGTAACGAATATGTTAGAGACTATTTTATAATGAAAGTTATGGTTAAAGTCTTGTTCATTGGGGAACCTAGGGAGAATCTATTAATGGAATATACACACACACACACACACACACACACACACACACACACACACACACACACATTGACTCTTAACTAAGTAACCTTTCTAGTTTCTTCAAGGGTTCCCTAGTGGGGCATGACACATCCTATTTAAACCATCTTATCCTTCCTACTTATCCATTCATCCTTATAATCCAAAAGTCCCAAATCAGTCCAATCAAGTCCAATTAGTCCTAATCCATACAATCTAATCTTGCAATCTAGCACATAATCCTTAATCAATCCATCATCTTGGTCCATGTAAGATGATAATTCATTGATCAACTTTTAATCCAATCATCATCATCATGCAATGTATCCTTCCCAATACTTTGGATGTACATTTTTTCTTATCATTAAATTTTTCATTATCATCAATCAATCAATAAATCATTAATTGATCCATCCATCCATCAATTAACTTTCAACTTGGCTAGGATCAAAATTTTAGTTTTCTTTTGGTTTCCTATGCATGCTTACTTGTTGCTTGTATGTTTTAGCATTGTTTGAATTTTTTATATTCTTTGCATCCTATTTCCACAAAGGCATCATGATCTTCTATATCATGGTGTCATAAGGCATATGTTTCCACTGGACCATTTTGATCACAAAACTGGCACATTGTCATCTTAGTTCCTTATACATTGGTGTATAATGCCAAGTCCAATAAAAAAATCTAGGTTGTTCATACCACCACAACATTATTTTCATCTTCCTATCCTCTTATCATCCATAATTTCATACTCCTATCCATTTCAAGAGAAATTTTGTGTTCTTTAAACCCTCATGTCCTTTCAAGGTGGCATACCACTACCTCCTTGTTATTATTCCTCATCCTACCAATGACCGGAGCATCATGCTACTAGTCATATCGCTTTTAATCTACTATGTTTTATTATTATTTGATATAACATCACTTCATGATGCTACATCAAAGAGAGGTAAAATCTAGACACCTAAATGTGTCCACGCATGATTACAATTGAAAGTATCCTATCCTAGCCAATTAATAAATATTTACTATTTATTTAACAATCTTTTACCTTTACCATATACCTAATTAAATAAATTTATATTTATTTAATTAAATTTGGCATCCAATCTTGTCCCTTACCTTTAATTAAATAAATTTATGTATTTAATCATAGCCTATACCCCCTAAAGTTTAATTAATCTTAATTAATTTAAACTAACCTACAACCTAATACCTTCATTTCATCCTAAATCCTACCTACTAATTAATCCTTGATTAATTAAGCTAATTCCATCTTTGCTCACGGTGTGACCTATCAATTTAGGGGTTTCTAGCCAAGCCTCCCTGAGTTGCATGCTTGGACCTCACAATATTGGGAGAAGCCTCTCCTTTCTGGTATAACTCATATTTACCCTATGGCTAAAGGGTTTTTTATTGTAAAGTTTGAGAATGTTCAAGACAAAAATAAAATATTTTGTGATCATTTCTTTAGTTGGGGGAATAGATTCTAATTGATGATTAAACCTTGGCACTCTCATTTCAATCCTTTATCTGAAATGTTTAACAAGATTATGATTTGGGTTCGGCTCCCTTATCTTCCTCTTCATCTATTTCTTTATTCTCTTTTAGAGGAAGTGGAATATGCTCTTAGGGATTATTTTATGGTGGATGATGAATAGTCTGATATTCTTCATTCCACATTTTCCCAGATTCTATTAAAATGGATGTTTCTAAAGGGTTGTCAACTGAGATCCTAATCAAATCATCTCAAGGTAGTTGGGTTCAAACTCTGGACTATGAAGGGATTCCCTTCAGGTGTAGAAGATATTTTAAAACTGGTCATTCGGCTGCTCAATGTGAATTGGAGAAAAAATAAAATGGTGGCTTCAAGGTTGAATGGTTCTTTTGATCAGAATTATACAATTGAGAAGAAATTTAAAACTCAAAGGATTTTCGCCCACATGGTGGTGAGGGATTCTCCATGTCCTGTGGCTTCTTCTCAAACTGATCTGGTTACTATTGGTGGGGTTGATGAGGCTAGTGTGTAGATTCTTGATCCTCCTATTCTCTCCCCAAATAAGAGAGGGAATTTGCCTCTAGATGTTATTTCTAGTGATAGGGTCATGTTAGCCCCATATAGACCCAAATTTAAAAATTTAGAATTTGGGTCTTCTCTATGTCAATCCTTTCTTAGATGAACATTTTATCTATTAAGAATGAGTATTGAACCCCTTCAAACTAGGTTCAAAGAGGTTCAAAGGTTTCAAAATGGTTCAAATTGGTTCAGTGCAGCTCACGGTTCAATGGTTCGAGCTCAAAGATTCAAAGATGCAGGTTTGATAGTATAGATTGATGTTTAAAATTTAGAATTTCAAAGGATTCATAATTCTCAAAATGAAAGAAACATTAAAGGAATTCAAATTATAAAATATCAGGGTGGGAGAATTATTACAAGTGGTTTAGTCACAAATTATGAAGGAAATTTTGTACCAATTATAGAGGAAGGCATTGACAATTTGTGGACTCCACTTTCAATTTAAATATAGTTTCAATAAAGTTTGAAATAATTATTGAACCAGTGAACCAAATTTAAGGTGCAATAGAATTATCTAGGCCTATTTGATATTATTTTTTTAAGGATAGTAAAGTGCCTTCATCACCAAGTGCAAAGGATGTAACAGTTGGTGATAACATTGTCACAGCAAGTCTGGTTTTTTTTTACAGTTTTTTAGACCCCTACACAGAGCCCTATAAATTTTGACTCGGAGATAATTTTCTCAATCTCTCCAGTGGATTTGTGCACCATGACTACACCAACATATCTAAAAATGAAGGAGATCCAATGGTGGGATAAAAATTTATGCCCCCCGTACCGAGACCCAATTTGACTATCATGAATTTTTCCAATCCGCTCAGCATCAAAAAAAAAATTTATTTCTCACTAATGTATTAATATGTCACCTATCCAAATATTATTTAAAAAATTGAATTATATCTTTATAAACTTTGCATATATAGTTTATGAAGATATCAAATTAAAAAGGTGAGGAATGTTATCGAAAAGAAGGAAAAAGATTTAAGAGATTAAGTGGAAATAGTTTCAAGAATTAGTTACTATAACTGACAAAAATCATCGAGGCAAGAAGATAAATATGATAGGAAAAGATAAGGTGGGGGTTCCAGATTCCACCTTTGGCTGATGACTTTGTGCTACAGGAAGAGGGTTTTTATTTGTTGTTTTCAACTGTAATTGCAGAGGGAGAAAGGAATACATTTTTTATTTTCAGATTTAGTTTTATGTGTAGTTGGAAATGGTTGTCTTTTGGATGTCATTTTGTATCAGAGGGTAGATGTAATACATCTTGAATCTTTGAGTTTGGAAGTATTTATTTATATTGCTATTAAACTTTGTATTAATGCAGATACTTTTGATAAATTCTAGCTACTAATGTATTTTCGTGTATACAAAGAAATCTTTGAATTTAATGTATCACATAATCTGAAATAAATCTTAATCTTTCTCTCAATCTATTGTTTGTAAGTGGTGGGCTGGGAATCTTTGAGTTCTCAGTTTGTATTTACCTATTTGTAAATTGTCACATCTATCCCATGTTTATGGATAGATGGTTGCTTGCCTTCTATGTGTTCCAGTTAAAGGCGTACCATTGATTCTATTCATTTCAAATCCAAAGAAGGAAGTTGTACCTTCACATCAAAAATCATAGAGTGCTTGCACATAACCATTACAAGTTTCTCAACTGTTAGTTGCAGAGTTTTGTCTTCTTGTTTGGGCATTCGCGAGTTATTTTGAAAGGTTTTTGTTAAAAGATAAATATGTTCACTAACAAGTCAATAATGTTTTTCCTGTTGGGAGGATATCTGATGAAGATCATATCTTGGTGGATGTTCTCTCTACAAGAAATATCTCACAAGATGGTAGTAGTCCAATGATAGGTTTGTTGTCTTCGCATGCTGAGGCGGCAAAGGTGGAAAACGTTTGGATAATAGTTGAAGGAAAGAAGGCTAAAAATTGTCAATGGACTCTTTTTATATGACTCTTTGGTCCCACAATGGAAGTGTTAAAGGTAAATCTTGATGATCCTTAGTTGGGGGTTCTTGGGCTGGAGTTGTATTTTCTCTAGTTTTTGGCTTCTTGTTGGTGGTTTTCTTGAAACTTTTATTTCAGGTTGTGGGAGTTTGCTGGTAAAACTCATGTCTTAGGTAGTGGGAATCTTTATATTCCTTGGTTGTCTAGTGGTCTCCATTTCCTATCTTTTGATAACACTTTTGGTTGTAGTTTTTGGTGGAGCTCAGGAATTATATACATAAAGACATTTTTAAATATTTCATGGAAGTATATTCTATGCCCTTATTTGAATTTTATCCTTTTATATCATTATTTATTCCTTTCATTTTACAATTTATACTGGAAAATATTCTAACTTGTGCATTCATCTTATTAATTCCTGCATTTATCCTATTTAAATTAGCTATGTTTAAAATCTTACATTACGCGGCTTGTAAAACATTTTAATTCATAAACTAGCTGTTGTAAGTCTTTTCACGGGTTATTAAACAAGTTTTACCTCTGCCTGAATCTTCTTAAACAACTTGCCCTCTTTTTGAAGATCTACGGTTGGTGTTATCCCTCAATTAGAAATATGAAGACCTTTAACCTTCAAGGGAATGCACCTGGCTTACACGTGTCCTCTGATCTCGGTTGATGAAAGTCAAAGCAGGATTATACACCGAGCAAGTTTAAATTCATCTAACGGCCGACTCTTTTCCTTAAAGAAGATAATGAATATCTTTAACCTTTGAGGCAATGCATGATGTTTCTACGTGTTTTGGTCATACTAAAATTTGAACGATGAATAATCCAGATCAACAGTAAAAGCTTTACTTAGTTCAAACCACATCAACGGTTAGTGCTCCCCTTAAAGCCAGAGATGAATATTTTTAACCTTTAAGGGAATGCACAATGATGACACATATCCTGGACCCACTAAGGCTGATGGCAGTGTGAAAATGAGGATACATATGGAAATATGTGGTTGGTTGAATGAGATGACAAGTTTACATGGTGGTTTTTATGACAGATTAAAGTTTGGGTTACTAAAGCTTCATCATTTAGCACATGGGTTTGATCGATGGTGCTATTTTAATCAGTATTAAAAGATGACTAAGTTTTAACAACAAGCATAGATTAATTGGTATTTAATTTTAGAAGTGATCTATGGTTGGTGTAATGGCTCAAACCAAGAGACACATATTTTTAACCTTCAAGGAATTACACTTGGTTGCCACATATTCTAGATCTGCAACCTATAAGAGAAGTGATCATATGTTAAAACTCAAAAAGCATCAAAAGTTGCTATGATGCCTCAAATTAGAGATGCATATTGTTTACTCTTCAAGACATTATGCCTAAACAACATGTGTCCTGTGCCCATAGACATTCTGAGCAATGAGACAGCAAAGATACAGTTGGCGGTTTCTAATTTGTTGAATAGACTCACGAGGATTACACATTATTTATGAAGTGTGTTAAAGTTCAAGCTACTAAAGATCGTATCATTTAGCACTTGGGTTTAATCAATGATCATGTCTTAATTGAATGATAAAGATGATCTGGAGTTATGAAGGTTCAAATATTAAGTGGCGATTAAGTTTGATGAATATCGACGGTGGGCGTGATGCCTATAAGCAAAGATGCACAATTACTACTCATTAAGGCATTACATGATGTCACCACTTGTATCCAATGGTTGACAGTGCAGAGAACTTGAATGATGACATCGACAGGGATTTTTCCTTAATATTTTATTCTTTAATATAGTTTGTATTAATAAATGTCTAATCTATTTAATTTATATGTCAACAACTACATGAGTGTTTCAAAGGTGGTGAAACATGGATCCATCTACCGATAGAATAACGTGATCTCCATAAAATAATTAAAAAGACAAAGGCATTTAGATATAATTGAAGGAGTGTTTACAAACATGAAGAATACCAGAGGATGGTCAATGATGTCGACATGCCTATTTTCAATAAAGATGATATTTGACATGCCAGAGATGATATCCATTATCAAAAGAAGAGATATTTGATAAATAAATATGGTCAAAGTAATGTGATTATGAAGAGTCATTATTTGATAATCGAAGAATGAATTATCATGGATTTACTAAGCAATTATGTTTGAAACCTAATTGGTCAAAAACTATTCTTTACAAGGATGATTAGTCATTCCTTCAAATGTACTCAATGTTCAGTTGTTGATCCTAGGATTAGGTATTAATTATGAAGAGGCACATCGGTCTGAGGCTTGTTTTCATCCTTTGAACTACATATGAAATAAGGATACCAAGACCATGTGAATAAGGATCCATTATCATTATTATTACTATAGTTGGATTGGATAGTTTTGATCAACAACTTTAACATGGACCTAATTGTATCATTTTTCTTAAATCGATAAAGATAAGTACCCTTTTTCTCTCATTTGTGGGAATAGATTCATTTTCATTTCCAATTAGTCCCTTAGATAAAAACTATATATTTTATTCAAAGTGATAGTTTGGTGTAGCATATTCTTGATTAAATTCATAGTGTCTATTATCAATTGGTCTTTTCACCTTGCATGGTTAAATTCAATTGATTCTGGCCACAATCAATTGGTCTGTCATTTAAAAATTGATAGTCAATTGCGATAACTGTGAATTATCCTAGGTTATATGCTCATTTCATAACACCTTTGAAGTGATATGTTTCTTGTAAACTATCTCTAAGTTTGTACATAGGGTTGGGATTAGTTTGACTCTATTGCCCATGATAAAATAAGGCACTGGTCTATATACATATTGGATTATGATTATTTAGTTCAGTGTTCATAGTTTTGTGATATTCTATCCATCTATAGTTTTCAATTTACATATACATATACAAACATTCACTTAATATATTAAAGAATTTCAGTTAGCATTTTTTGACATGCTACTTTTAGTTAAGATTTATTTCAAGTACCTTTCCATATTATGAGAGAAATAAGTTTGAAGTACACTTTATCTGCTATAAAAATCCTTAAAGCTTGAAGGATAAGTTTAAGGTATAGGCTCACCATCCTTGGTTCTGTAGAGCCAGAATTGCAAAAGGTTCAGCCTTGTCTTGGTTGAAACCTTGTTAGTTGGCTAGATAACTTGGGTTGGCAAGTTCATAGAAATCCAATCTGTTGATTTGAGCACCATCAGATTGGCGCCTCTACTGGGGAGTTATTTGTAAGGACAGTTTGAAGAACTCTTAGGATCTTTGGGAATAATCTGAAGATTAAGACTCTAATAGAGATAGGAACCAAGACCAGTAAGATATTAATTTCTTTTGGATAAAGGAAGTGGCAGCTCTACTTTTAAAATTCTATAACATATAGGTGATACATTTATGTTAGGAAGAAGATCTTTAAGAGAAGACATTTTTTTTGGAGTTGGAACCAACAAAGAGAAGTAAAGATTCAAATAAAAAAATGATGTATGGACCACGCATGATATACCGTGATAGGGATGACCAATAATTTTCCTATGAACAATTCCCTAGTTCAAGTCATCGTAGTCATGAGAATAATGAAGAAAATTGTAATCCTTTATTCCAAGTTGATAGAGAAGAACATGAATCCCAGCATGATACAAATTAGAAGGTGACTGAAAGCGAATAAAAGGATAGGAAATGAGATGCTATATTTCATGAATAGTTGATGTAGGCTTAGATGATGAAGAAATGGTCAGGGCTCTTAAGAAGCAACCAAAGGAGATATTAAGAAAGACGAGAATACAAATAAGTGCAATAAAATCACCAAAAGATAAAGGAATGACTAAGGATGATAGAAATGGTGTGTACAATCCTCCTCATAGAAAGAATGGGGGCATATTTTCAATAGTGATCACACTAATCCCTTGTTTGAACCAGACAATAGAGGAAGGTGTCAGAAAAAAAAATGGGAAAGAAAGAAGGGGGCATTGGGGACAACTAAACAATGGAGAACATCATAACCATGGAAATAGAATGAATCCTAATGGATCTAAACAATATGAAAATCATGGGCATCAAAATGATGAAAGAATGTATAATGGATATCAAAATAATAGGATGCAGAACTATAGCCCAATAGATTATAATATCAACCCAAATTTTGGACCAAGAATGAATAATCAAGGATTCCAAAATGCAAATCATCAGAATCCAAGGCATGGAGAAATCAATCAAAGTGGGAAAAGTTATAGAGCTCCAATGGTTTCTGATAGATACATACAATTAGATTTTTATGGCATAAGGGGATACCCTAATGACATAAAAAATGAATTAAGAAATGCAATTCCAAAGTTTTCAGGGAATGGATCAGAATCAGCTAAGGTGCATTGTGTAAATTTGAAGAATTTTATCTAGGAGCTTGTTGAATTCAATGAGGATGTATACATGAAGCTTTTTGTTCAATATCTCATAGAAGATGCAGCAATATGGTTCATAACTTTTCCAGATAGATCCATATCTAGTTGGAATGAATTTTTTAATCAATTCATAGAACAATTCGGTGATCATAATGACACTTCTTTTTCATCACATGAATTGACAAGTATGAAGAAAAATCAAAAAGAATTTGTGGCTGAATTCAACAAAAGGTTTAACAAAGTTTTAAATAGGATTCCAAGAGATGTTCAACCTGTTGATTCCTTTCTAATAAATTTCTATATGGGTGCTTTTGATAGCAAGACCAATTATGAAATCAGATCTCGTAGGCCTTCTACTTTAGCACATGCTCTCAAAATTTCCATGGATATTGTTAATGATAGGAAGGCATCTGGTATAATTACTAAGAGGGAGGACACTCGGCTTTTCAATCCAAAAGAGCCTAAGAAATACAAGGAGGAAGGTAAATTAGATAAGATTTGAATATGGTGAAATTCCTCCAAATTAATAATGGAAAAGATAATTTTAATTACAACCAGAGTAATCAACCACCATACAAAAATGGTAGATATAGACTGCAGGACATGCCTTATAACACAGAATGGAAGGATGCAAAACCAGTGAAAAAAGAATTACATACTCCTGATCTATTGAGGAAAAACAACCATCTTGTGTAAATCTATCCTTGGTGTGAAGCATGCACATTACCACAATATTTGAGCATTGTGTTGTGGCCCAAAGATGGAAAGAGGATGAAGATCAGAATGATGATCAGCAACCCATAGTGAATAATTTATCAAAAAATCCTATGTGGGGATATGATGATTATAGCTCTTCAGATGAATGCTACTGCCAGGATGACCTAAATAGAGTATACCAATATGGGGATTATCAGGAGACTGCTCCAAGATTAAGAGAATTAACATAAGAGGAGAAGAAAGCATACACAATAGTTCTAATAGAAGAAGAAAAAAGTAATTAAAATTTAAGGAATAGAATATTAAATGTAGACCAAGGGAAACCTGACCAAGGAACAGATCCAAAGAGGCTAAAGTACAAAAACATTTCTCAAGATCAATAGGTAGAGCCTCAGAACATTCTAAAAATATAAAGAGAAAAGGTGGTTAGTAAATCTCTTCTCAATGAATGTTCTTTCATGTCTAATGCATTATCTCAAGTTAAAATATTTTTTCTTTTGCTTGAAATAGTTAAAATACTTGAACGTAAAAGTGAAGCTTTGAAAATATTGTCTAATCTAGGTAATAAGGAAGATCTTAACCAAGAATTAAAGGATCCTCCAGCTATTTATCTAGGAACTACTTTAAAAAAAAATGGAAATAGAATTGATCCCTTCTATCTTACTCTATTGATAAACAATATATTGGTAAAGAACTGTAAAAATTATGCCTAATGATGTAATGAAAGAATTAGGAATGAATGTTGATACAAAATTTGGTAGATTTTATGCTATGGATAATAGATATGTTCCTGTCGTAGGTGATGAAGTGTAGCTGATTGAATGTTTGAAGATGATAAGTTGATGATCATCAAGCTGCAAAAGTGAATGCAAGACATTAAATCAGTTAATGTATTGTATTTTCATTGATGTTAACTTAATATAATATGATTATTCATACACATATTGTCATAAACTTGAAGAGACCGAAGAGACAAAGTTTATGTGTTCAGTAAAACATAAAAATTTTGTATACACTGAGTGACAGTAAACATTGACAGACATTGCACACCAATGGGCAGTGAACACCGAGAAGTTCACGGTGTATACCAAGAACCACATTAATCAAGCAAGTGTTACCAAGAAAGAACTATTTATCGAGCATAACTGAAGTTGTTATCGAGAACAACTGAAGTCAATGACTGAGCTAACTGGAGTTGATCACCAATCAGAACTGAAGTTAAAGAATGACAAAACACTTAGTTGTCAAGAGCTATATTTAGGGATTGACTGATTGATTTCTTTATTCTTAAAGATTAGTTAAACTAAATCATGAAAGAGATTTAAAGCATGTTTTATTCCCAGTTATCAAGGAGAGATTTCTGACATAAAACTAAAGCAAATATTTACGGGATAAAGCAAGCATGGAGAGTTTTACAGATCAAGAAGTGATCTACGACAAAAACAAGGAGATTGAGAAGCTAATCATGTCTATATAAAGAGACAAGTAATTCATTTGCGAAAGAGGAATGTTGAATATAATTATGGTGAAGATAGAATTCTTCATGTAGATTTGATCATACATGCTGAATAACAGAGCCAAGGAATTCTGCAGACACTAAGCAACAAAGGAAAGAGCATTCATCGGTCCCAAGTGGTTTTTCCCTTTACAGGGTTTCCACGTTAAAATCTATGTCTCAAATGTATATTTCTTTCATTACATTGATATTTTATTTCACACATTAGTAATACTAGATTGGTTAGTAAACACTAAGTTTAATTGTTGATACTTGGTAAAGTCTAGAAAAGATAAACATTATATCTTACCAAGCAGTTTATATTTGTTAAAGTTATTTATGGCATACATCTTGATGGACTGAAAGATAACTGAGGTAATTATATTTGAGATATAATTTTTCGGTTGGCTCTTTTGGAATTATTTTGAGACCATTGATTCACCCCCCCCCCCCCCACTTAGTTATTCTAACANTGATTCCCCCCCCCCCCCCCCACTTAGTTATTCTAACAATTGGTATCAGATCTTTGGTGCTTGGAAGAAAATTTTAAAGGGACTTAGGTAAATATCACAAGATTAGTAAAAGGGATGTGCCTAAGTTGAACAAAGACAACTTTGCATCATGGAAAAGAAGGATAAGACTTCATCTATCAGGTATTGGAAATGATGTCACACAATACTTGGATACTTAATATGTTTCACATACTAGACCTCTGAATGTTGATCAATTAAGATAGAAACATGAACACAATTCTATGATGATAGAACTTGCTTCTTCACTATCTGATTCTAAATTTGAAGATGTGAAATCATGCACCTCTGCAAAGTAAATGTGGGACAAACTCAAGCTAGTACATGGAGGAGATGCAAATGTGCTGAGAGCTAAAGCTGAAAGCCTAAAAGGAAAGTTTAATGACCTAAAAATGAAAGGAGAGAACATCACTCAGTACAGTGATAGAATCAAATAAGTTGTTAATACTATTCAAGGAGTAGGAGTACTTGAGGAAGAAATAGTTGTAAGTAAAATTTTGAGAACCTTACTGCTTGTTTATGCTATTAGAGTATTTGTGATTCAAGAAATGAGAACAGTATCTAGTAACAATGCTACTCTTGATATTTTTATTGGTAGACTTATTTCATTTGAGATAAACAACTATGACAATAGTTTCTTACCAACTATTGAGTCTGCATTCAAATCTTCTCTGAAAATAAGAAAATCTAGTAACAAACACACTATGAGATATGATAGTGACAGTGATAGTGATGAACAAGAACTTGATGAACTTGAAGCACTATTGGCTAGGAGACTACATAGAGGTAAAGGAAGATATAAAGGTAAATTACCATTGGTCTATTTTAATTGCAAAGAAATTGGACATTTTGCTACTAGATTCCCTAAGAAGAGAAAGGATGAAAAAAATAATGATAGATCTTATGAAAATAAGTATGACAAAAGTGATGACCAAGACTATAGAAGCAAATAACACTTTGACAAAGGAGATAACTGAAAATAAAAAAACAAAGGCAAGAAGACTTGTTACCTGGTTGAGAATAAAGATGAAAATTCTACTATTGATTCTGATGAAGATGTTGAGGTAGTATTTATTGCTATGAAGGATGATTCAGATGAAGAAGAAAGGTATGTTGAAACTGTACTCCTATCTAAAGTTAGAAAAAATTATGTCTAGATGATTGATAATGGTTGTACTCATCATATGATTGGAGATAAAGAAAAGTTTGAACATTTTGAATATTATAATGGTGGATCAGATAGGA
Source organism: Thuja plicata (assembly GCA_018584345.1). Taxonomy (NCBI): domain Eukaryota; kingdom Viridiplantae; phylum Streptophyta; class Pinopsida; order Cupressales; family Cupressaceae; genus Thuja; species Thuja plicata. Next base: position 2,599,441 of record MU225411.1, read on the forward strand.
TGGGTAATTACTCACCTTTCCCAATTGAAGGAAAAGGAACCATCATGTTGAAAAATCTGATCAGATGTGAAAATGCATATTGGGTGAAAGGACTTAACTATAATTTATTTAGTGTTTCATAGCTGAACAACATAGAACACTGATTTGCATTTGAGAACAAAAAGGCAAAGATCTATAATGGAATAGGAAAGTTGATCAATACTCGTGAACAAACAAAAGGTAATCTATTCTATCTTGACAATATTGAGACCACTTGTTTATTGGCTAGAAATGAAGACATCTGGTTGTGGCATAAAAGGTTAGGTCATGTGAATTTTGACAACATGGTTAAGATAAGTTAGAAAAGAAAAGTGAGAGGCTTACTGAGTATTTCAAAGCACGACCATGTTATGTGCTAGAATTGTCAAAAAGAAAAATGACAAAGTCTACTTTCAAGAGAAAAACATTCAGATCTAATGTTATTCTAGAGTTATTCCATAATGACATATATGAACCAATGAGAACAAAGAGCTATTATGGTGATAGATACTTTATTCTATTTGTTGATGACTATTCTAGGATGATGACTGTCATGTTCTTAAAAGAGAAATATAAAGCATTTAAGATGTTCAAATGGTATAAATCTAAAGTTGAAAAACAAAGTGGAAAAGAAATGAAATGTTTAAGATCGGATAGAGGAGGAGAATTTATTTCTGATGAATTCACTAACTTTTGTAATGAGCATGGGCTTACAAGATAGGTTTTTGCATAGAGAACACCACAGCAAAATGGGATTGTTGAAAGGAGGAATAAATCAATTGTTGATTGTGCTAGAAAATTGATGATAGAAAAAGGCATCACACAAATATTCTGGAGAGAATTTGTAAGTACTATTGTCTATACACTAAACCGAGTTCAATTGAAGAAAGACACCAATAAGACACCTTATGATATATGGTATGGATACACACCAAATATGAGTTACTTTAGAATTTTTGGAAGTCAATGTTATATATTGAAAGATGATAGCAATGGGAAACTTGAATCTAAAAGTGATGAAGGAATATTTCTAGGATATTCTACTAAAAGAAAAGCTTATAAATGTCTGAACAAATCCTATAACAAAATCATTGAAAGTGAAAATTTTAAGTGGGTGAATTTGCTGAGAAAAATGATGAGCAAAGAAGAAAGGAACCAGAAGATTACAAAATATTTATCTACATTGAAGAACCTAAAACCTTGCCCGAGTGACAGAATAATGAAACCAAGCAACAGGCTACAGACACTGAGAATCAAGAAAATGCTCACAATGTTGAACCGAGTGATAATGAAGAACAAAGATCTAAACCTATACTTCCTAAATATGTCAGAAGAAACCATCCATAGGACCAAATCATTGGAGACAAAAGGTTGGAATGAGAACAAGAAGTAAGTCTCTTAACACTATATGTTTGATTTGTAATTTTGAGCCTAAATTTGTTAATGCTGCACTTGAGAATCAAGAATGGGTTAGTGCAATGAATGAAGAGATTGAACAGATCAAGAAGAAGAAAACATGGACATTAGTACCTAGACCGAGTAATAAAACTGTCATTGGCACCAAATGGATTTTTAGAAACAAACTAAATGAGAATGGAGAACTCATAAGAAACAAAGAAAGACTGGTATGCAAAGGGTATGCACAAGAAGAAGGTATTGACTATGGAGAAACCTTTGCACCCATTGCTATACTAGAAGGAGTAAGAATTCTACTTGCTTATGCTGCTTTCAAATGATTCAAATTATACCAAATGGATGTTAAATCTGCATTTCTGAATGGAATACTAGAAGAGGAGGTATACATTGAACAACCTAAAGGGTTTGTTGATCCTAACAAGAGGAAAATTGTTTGTAAACTACACAAAGCCTTGTATGGATTAAAACAGGCACCAAGAGCATGGTATGAAAGACTTCACTCTTATCTCATTAGTATTGGATTAGTTAGAACAAGTGACAATAGTAATCTATATTTGAAAGAAGAAACTGATGATAATATTTTGATTGCTGAGATATTTGTTGATGATATCATATTTGGAGGTAATGATATGCTATGCAAGTCATTTTCTAATGAAATGAGAAAATAATTTGAAACATCAATTTTTGGAGAGGTCAAATTTTTCCTTGGTCTACAGATTCTACAACATGAAGAAGGCATCTACATCACACAATCCAAATAAATCAAAGAAGTTCTGAAGATATTCAAGATGGAGGACTCCAAACCAGTTGGAACACCTATGGCAACCAGATACAAATTAACAAAGAAAGACAAGACAACTGATGTAAATTAGACCTAATACAGATCTATGATTGGAAAACTAATGTAAATTGTACACACTAGACCAGATATAGCACATGCACTTGGTATAGTTACAAGATTCTCTGCTAATCCTAAGGAATCACACATGACTGCTGTCAAAATAATTTTGAGATATCTAAAGAATACTGAAGACTATGGTCTGTGGTACGATAAAGAAGGCAAATTTGAGCTACAAGTTTATATTGATGTTGATTGGGCATGAAACATAGATGATAGAAAGAGCACAATAGGAGGAGCATTCTTTATGGGTGATAGACTTGTCACATGGATAAGTAAAAATCAAGGATGTATATCACAATCAACTGTAGAAGAAGAATATGTGGCTACTGTTACAAATTTCTCTAACATTGCATGGATCAAGAAATTACTAAAATGTATGAATGAAGATATTCTTGACCCAGTAATTATCTATTGTGATAATACTAGTGCTATAAACATCTCAAAGAACCCTGTGATGCATGCTAAGACAAAGCACATAGCTATTAAGTATCATTACTTGAGGGAAAAAGTATAAGAGAAAGAGGTGATAGTGGAATATGTACAATCCAAAGAACAACTAGCAGACATATTCACAAAACCATTTCCAAAAGATACATTTGAGTACCTGAGGAATAGACTAGGGGTTCGTCCCTTATCTACTGGTCACTAAGTTGACTTAAAGGCTACATCATCCTACACATTATCAGAAGATTAGTCATGTTGATGCAAGATGAGATATGGACTGCAATGACATATCACTCGACTAAAGGGACAGAAAGCTTCAAAGAGAGAAAAATATTGTTGGCTTCTACAGAGCTGAATATTATTTTGGCATTGTTGTCAAAGGGAGAGAAATATTCAATGAAATATACAAATATACATGTCAAGAAGAAGAACATCCAAAGGGAAAGAGATATTCAATGAAGTAACCGTCCATCAAAGGGATAGAATTGGATAGAGTTCACACTACTACATATCTATCCAGAAAAGGGAGAAGAGATTCTACAAGAAAAGGAGAGACATAATCAGAAAAAAGAATTGCTACACCTATCCATTGAAGGGAATGAAGAAAGGGAGAGCACGTAGCAAGAATCAAATATGAGCTAGAAGAGCTTACCGAGATTTAGATATTTGAATTGGTTATAGAACAATAATTTTGGTATGTCATGTCATATGTTATATTGCATATTTCATAGTATGTTTCTATCAATACCAAAGGGAGAGATTGATGAAATATAGATGATTGAATGTTTGAAGATGATAAGTTAATTATCACCAAGCTACAAAAGTGAATGCAAGACATTAAATTAGTTAATGTATTGTATTATCATTAATGTCAACTTGATATAATCTGATTGTTCATACACATATTTTCATAAACTTCAAGAGACCGAAGAGACAAAGTTTATCTGGTTGGTAAAACATAAAATTTCTATATACACCGAGTGATAGTAAACATTGACGGATAGTGAACACCAAGTAGTTCACAATGTATACTGAGCACCGTAGTAACCAAGAAAGTGTTACTGAGAAAGAAATATTTACCAAGCATAACTAAATTTTTCACTAAGCACAACTGAAGTCAATGACCAAGCTAACTAGAGTTGATGACCGATCAAAACTAAAGTTAAAGAATGAAAAACACTTAGCTGTCAAGAGCTATATTTATAGATTGACTAATTGATTTCTTTATTCTTAATGATTAGTTAAACTAAAGCATGAAAGATATTTAAAGCACGTTTTATTCCCAGTTATCAAGGAGATCTTTCCAGAATAAAACTAAAGCAAATCTTTACAGGATAAAGCAAGCATGGCAAGTTTTATGGATTAAGAAGTGATCTACAAAAAAAACAAGGAGATTGAGAAGATAATCATGTCTACATAAAGAGACAAGTAATTCATTTGAAAAAGATGAATGTTGAATATAATTATGGTGAAGATAGAAGTCTTCATGCAGATCTGATCATACAGGCTAAAGAACAAAGCCAAGGAATTCTACAAACACCGAAAAATAGAGGACAGAGCATTCACTGAGAAGAAGAAAGGAAGATATCAAAGGAACTAAAGAAAATATTGATCAAGGAGGTATTATTGGGCTAACAATAAATCTGAATATCTACAATTTAAAGTTGTATTTTGAATAGATCATTTACTATATCAGTTTAACCATTGATTCAGAAAATCTCTTAACCAAGTGGGATTTAACAGTCCTTATTGTATTGATATACCCAAGAGTATCAAAATGTTTTCTTGTTGACAGCATAGTGTGTGCTAGGTCAAAAGATAAACTATTGGTTTTAAATCCTCTAACAAGGTAGCACTAAACAATGTTTTGTAGCCTTTAACAGGGTTGGCTCTTCACCAATCTAACTTCAGAAGAGTGAAAATTTTGAGTTACCAGTCCCAAGTGGTTTTTCCCTTAACAAGGTTTCCATGTTAAAATCTATGTGTCAAATGTGTATTTCTTTCATTACATTGATATTCTATTTTACACATTAGTAATACTATATTGGTTCGTAAACACTAAGTTTAATTGTTGCTACTCGGTAAATTCTAGAAAATAAAAAGTATATCTTACCGAGCAGTTTATATTTGTTAAAGTTATTTAAGGCATACATCTTGATGGACTGAAAGATAACTGAGGTAATTATAGTTGAGATATAAGTTTTTGGTTGGATCTTTTGAAATTATTTTAAGACCACTGATTCCCCCCTCTCAGTTATTCTAACAGTAGGCATAATGAAGAATGTTGAATTTAAATTTCCTACATGTTCTAAAATGTCATACAAAATGGATATTACTGTGGTTGAATTCCATGCCAATTATGGAATGCTTCTTTTTAGAAAATGGTCTAGCTTAGTAGGAGGTAGTAATCAATTAGATCTTTCTTATGCTTCTATTCTAGTGAATGACAGGGATGTAAGAATTGACAAGGAGACTCAAAGTCCATATATTATTGAGGATGTGGATCTAAGCCTAGTTACACATTTTTTTCATTCTAATATGGATAACTTTCAGGTAAGTATTTCAAAAGATGCAATGTAGAATACTGAACCTATTAGGTTACAATGCAAAAGTAAGTAACAATACAATTTGGAAAATATATTTTGATGGTGCTTGTTGCAGGGATGGTAATGGAGTTGGTGTCATTTTATTTTCCCCTGATAGGAAAATATTTAAATATTCCATTTTACTAGATTTTGAATGTACTAACAATGTTGTAGAGTACGATGCTCTACTTCTTGGTTTGAGAATGGCTAGTAAACATGGAACCAAATGTTTAAGTGTCTTTAGGGATTATGAATTAATTTTTTCTCAAGTTAAAAGTAAATTTGTTGCTAAGCAACCTCTTCTTAAAAGATATAGAAATGAATTATGGGATTCTATAGAATGTTTCGATTCTTTCTATTAATTGCATAGATAGATCAGAAAATATCCTTGCAGATTTTATAGCTAATTTGGCATTGAAGCATAATTCCATTCCTTGTGAAGACATAGTTCAAGTTGAAGTTAAAACTAGGCTTGTTATACCTGATAACATCAACAACTAGAAAATATTCAAAGATGACAAAGATATAATCAGATTTATAGTATGTGAGAAAGATTATGAAGATTAATTGATAGACTTGAATTCTCATGTTGAGATGGAGGATGGGAAAGAAGTGTTAATTGGAAACTAATTCATTCATCTTAAAATCAATAAGGTTCTAAAAGGCCTTGTAGCAATGGAGAGATTGTTTGACAATAAAGATTCAAAAAAGGATAAGAAAACACTAATGTCACGGTGGATGAAGTAGAAAGGATAAACTTGGGAAATAAAGAGACTCCGAAGGAAGTATTTGTATGTAAAATTTTAACCCCTAAGATCAGAGCAGATATCATCAAGCTATTGAGAAAATATAGACATGTATTTTCTTGGTCCTATAATGACCTTAAGTCTTACCGAGAAGACCTTTTCCAACATGAGATACCTTTAAAGCCTAATGCCAAACCATCTAAGAAAAGACAGAGACCAATAAACCCTGTTTTAGCTCCCAAGATGATAGATGAATTATTCAAGATGATGGATGCTGGTATAATAAAGCCAATTAGACATTCAACATGGGTTTCAAATTTGGTTCTTGTCATAAAAAAGAATGGTGATATTAGAGTTTGTGTAGATTTCAGGAATCTAAATATATAATCATTAAAGGATAATTATGCATTACCAAACATGGAATTTTTTGGATGATATCAGTTTTGGGTACTAATCATGCTATTGATATTCATGTTTTGTCACTGATGTCAACATATATTTGTGTGGAGAGGACAGGCTGGTTACTTGACTGGAAAAAGTGTACGGCCACTGTATGGATGATTCAGAATGATCAAAGTTGGATTTATGAAGAAGAATGTGTGTTGATCTTATTCCTAAGGTATCTTGGATTTATGTTGCATATTTCAGATGTTACAGTTGATTTGGTGAAGACTAGTTTCTGGACTGTACCTGTGATACTGAACAAAGCAGGTCTTTGTGTTTCATGTATATCTTTCTGGCGAAGATATTTCAGTTGAATCAAGCTTACTGGTGGACAGCCAACATAAGTTGGAGTAATGTGTTGAGTTTGATTATTGTTTGATGACTGGTGACATCATTTGTGGTGTGTATTCTAGAGAAGACCTAATTTTTGGCTGACTTCAGACATGTAACATGTAAAAAGAATTGTGAGCATGGATTGCGGATATGGAAGTATAAGTGATGGATTATATTTGATGTTTACTTGTTTTAGGTACCTTATGTATCTTAGCAAGGGGTTATATAATTATTTATACACAAGAAAGCCTTAATTGGTCAACCTGATTAATTAATTGTATATTAGGAAAGCTTAATTGGCCAACCTAATGAATTATTGTAAGAGGGTATATATAAGTGATCTTTTATTTTGAAAAGATGTGACAGAGGTTGAAAAGAAAAATAATTGAAAGCTGCGAAGCTTGTTTGATCGATGGATGTAGAGAAGAGTTTATGAGAAGAGTACTTCATTGGAGCTGACCAAGCAAAGACAGTTGCTATCAGATAGCTCACTAAATTGTATATTTTCTATATACACTTATGTATATTGTGAATCCTTGAGGGTGGCTTTAACTTTATTTGGTTAGTTTTCCTGGATAGTGATCCTACTATTTTTCTTCACTCCTAATAGGGTTTGTATCCTAACAGGGTGTCATGCCCAAAACTAGGGAAAAAACACACACACAAAAAAAAAATTTAAGGACATAAAACAACATCAACAATGATGACACAATAATACTAAGAGCTCTGAGGGAGGGTGAAAACATGGTGAAGTTGCTTCTCAAGCTGAAAGGTCTAGTCAAAGAATGAGCCGGGGATATCGATAAAGGCGATTGCAGAGTCGGTCACCCCACTCGAAAGATGGTAAAAGAATCTATGGTTTTAGTACAGTAAGGACATAGGGGTATACTGACCCCATTAGTGGTTGTCCTAGAAATCAACTTAATAATCCTATTCAACGTCATTATGATCCTTAAACATTCCTAGTTTAATAGGGTTCCCATAATTACTATAAACTTATCCAATATCATTGTGAAAGGATGCGTTTAATATCCTAACCAATTTCATTCCAATAATGATAACCTGAAAGGTGTATGTACCTAGGTTATATCTTTCGTATGTGATTTATTTAACATAGTCGATAATTTGTCTACATTGTTAGTTCATGAGTTAACCATATTAATAATTGAATTATATTTGACAATAAACTTGGTAATGTGAACTAGCACGTAATTTAATCTAATCATAAAAGGTGGATTAATTATAATACCATGAAAAGATGTACTAACCCTATTATACATTAAATTAAATTAAATTAAGCAAATCAACTCATTAAGCCAGAACCCCTATTAACTAATCCACGATTTCACAACTCTAGAAATAACCTAAAATAACTACTATTAGTGATCCATTTTAAATAATTAACCATCGGATAATATGGGCTATTATTTTAATGTGTTGATTCAATACTAAATTTGGACAAGTAATGAACCTATACATTTTGGCATAAAACTAATTTTATTAATCTAATAATTAACTACACTATTGAATCAAAATTATATCTATAAATAAGAAAGAAAACTACATAATTAAAATCTAATCTAATTTTCTAACCTGCTAATATCCATTTTGATTAAATTCTCCCCCTTTTAAAAGAAAACACATACCACCATAGTCCATTTATCCTCTAATAAAAAATTAAGTTAACTTGTAATAAAATCATTAAATTTCCTCTAGTAAAACAATTAAGTTAGCTTCTAGAAGAAAATCCATTTAACCTCTAACCCCTTTGAAATGTATTACAATTAACATAAATAAATTTAATTAACAACTAACTAATATTAATGAATCATTATAAATAATTAACCATTATAAAAACAGTCTATTACTCTAAAAAGCTGATTTCATACTAAATAAATATAAACATGTTAAGAAAATCTATCAACTACTAATCTCAGCCTAACTAACCCTTCTAATCTAACCTATTAACCTAAACAACCCTACTAACCCTATCCTAGCCAAGTGTCACATCACCCATCACCCATCACCCCTATGTCCAAGACACAATTGTCAAGTGGGTGGGGTCTTGGGAATCCCATGCTATCCCAAGACCTGTGAAATTCATGAAGGGGAGCTTTTTTGAAAAAGCATTTGCTTGTTTCTAGGGGAGGTGGGGAGCACATCACTATCTCCCTTTTAATGCACAGGAAATATATATAATGTGAGGCTAAAATATTAATGTGAGGTCCTCATAAAAGGCTAAGAGATTTCGCATGGATTTGGGAGGATGTCTTGTCAAAGCGAATATGCCTTGATTCCCATGTCAGACCCCCAACATCCCACGCATGGAGGCTAAAAGGCAAGGGTGGAGTATGTGGGTGGGACCCACTAGGATGTAAAACAAGGTAAGGTTTCTTGCATGAGTATCATTTAATTATTTTTGCTTTTGTTTGATGTGACCTCACCACATACCTGCACCCATTTATGGGAAAGAAGTTTTATACAAGTTATGTCATGTGATTTTTTTATTAATTTAGAATTTTAGTTTTCTAACCACAAGGTTATGTTAGGGAGTTAGTGTACTAACTATAGTTAGGGAGAGCATCTTGGGGAGGGAATATTCTCTGTGGTAAAGAGAATTATTTCCCTTCCCATACAAAATTCAGAAAGCATTTTTGCTCTAAAAATCTGGAAAGTAATATTGGTATTATTTGGGTTTAGCTTCTATAATTGGTTTCTTGATTTTATTATAGGAATAGTTAATTGTTTGAATTTTATTTATTTTATTAGTGCAATGCACTAAGTGATCTATCAATTGAATTTTAATATTATTTGATTAATATACTAACTTGTTTGATTTACTAGTATTAACAGCTTATATGCTATGAAAAATTATACATTTCTTTTCTTTTCATTATTGGATATCCTTCTACCATGAAAGAAAAACTTCATTATTCTAAGGAATAGATTACAATAGACATGAAACTAAAGACTCTTCATTTACATTATGGTAATCTTCCAAATACAACTACACATTTTCAAGGTGGAAGATCTATACCATCAATGGAAAGTATACAATGTTTCTTTCTTAAATGAAGCTATTACATAATGAAATAGAGATCTTCACATCCTACTTGATAAGATTTCAATAATAACATTACAACATTCTACAAGAATGAATCTCAATACAAAAGGAGTAACCATGCAACATTAAAGTTGCTCTCACACAACTACACCAAAATGGAGATTTCTCCCAAGTTTTTCCACAATCATCTTGACTTCAAAACCCGTAAATACATAGGGAGAATCATGGGAAGCTCACCTCCCAACCAAGATCTCAAGGAGACCACCCCCAATCTTGGCGAACCAGGGCTAAATAGGCAACACATCCAAATTCTTGCAATCATCATATATGCATAAAACAATAATTAACTCCCAACCAAGGCTTCACAAATGAGTTTTCCAAACCCATTGAAGTAGAGTGAAGGTGGGATTTTCCAAGGTCTATTCAAAATTTTCAACAAGAGTTTGTTTCCATGCCTTTCCAAGGCTACATTGACATTCCTTCCATATACACATTTGGTCATTTCCTCTTCAAGGAAAAAGCCACATACATATTTCCATCCAATCTTCTCTTATCTCCCGCAAAATTAGGATCAAATATAATGGCATGAAAGGGCCCATACACCTTGCACTTTATCCCTCTTCTCTCCATGAGAAGAGACTCTCACTGCAATGGAGAGCTCAACTAACCCCTTCACCCAAGGCCACTTCTTCCCTTTCCAAGGGTGAGTAATGCCTTAAACACCCATGAAAAACACTCCCAATCCTAAGGAACAAGAAATGATACAAAATCCAATTGCATCCCCAACCCAACACACAATAACCAGATCTTCATACAATAACACTATACAAGATTTACATATAGGAACTCCATAAAATATTTAAATATATGAACACCATACAAGATTTTACATGTTCATAAAAATAATAACATACAAGGCTAAAATGCAAGAGTATTTCTCCATGGCAAGAATCCACCAACTTTGGTCCAAGAAAAATGGTAAGAATTTAGTTGAGAAGAATCCCTTATCCTTTTCTTTTCCTTCCTCCAACCCTAATTGTCTCTAAAATTAGAGAGTGGGTGAACACCCACTAAGTCTCTCCAAACCCTCTAAAAAGACCCCCAGAAGTGTACTCA
>MU225411.1:2610557-2623182 GCA_018584345.1 Thuja plicata
AACCCTAATTGTCTCTAAAATTAGAGAGTGGGTGAACACCCACTAAGTCTCTCCAAACCCTCTAAAAAGACCCCCAGAAGTGTACTCAAGACCTAGCAATTAATGAGACATGCCCTCTAGTCCTTTTTTCTTACCTCTTGTCTCCCCTCTTAATTGAGAGTTTGGTAAGGAGTGTGGGACAAGTTAGATGCATGAGGTCATCTCCATTTTCGCCACTTTTGAAAAGAAGGCATTTTGGAGGGCCATAATGGTGATCTAAGCTTTCCCATAGGTAAAAATTAGCCCCCAACCCAAGGTACCCCCCAAGGGTTAACTAATTTTGGCCAAAAATACACTCTAGGGTCACTTTTGACCCCTCCAAAGTACCCCTAAAGTTCAATCCGAGTTCCAACTTGATGTGATCCCTACAAGACATCTATATGCAAGTGAAATTAATATAACATCCTATAAGGTTTGGTGATTCTTTCTCAAGCCCTAATTTGACATGTCACCATCCACATGGACAATACAAGTGTCAAGTGACACCAAGAAAATACACATCACATTCACAATGACATGTCTAGTCAAAAAAATGAATTTAAACTATTAACACACATTCATATTACATTTACAACAAAGATCACATTACAACGAGGTTTCAACCCCTTATTGTATTAAACCTTGGCTTACTCAATTCACATGTGTTTAGCCCTGATTCTGTGAATAATTTCATGGTTCTCTTTCCTGCACACTAAACTCCAGCATCAATAGTCCAAGGCAATAAAATCACATGAAAATATATATATATACAATTCATAGTTTGCAACGTTAGTCAATATGAAAAATTCAATTCTTAAATATACTTTTCATTAAGTAATGCTCAAACATGGTGTTTCCATAATCCTAACATTATGACATATTATTCATGTTATTTCCTAACTTTAAAGCATTATTCATGAAATAATCAAATCTAATCATGATTAATTCTTTCTCATCAAATCACATATCTAAGCATATATAACCAAAATCAACAATATGTTCTAGGTTCTAATCCGCATCAGAATATAATCCACATAATATAATCATCATCATAAATTTTAATCCTTGACTTACAAATAAACATACATAAACTAAATCATCAGAACATGAACTCATTAACTCACAAGTCACACTAATCATTCCAGATCTTATATAAGTCATGATGTATTTTTATCTAAATTACATAAACATTAATTCCATCAATTCTAAAAACACCCAAATGACATAAAATCAAATAACCAATTCCTCAATTACTAGTTACAAAAATGTCATGAAACTCAGCAAGATATTTCATCAACTATCCTTTAACCTTCAAAGAATTTCACATCTTGACTTACTTCCAATCTCGATTATAGTTTTCCTAAACAAATAATACCAACATGTGTACCCAAATTGAAACATCTCACCATTCATCTAAATCAATCATCATGTTGTATCATAGGGTCAACATCGTGAGTATGGAAAGTGTCATAAATTATAAATTATCATCATCTAATATAACCAAATCCCTATCAAAAGGGTAAAACCTCCTAATTCATCAAAATGTAAAACCAATTACTAGGTCTATCAAAATGGTAATTGGAAAGCTATGAAGGGTTTGGGGTGAGGCCTCACATAGGGACTATGTACTGTAATGTTGTAATAAGCTCATAACAGGGATAAATCTTTTAACAGGGACACTATACTCTCAGTACATAATTTGTGGGTGTTAATTGGCACCGGGGTTTTACCTTTAACAAGGTTTCCTCGACAAAAAGTATTGTGTTATGGTGTTGGAATTTACTGTGTTATCATTTACATTTGCAGATTTGGCTTATAAATTTTAAAGTTTAATAATCTATATCATAATTGATTCACCCCCCCTCTCAGTTATCTTGTGGACTATTATTCCTAAAAATTGGTATCAGAGCTTGTGGTCCTTAGAGAGAAATTTTAACAACTTGAGGTGATCCTGAAGATGACTTACTATAGGAAGGATAGTCTGAAGTTTGATCCTGAAAACTTTGACAGTTGGCAGAACAAGATAAGAACACATTTTCTATGTCTAGGAATTGATTAGTGGATGATCACAAGGAAGAATGAAAAGATAGAGACTGAGGATGAATTAGAGAAGGCTATTGAGGATGAATTAGAGAAGGCTACTGAAGATCAGAAGAATTTATTTTTATGTAATATGGTTGCAAGGGAATCTTTTATCAGTGCACTTTCAGAAGGAGAATTCACTGAAGTAAAGGACTTGGATTCTGCACATGAGATCTGGACAATATTGGAAGCATTATATATTGGAGATAAGTTTAAAAAGAAGGAAAAGCTAAAAAACTAGAAGAAAAATATAGAATCACTGAAGATGAGAGAAGATGAGAAAATTAGGGAATATGGACAGAGAATTACTGAAGTAGTTACTGGTATTAGAAACTCTGGAGGTACTTACAGTGGGGAAGAAGTGATTGAAAAGATACTCAAATCCTTGACACTTGCTTATAGAACCAAAGTAAAAGCTATAGAGGAGATTATACCTTTGACACCAAACTTCACCAGAGAGATGTTGATTGGAAATCTAACTGCGTTTGACGCTACAGAATTGGGAGACACTTTACCTAAATTTAAGTCAGCATTCAAGGAAACCGTACACAAGAACAAAAATACCTTATCTGTAAATACAAGCACCAGAAATAATGACCTAAGGGAAGAACTTGGAGCCTATGTTGATGAATGGGAATAGATATAGGAAGAAGAAAGAAAGATAGATGAAGTTGTGGCACTGATTGCTAGAAGAGAAAAGAGAGGTAAGGGAAATTTTGAAGGCAAATTACCTTTGAAATGTTTTTCATGTAACAAGATTGGTCATTTTGCATCTAGATGTCCTACAAGAGTTCCAAAATACAAACCTAATTTTTTCAAGTCTAAGTATTCAAAAGATATGGAATGTTATTATGCTAGTGAGGGTATATCTAATGATGATGATGGTGACTATGATGAAATCATATTTATTTCTATTAAATATGATGAACCTATGCATGAAGAAAAATCCTTAGTATCCCTTGTTGAAAAGAAATTTGAATGGGTTATAGACAGTGGTTGTTCACATCATATGACTAGAGATAAAAACAAGTTTGTGAGTTTGAAAAGACATGATGGTGGTGTTGTTAGATTTTGTGACAATACTCCTAATCTTATTATTGGATACGGATCTATTTCTTTGGATGGAAAGACTTACACTGACAATGTATTACTTGTTGACAGACTTGAGCATAATTTGTTGAGTGTTGGAAAGTTAGTAGACAAGGGTTATCAACTGAAATTCATTGATGGTAAATGCTCTATCAGAATTAAGTAGGATACTTGATCACATCTAGTACTAAATCCAAAGGTAATGTATTTGAATTCAACACATCTGAAGCTTCTTGTTTTATTGTGAAGGTTGATGACAGTTGGTTATGGCACAGAAGATTTTGTCATGTGAACTTTGATAACATTGTGAAGGCAAGTATGAATAAAGCAGTAAGAGATCTACCTAAACTTGTGAAGTCATCTAACACGATGTGTAGAGAGTGTGTTATGGGGAAAGAGACTAGAAGCACTTTCAAAAGAAAAGCTTATTCAGCAAAAGGGAAATTGGATATGGTGCATACAAATCTATGTGGTCCTACAAGAACAAGATCATACTATGGTGAAAGGTACTTTATACTATTTTTTGATGACTTTTCTAGAATTATGTGGGTTACATAATTGAGAGGGAAATATGAAGCATTTGACAAATTCAAGTTATTTAAAGCAAAACTTGAGAATGAATCTAGTTTGAAGATGAAGTGTTTAAGATCAAACATAGGTGGACATTTTACATCAGAGCTATTTAATACATATTGTGAAGAGCATGGAATATATAGATAGACATCAACTCCTAGAACTCCACAACAGAATAGGATAGTAGAGAAAAGAAATAGAACTATATTAGATGTTGCAAGAACTATGTTGCTGGAAGGAAATGTGTCACATATTCACTGGAGAGAAGTGGTTGGCACTAATGTGTACACACTAAAAAGAATACAAATCAAAGAAGGTACAAGTAAGACTCCTTATGAATAATGGTTTGATCATACACCTACTGTAAAATATTTTAGAATATTTGGTATTAAATTTTATAACAAGAGAGATGATGAGATAGTCAAGTTTGATGTTAGACATGATGAAGGAATTGTTCTTGGTTATTCCACTAATAGTAAAGCATATAAATGTTACAATTTGAGAATGATAAAATTGATTGAAAGCGCCAATATGAGGATAGATGAAAAGTTTCAGATTCAGGAAAGGATGTATGATTGTGGTCAGATTACAGAAATGAAAGATGTTACTATTGAACCTAAAGAATCCTTGATGATTGACAATGAGATTGAAGATGAACAGACTGCAGCTACTGAGACACAAAAGAGACCAAGGTATGTTAAGAAGAACCATCCTGAAGATCAAATTATTGGGGATGAAAGTAAAGGTATGATGACTAGATCTAGAGCTAGAGATGAGATTTGTTTGATTTCTCAAGTTGAACCAAAGACTACTGATGAAGCATGTAGAGATGACTCTTAGACTAAAGATATGGAAGAAGAACTTGAACAAATAAAGAAAAAAAATGCTTGGGAATTGGTTCCAAGACCTAAGAACAAAAATGTGATTGGTACTAAATGGGTTTTTAGAAATAATATGGATGAGGAATGAACAATGGTAAGAAACAAGGAAAGACTCGTATGTAAAGTTTATTCACAACAAGAAGGCATAGACTATGAAGAAACATTTTATCCTATTTCTAGATTGGAATTCGTAAGATTATTTCTTGCTTATGTTGTACATAAAGACTTTAAGGTCTATCATATAGATGTGAAGTCAGCATTCTTGAATGTTGATCTAGAAGAAGAAGTTTACATTGAGCAACCTAATGGTTTTCCTTTGATAGATGATGAAAACATGGTTTTCATACTAAAGAAGGCACTGTATGGACTGAAGCAGGCACCAAGAGCATGGTATGCAAGACTCGACAAATATCTACTTTGTCTTGGTTTCAGAAAAGGTAATGCAGACAGTAATTTATAGTTGACAACTGATGAAGATGGAATCTTAATTGTAGATGTTTTTTTTGATGATTTCATTTTTGGAGACAATGATAAGATGAGTAAGAAGTTTGCTAAAGAAATGGAAAATGAATTTGAGATGTCAATGATTGGTGAGATGAAACTTTTTCTTGGTTTGAAAATTAATCATAGTAAGAATGGTATTTTTATATCTCAGACCAAGTATCTTAAGGAAATGTTGAAAATTTTTGGAATGGAAGATTGTAAACCTGTTGGGACACCTATGGTGACTGTACACAAACTGACTAATAGTGATGAGACTCAAAGTGTTGTACAGACTAAGTACATATATTGATGATTGGAGGTCTACAATATCTAACTCACACTAGACTAGATATTACCAATGCAGTTGAAATTGTGGCTAGATATCAGGTAGATCCTAAAGAGACACATTTTGTTGTTGTAAAAAGAATTTTCAGATATTTGAAAGGGATAATAGAATATGGATTGTGGTATGAAAAATCAGAAGATTTTACTTTGCAGGCTTATACTGATGTTGATTACACAGGTAATGTGGATGAGAGAAAGAGTACAAGTGGTGGTGCATTTTTCCTTGGGAAAAGACTGGTTTCTTGGTTGAGCAAGAAGCAGAACTGTATTGCTCAATCTACTGTTGAGTCAGAGTATCTTATTGCTGCAATAAACTATACACAAGTTGTTTGGATGAAAAAAATGCTGAAAGACATTGGAATAATTTTTGAAGAACCATTGGTTATCCATTGTGATAACAATAGCATAGTGAATATGTTGAGGAATCCTATAATTCATTCAAAGACTAAAAATATTTATATTAAGTATCATTTCTTAAGGGAGAAGGTAGCAGATAAAGAGATTAAACTGGAGTATATTAGCACAAAAGAACATATACCAGATATATTTACTAAACCTTTGCCAAAAAATGCTTTTGAATATCTCAGAGGCATGCTTGGGGTGATGGCCCCTCCCAGTGGTAATTAATTGATGCAGATATGCATCTGTCCAATGGATCTCAGAGCTATATCATTCTTTGGACTTGATGTATGGATCTACTCCTCAAGGGGAGTGATCACAGGAGAATACTATGCAGTACATTTGGGTGATCTTGCACCTTGTTTATGGACATGAAGATTTGAAAAATATACACCTTACAGAAGACTACAGATGAGTTGTGGCACCCTTTTCCATTGTTGCCAAAGGGAGAAGAAATCTATGTGAAAATCCCTACTATTTTGAGAGATTTGTGTTGAGGATATTGAGAAGTTTGTATTGAGAGAGAGTACTTTTGGGTTGATGCATATGGATTTTCCCATATGTTTCCATCAATGAAAAAGGGGGATATTGTTCGATGATATCAATTTTGGGTACTGATCATGTTGTTGATATTCATGTTTTATCACTGATGTCAGCATATATTTTTGTGGAGAGGATAGAATGGTTACTTGACTGGCAGAAGTGTACGGACATTGTACGGATGATTCAGAATGATCAAATTTGGATTTATGAAAAATAATATGTTTTGACCTTATTCCTAAGGTCTCTTGGTTTTATGTTGCATATTGCAAATGTCACAGTTGATTTGGTGAAGACTAGTTTCTGGACTATAACTATGATACTGAACAGAGCAGGTCTCTGTGTTTCAGGTATATCTTTTTGGAAAAGATATTTCAGATGAAGTGAGCTTACTGGTGGACAGCTGACATATGTTGGAATAATGGGTTGATTTTGATAGTTGTTTGATGACAATTGACGTCAGTTGTGGCATGTATTTTGGAGAAGACGTAATTGTTGTCCGACTTCAGACATGTAGTGTGTAAAAAGAATTGTGAGCATGGATTATAGATATGGAAGTATAAGTGATGGATTATATTTGATGTTTACTTTTTTTAGGTACCTTTTGTATCTTAGTAAGGTTTATATAATTATTTGTACATAGGAAAGCCTTAATTGGCCAACCTGATTAATTATTTGTATATTAGGAAAGCTTAATTGTCTAGCCTAATGAATTATTATAAGAGGGTATATATGAGTGATCTTTTATTTTGAAAATATGCGATAGAGGTTGAAAAGAAAAAGAAGTTAAATCTATGAATCTTGTTTGACTAGTGGATGTAGAGCAGAGTTTATGAGAAGAATACTTCATTGGATTTGACCATGAAAAGATAGTTTCTATCAGACAATTCACTAGATTGTATATTTTCTATATACACTTGTTCGGATTGTGAACCCTTGAGGGTGGATTTAACCTTCTTTGGGCAGTGATTCTACTATTTCTCTTAACTCTGAACAAGGTATGTCTCCTAATAGGGACTATGTACTGTAATGTTGTAACAAGCTCCTAATAGGGCTAAATCTTTTAACAAGGATACTATACTCTTAGTACATTATTTGTGGGTATTAATTCCCACTGGAGTTTTACCTTTAACAAGGTTTCCTCGACAACAAGTATTGTGTAATGGTGTTGGCATTTACTATGTTATCATTTACATTTGCAGATTTGGTTTATAAAGTTTAAAGTTGAATAGTCTATATCATAACTGATTCAGCCCCCCCCCCTCTCAATTATCTTGTGGACTATTGTTCCTAACAAAATCATTATTGCCAAAGGTCATAGGAAATGAATTATTATCTATGATGGATGGGTTCTCGGGGTATAACCAGGTGAAGGTAAATGAAGAGGAACAATATAAAATGGCATTTACTACACCTTGGGGTACTTCTGTTTATGCTAGAATTCATTTTGGACTCACTAATACAAGGGCTACCTTCCAAAGAGAAATAGATGTGGCCTTTGAGGATTTTATTGATGTAATTATGGTGGTATAGCGGGATGACCTGACTGCTTACTCCAAAAGGGCATAAGATCATTTCAAACATTTGGATCAAATATTCCAAAGAGGCCTTGAATATGGGATATCATTAAACCCAAAGAAATGTCATTTTTTTGTCACTAAAGAGAAATTATTAGGACATATTGTGTCCAAAGAAGGAGTAATAATAGACCCCAAGAGGATTGCAGCAATAGATAAAATTGGGGTCCCAAAGAATGTCAAAAAGACGCAATCCTTCTTTGGACAAATAAACTTTGTGAGGAGGTTTGTCCCAAATTTTTAAGAATTAATTAAACCAGTTGCTATGATATTGAAGAAGGGTGCAGACATTAAATGGAAAAATGAAGCTTTAAAAGCATTTGTAAATATTAAAAAGGCAATCAAGGAGGCCCATGTTCTTAAGTCTCCAGATTATACTATACCATTTAAATTATTTTATTTTGCATCATATCACACCATTGTTGTTGTCTTGTTGCAAAAGAATAGTGAAGGTTATGAACAACCAATAGTGTTCGTTAGTGAGACTCTTTAAGATTCTGAGTTAAATTATGATATTAATGAGAAACAAGAGTATGCACTTGTAAAGGAAGTAAACTCCTTCAGGCCTTATTTGGTAGGAGCGAAAATATTAGCCTATGTTCCTAATGCAGCAATAAAGGATATATTCAGACAATTAGAAGTCACTGGGAGAAAATGTAGGTGGGTGAATCAAATTCAAGAATTTGATAGAGAGATTTAGATCACTAAAATCATTAGAGGACAAGGATTAGCAAGATTGATGGCAGAATCAAATATGGATGTATTACAGGTCAATCAAGTGTATTTAAGTGAGACTCGGACTAGTATTGAAAGATGCCCTTGGTATACTAATATAGTACATTTCTTAAAACATATGAAATGTTTAGAAAACCTTACAGATAATCATAAAAGGACTGTAAAGTTGCAGGCATCTAAGTATGTCTTGATACAAGGAGATCTATACTTGAAAAACATGGATGGTATACTTATTTTTTGTTTAGATGAATATCAAGCAAAGGAAGTGCTCAGGGATCTTCATGATGGAGCATGTGGGGGACATTTTTTAGCAAAGACCACTACCCATAAGATATTGAATGTAGGATACTATTGGCCTTGTTAGTTTAAAGACTGCCATGAATATATTTAGAGATGTGAAGCATGTCAAAAGTTTTCAGGAAAACTCAAATATAATGGTGCATTACCTCTTAATCCTATGTCTACTGAAGAACCATTTCAAATGTGGGGAATATATTTCATAGGAGAAATCACTAATACTTCTAGTGGTGAACATAAATGGAGTTTGGTGGCCACTTACTACTTCACTAAGTGGGTAGAAGCCATACCTACTAGACACTAGTAAATTGGTGATAAAATTCCTAACTGAAAATATATTGACAATATTTGGTGTTCCTCATAAGATTGTTTGTGATAATTCTATGTTTTTAGATCTGCAGAGCTCACTGAATTTCATGAGAAATATGGAACAAATATTTCTTATTCATCCCCTTATCACCCACAAGGAAATGGCCAAGAAGAATCTAGTAACAAGAATATAATAAAGATCATAAAAAGAATGTTAAACAACAACAAGAGATCATGGGATTTAAAGTTACCACTTGCACTTTAGGTAGACAAAATTACAATTAAGAGATCTACTAGATATGCACCATATGAGCTTTTCTATGGAAAGAAAGATCATACATACCATTGAATAATTTGTTACTAGTGTACAAATTTTTGAATAAAGAAAAATGGGAAGAGGTGGATTTCCTGGAGGATGGATTTCATTAGCTTGCAGAATTGGATGAAATGAGGAATCAGGCTCAAAAGAGAAATTGTGAATTACAGCAAAAAGTGAAGGTTTTGTTTGAGAAAAATACCACATAAAGGAAGTTCCAGCGAGGAGATTTAGTTTTGAGATGGAATGTAAAAGATCGGAATAAAGGTAGACATGGAAAATTTGAGGCCTTATGGGTAGGTCCTTTTTTCATCATTGGTAAAGGAGGTGATAATTCCTATCTTTTACAGGATTTGGAGGTTTTCCTCATGAGATTTTTGTACATGGTTAGTATCTTAAACCCTTCTTTTCTTGAAAACTACAAAAGGAAAGTTTCTCTTCCTTATTTGTATGATATGTATTATATTCTTTTGTTCTTCTAATGGTTTGCTTCTCCAGATATAGCTAGGATCTTGTTGTGTCCAAGTATGAACACACATGCCCAGAAAGAGACACTGGTCGAACTCACGATTTATAAACATAAAGACATGTGTAAAGAGTTCAGGGAAGTATATTCTATGCCCTTATTATTTGAATTTTATCCTTTTATATCATTATTTATTCCTTTCATTTTACAATTTATACCAGCAAATATTCTAACTTGTGCATTATCTTATTAATTCATGAATTTATCCTCTTTAAATTAACTATGTTTAAAATCTTAAATTACATGGCTTGCAAAATTTATGAATTCATAAACTAGCTATTGTAAGTCTTTTTCGCGGGTTATTTAAATGAGTTTTACCTCTTTGCAGATCCATTTAAATAACTTGCCCTTTTTTTGAAGATCTACAGTTGGCATTATCCCCCAATTGGCAATATGAAGACCTTTAACCTTCAAGGGAATGTGCATGGCTTACACATGTCCTCTGATCTCAATTGACGAAAGTAAAAGAAGGATTATACATCAAGAAAGATAAAATTCATCAAACAGCCGACATTTTTCCTTAAAGCAGAAGATGAATATATTTAACCTTTGATGCAATGTGCAATGTTGCCACATGTTCTGGTCCCACTAAAACCTAAATGGTGAAGAATGTAGATCAATAGTTAAATATTTGCTTAGTTCAAACTACATCGATGATTAGCTCTATCCCTTAAAACCAGCGAAAAAGATTTTCAACCTTTAAGGGAACATGCGATGATGACATGTATCTTGGACCCACCAAGGCTGATGAGAGTGTGAAAACAAGGATACATATGGAAATATGTGGTTGGTTGAACAAGATGATAGCATTACATGGTGTTTTGTACGACAGATTAAAGTTCAGGTTACTAAAGCTTCATCATTTAGCACATGGGTTTGATCGACGGTGCTATTTTAATCAGGATCAAAAGATGACCACATTTTAACAATAAGAAAATATTAATTGGAATTTAACTTTAGAAGTGATCTATGGTTGGCATAATGCCTCAAACCTAGAGATGCATATTTTTAACCTTCAAGACATTACGGCTGATCGCCACGTGTCCCAGATCTATAGCCGATAAGAGAAGTGATCATTTATTAAAACTCAGAAAGCATCAATGGTTGGTTTGATGCCTCAAAGAAAATATGCACATTGTTTACTCTTCAAGGCATTACACCTGAATGACACGTGTCCTGGGCCCGCAGACATTCTGAGCAATGAGATGGCAAGGATATAGTTGGCGGTTTCTAATTTGTTTAAAAGACTAACGAGGATTATACATCATTTCTGAAGCATGTTAAAGTTTGAGCTACTAAATATCTTATCTTTTAGCACATGGTTTTAATTAATGATCATGTCTTAATTGAATGATAAAGATGATTGGGAGTTATGAAGGCTCAAAGATTAAGTGGCGATTAAGGTTGATGAATATCGACGGTGGGCGCAGTGCCTATAAGAAAAGATGCACAATTACTATGCATTGCGACATTATGTGATGTTGCCACATGTCTTCGACAGTCAAAAAAGCAGAGAACTTGAATAACAACATCGACAGGGATTTTTCTTTAATATAGTTTGTATTAATAAATGCCTGATCTATTTAATTGATATGTTGACAACTGCATGCAGGGTTTCGAAGGTGGTGAAACATGGATCCATCTACCGATAGAATAATGTTATCTTCATAAAATACTGAGAAAGACAAAGGCATGCAGATATAGTTGAAGGAATTTTTACAAACATGAAGAATACCAAAAGATGGTCGACGATGTCGACATGCCTATTTTTAATAAATATGATATTCGACATGCCATAGATGATATCCATTATCAAAATTAGAGATATTTGATAAATACATATGGTCAAATTAATTTGATTATGCAGAGTCATTATTTGATAATCAAAGAATGAATTATCAGGGATTTACTAAGCAATTATGGTTGAAACCTAATTGGTCGACAACTATTCTTTACAAGGATGATTAGTCATTCCTTCAAATGTACTTAATGTTCACTTGTTGATCCTAGGATTAAGTATTAATTATGAAGAGGAACATTGGTGTGAGGCTTGTTTTCATCCTTTGAACTATCTATAAATAAGCATACCAAGACCATGTGAATAAGGAACCATTAGCATTATTTTTACTATAGTCAAATTGGATAGTTTTGATCAACAATTGTAACATGGAACTAATTGTATCATTTTTATAAAATAAATAAAGATAAGTGTAGACGTCCAAAATCGTCCTTATATTAATTTAATTAATATTCCCATAGCACTATAATTAATTTTAATTAATTATATCTGTTATATTCTTCTATCTATTTAATTAAATTTATTTAATTAAATATGATTCACTTCCTTTAAGTATTTAAATTTAATTTAAATACTACTCTTGCTAATGTATTAATTTTATTAATGCATCACCCTTCATAAATTCCCCTTTTAAATAAATTTTAATTTATTTATTCC
>MU225411.1:2623955-2657562 GCA_018584345.1 Thuja plicata
TAAACCTTTGTTTTGGGATTTCATTTGAATATGCTAACCCTTGTTTGAATCTTGCTATTTTGATGACTAATCCTAATGTTTGCATGTTCTAGTGTTGTCTCTTGCAGGTAGGTTTCTATCACATACAATAAGTACCCTTTTTCTCTCATCTATGGGAATAGATTCATGTTCATATTCAATTATTCCCTTAAATAAAAACTATAGATTTTATTCAAAGTGATAGTTCGGTGTAGCATATTCCTGATTAATTCATAGTGTCTATTATCAATTGGTCTTTTCACCTTGCATGGTTAAATTCAATTGATTATGGCCATAATCAATCGGTCTATCATTTGAAATTTTATATTCAATTGAGATAACTTTGAATTATCTTAGGCTATATGCTTATTTCGTAACACCTTTGAAGTGATATGTTTCTTGTAAACTATCTCTAAGGTTGTACATAGGGTTGGGATGATTTTGACTCTATTGCCCATGATAAAATAAGGCACTGGTCTATATACATATTGGATTATGATTATTTAGTTCAGTGTTCATAGTTTTGTGATTTTCTATCCATATATACTTTTCAATTTACATATACATCTACAAACATTCACTTAACATATGAAAGCATTTCATTTAGCATTTTGTGACACACTGCTTTCAGTTAAGATTTCTTTCAAGTACCTTGCCATATTGTGAGAGAAAGAAGTTTGAAGTATACTTTATCTTCTATAAAAATCCTTAAAGCTTGAAGGATGAGTTTAAGGTATAGGCCCACCAGCCTAACAAGGTTACCTGGTAGAGATAATGGAAGAATAAAAGTACTTGGGAATTTATTTCCACAATAAGTTCAGTTGGGAGAAACGTAGGTCAAAAGGGATTCAAGAAGGGAGGAAGGCTTCTTATCTATTGCAAACTAGATGTTGGGAAAATAAATTTAAGGGATTGAGAAACCAAGAAAACCCTTGTCAATTTGTTGGTTACGCCAGAACTATCCTTTATGGTTGTGAAATTTGGGCAAGTAGCTTGTCAAGAAACAAGTGGAGGCAATTAAAAAGAATCCAAAAGGATACAATCATTACTATTCCCAAGGTCAAGTCAATGATCCTTTATGCGATTTTTTTGGCATAAGCAAAATTATTCCTAGTATAGTCAAAAAATGGAAGCATTTCCATTTTGGACTGGTTTATCCCTCCGAGTAAGTCATTTGGGTTCATGTCAAGTGCCTTGAAAGGGTCTTTGAATTGGATCTAGATTTTACCCCTATTCTGCCCCCTTTTCCACTTCTCTCCAGCTTGTTTCTAGCACCCTGATCTGCAGATTTGAGTTACTTGACGTCAAGGTCAAGGTCAACCTTGACCCTGACCTAGGTCAAGGTTGACCTCAACCCTGACCTAGGTCAAGGTTGACCTTGACCCTGACCTAGCTCAAGGTTGACCTCAACCCTAACCTAGGTCAAGGTTGACCTCGACCTTGACACAGGGTCCAATTTTCAAGTTTCTAGGATTTCTGGATTTCAAACTTTAGAAAGATTTAATTCCCTCTTTTGGGTCGGCTATTTTTGTTCTTTGAGGCAACGAATCTTGAAATTATATTTAATATAGGTCCACTTGTAGTGGTATAGGTCTAATTGGAATTTAATTCTCCTATGTAGGTCTCTCTAGAAGATTGTGCCCTAGATTTTTATATAAGGAAGCCTTCTCCTCTCATTTCCCCTAAGAAAGAAAAGTAACAATCTAAGACTATAAGACTTTAAGAAAAAAGGTGAAAGACAAGAATCCAAGCACATTCAAGCATTCAATTCATCAAGGAGATCCATTGGTATCTATTGAAAGATTCAAGCTCTATGGGGCCCTCTTGTTGAATATTTCTCCATCCACATCCGTGCAAGCCTCTTCCTATTCCAAGATCCATTCAAGATTGGTGTTGAAGATCTAAAATAAATTGATTTGAGACATCATATATCCTACATTCTACATTCTACATTTATTTGGTGCATTCATACTTGTGGATCCAAGGATTTGAATCCTCCACAAGGGTTTCTATACAACTAGGTGAATTGGTTTATTTTCTTTGTTTATTTATACAATTTGAATTATACTTTAAGGTTAATTCCAAACCTGGGGTTTGACCAAGGAAAACTCCTCCCCCAAAAAAGAAACCCATTTTTCTTGTAGGTACAGGTACATGATAGTTAATTTAAGAGAATATTTGGATACCCTTTTCGGCCAAATTTTAGGATCCACGAACAAAATTTCCATCAAAGCAATGCAGGTTGAGTTCAACATTTTGGGGTACAATTGTGCCCCTGCAAAGAGGTCAAGGTTGACTTGACTCAGAAAAGAAAAATATTTCTAGGTTTTGTCCGTCTATGCATTTCTATTCCAGATCTGGTTACAGAATTTCCCGAAACCTGACACATACATCAGAAAATAGACTTTTCTAGATCTTCTATATTTTGAGGTTAGTACTTGTCTTCAATTCATTTCAATTAATAATTTAATCAATTCAAATCTATTACATACTCTTCATCCATAATTCGGGAATATAAGGCTTTCTTCTTCCTTCTTATTTCTGATCGATTGATGCATTTGTGCATTAACCATTTTCTTATGGTTGATCAAAGTGGATCTTTCCTTTGTGAAATTTGGGGCTTGGAAGATAAGCTTATCTTCCCCTAAAACATTACATCCATTACACACATCATCATCATCATTTTCTTATCTTACATTTTGGTGAACCCGCAATAGACAACTCTTTCTTTTTGGTGTTAGATTTACATTTCATGTTAGACCTTGCATGTATATTAGATTAGCCTTCTTTTATGTTCTTGCATTTATATTTTCTTAGTTTAGTTCATTTACATTGCATTGTTGTATGAGATTTACTACCTCAAGTCCTACCTATAATATCTCAGTTAGAACAAGTCGCATACTTATGGGTTCCTTTGATCTTGAGTCTTCCTCTCCTTTCCTTAGGATCCTGGATGATAATTTGATCACTCATGATTCCAATCCTTATACAGAGCATAACTTTTCTCACTCATCTCGAGATGAGGATGATGCTTTAAGAGTTCCTCCTGAACAAGTCCAAAAACCGTCAACTAAACTTGATAAAATGGGAAATTGGCTTATTCAAGAAAACCATAATCAAGATTCTATTCAAGCTATAGAGGCTCTTAAGAAAGTCCTTCATGATGGTGATCAAGGTGTTAACCTATTGTGTGGTATTACTCATCTTGTGCATTTAAATGTTAAACCTTTAGCTCAATAAGCTCAAGATTTAGGATTTACTCCTCCTATCACTAGTGTGGAACCTTCTTCAGTTCCTTTACCTATAAATCCTACTTATACTCCTCCTTTAGTGACTACATCTCTTATATTTTCCAATCCTCTAGCTTCAAATCTTCCACTTCCATCTCTTCCTATGAGTGTTCCACCAGTGTCTTTACCTACCTCACAACCTTCTTACCATTTTGTTCCTTTTACCTATTCAAATCCCCTTCCAACTGTGGTTCTAAGTATTCCACCAGTTGTGTCTTCCATTCCCACCACTTCCTACACTTTTCCTTGTGTTCCTAATGTTTATATGCCTCCTATTTCTTCTAATGATTCCACCATCATTAGTCTAGCTCAAAGTGTGTCCTCTTTACAACAACAACTTGCATCCTTAACTCAATCCAAGTTTAGTATTCCTACATGTGATATGGGTAGCCCTTTATACCTAGAAATTATTTGTGCTCTTGTCCCTCATCAAGCCGATATGCCTCATCTTGAGAATTACAATGGTAAGGGAGATCCTATCTCTCATGTTAAAACATTTCAAATCCTTTGTAGTGACTATGCTCATGACCATAGGATTTTAGCCAAGTTGTTTGCTAGAAATTTTTGTGATAAGGCCTTGCAATGGTATTGTTCCTTTCCTCCTTATTCTATGGATTCTTTTCCAAAACTTGCTAATACCTTTATTCAACAATTCCAAAATAACATTGGTCCGCAAGTGTCCTTAACTAATTTGATGCATTGTAAACAGAATACTAAAGAAAAAGTGGCTGAATTTATTGGTAGATTTAAGCATTTGTATGCTAATATTTATTATTATGTTCCTGGTATTGATATTTAGCATATGTTTATTTCAAATTTGCAAAAGGATATTAGAGATAAGATTTTGCTTACTAAATTTAACTCTTTTGAACAACTTTGTGTAACACTTCATCATTATCAATTACAAGTGAGTCAATTTCAGAGAAACACTCCAATGGCTCCTGTTCTAGTTGATAAGAGTGATGTTTCTCCTAATCCCAACAAGTTTCAGAAGCCTAACAACTATGTCAAAATTAATAGACAAGAAAATGTAGTTGTTGATCAAGTTGTTGCATCCCACAATGCCACTTGTGCATCCACTGCTTTTCATTTAAATCATACGTTTACTCCTCTTTCTGAATCTTTACATTCTATTAGAGTAAATTTTTTACTATTAATATGATTACTTTGCCTCCTATTTGACCTCTTCTTCCTACTATAATGGAATCAAAATCCTTTGATCCCAAAGCCTTTTTTCAATACCATCGTTAGAATGGCCATGATACTGAGAAGTGCTACTCTCTAAAATATAAGATTCAAGATTTAATTGATTCTAATGCTCTATCTGTTAATAATTTTTATGGTAGTGGGAAAAAATTTGTCTCTCCTCCTAATCAAAACCTTCAAATATATAAGAACCCTTTGCCTACACATGATACTAATACCATTGTTCAGTCATCTTCTATTGATATTGTTTATGATTCAAAGATGGCTAATCTCAATCATATTGTTAACCATGTAGAGCATGTTTATTTGTCTCAACCTATCTCTCCACCCCAGCCTCAATCTCAACCTCCTATTCAAGTTCCTCCATCTCAATATCAACTTCAAGTTTCACCTCAACCTAAACTGAAACCTCGATCTAAACCTTCAAAACAACCTAAGGATAAAATACCTAGGGAACTCTGAATCACTTTTGATGATCTGAGACTATTAAGGCTTCTGATTGTCCCCTCTACATTTATGCTAGGATTTCTAAGATACCTACACTTACTTTTCTTGTTGATCCTACTTCCTTAGTCAATGTCATCACTAACGAAAATCTTTTTATGAAGAACTTACAACATGATTATTATGATACATCCAATGTGTGGATCCAAACTTTTAATGGTTTTTTCTATCCATCATTTGGTTCTATTACCTTACCTATTGAACTTTGTGGTAAATTTGTGGACACTACCTTCATTTTTGTCCCTACTTCTGATCAATTTCAAGTTAAGCTTGTTTTTCCTTGGTTGACTGTCATGTGTGTTGTTGCTTCTCCTATCCACAAGTGTATTAAGTTCATTCATGATGAAGTGGTGAAAATGATTAATCATAGTTTACATCAATCTTCTAGGACAAGGGATTGTGCTACCCTTGACTTCTTTTGGCCTTCATTACCTAATTCATGTCCTTCTTGACCTGATAACCTTTTTCACTCATATCAAGCCTATAAACATCACAAGATTCTTGAGTTAAGCATGCCTCGGATGGATCTTAACCGTGGTATTTTACCTATGCCTTCTATACCTCCTCTATTCATTACTTCTAGTTCTGTTAATCATGCTCCTAATATCACTTTTCAACCTAGTGAGAGTCCTACTAATCCTCCTATAAAACCTGTGAAGGAACCGGTTGTTATTCATCCTAGATCTCAACATATTTAAAACAAGACAAAATGTAACAAATCTTCCAATGAACATCGTAAGAAGTGTCAGGCTCACACTAGGGCCTATGCCTCTATTCTTTGAAATTCTTTACCTTCTTTTGACCAGCCTATGCCTGATGTGTTGAAGGAAGTTAATGTTAATAATGATGTTAAGATGAATGATTATGATGATTCTATTTGCATCTTAGATTCTATTTTGATCAATCTTGATGAAGAACATTCTCTTGATGATCCTATTGATGCTAATGATTAATATGAGACTATTGATCTTGATACTCATTTACCTCATATAATTTCCACACAACTGATAATTAAACCTAGTATCGATCATCGCAGTTCTCAAGAGAATCCTTGTTTGGAACTGGCTATTATTCCTACTGTGTTGGATATAGTCCCTCTTGTGATTTTCCCACCTTCCCTAAATGATATAAACTGAGATGGGGAGATTAAATGATGCGCTTGGTTGGCTTGTCCTCCATGGTAGCCTTTTATGTGTTTGTCGATTGTATTGTGCTTCCCCTGTAATTTATTTGCTAAATGTTTGTTAGATTCTTTTATACGACCCTTGTTACTTTGTTGGTGCAAGGTGATAAAGGAATCAAACTTGTCGTACTACTCTTCTATATGTATCTCTATTCTTCTATATATATATATTTTTCATGTTATTTTGTACCTGTGCTATTGTTTGTAAATTTTTTCCTTGTGTAGTCTGCTTGGATTTGTGACATGGTGGCACTAATTCTTTTTGGTCTCCATGATGTGGTCTGAAAAGACTCTTCTTCGTAACTCTTGCATTTTTTTTCCTCTATTGTGATTGTAGTTCTAATTTCTTTGGGGAATGATGTCAATTCATTTGCAATAATATCATATCTATATATACATATTATCTTATGATCATACTGATCCCACAGTAGGTAGATCCCTTCTATGTTCTTTGTATGTTTATGTGGTATTTCCCTTTATTTTTCTTCGCTTGGGGGAATTTCGTAGTGGAAATGTAATCAATGGAGTTGTTTATGTTTTTGTTAAATCCATTTCTCCTATTTAAAATTTTAGAAATGACTTTAACGTGGGGGCATACTATATACTCACTTTTTGCACACACGCACTTTCAAAATATTTTCAAAACTTAAAAATTTTCTCCCTTTATGGATTAGAGACTAATCCTTAAAACAAGGATTTTTACCTTATAGGATCTCTTGATCCCTCCAGTTTCAATTTACAATGTTTTGATCCCTTAAGGTCAGAAGGTGTCCTTAAGACTGGATCTCTCTATGTTTTGACATTTCTCTTTTGGAGTAGAATATTCCTAAGAGTAAATCCTTGATGGGTTGACTAGTGAGTAGCCACATTCACTAGGTGGTTCAACTCCATCTTTCCAGTTTCACTTTTTCCTTGTGTGATTCACAATGGGATATAGATTCTCATTGGGCGAGGTAATCACACCCTCTCTCTTTTTCTCTTTGACTTGTGATGTCTCTCTTATCGTGATCTTAGGGTTGACAAATACTAAAGTCCCTGGGGGCTTGAGAATTCCTGTGTCCATTTTGATTTCAATAAGATTATATTTTCTTTATGATCTCCTTTACCAAGAGTTTGCATCGAGTCCATACTCTTGCTAAAGTGGGGGCTAAATGTACTACACCTTCATGAAATTAGGAAAATTAGCTACAGTTCTATGGAAAGAAATAAACAATTTAATTTAAAGAATTGCATTTAACATCCATATCATTCCATGGTTCTCTAACTAGACTTTGCAAGTTGAGCTCTCAGCCTTAATCTCTACTAGTGACCTTCCTAGAATGAGAAAATGATGATAAAATATATGATATAGCTCTTAATCTTCTCAAAGATGATACAAAATGGATTCAAATTCTCATGATATGCTCTCAAATCTCACAATTTACTACTAAATGCTCTCACTATTGCTCAAATTGCTCTCAAATTGCCTATAGTGATGATGTTATGCATTCAAATTTTCTAGGATCCTTTTATGCTTAGAAATGGCTTATATTTATAGTAAAATCCCAAGGGTAGGGGGTAGAGTGAGTTGAGCATGGGTTAAACCTTGGTTGAGTTTGATCTCTCAAATGGTTTCAAATAAGGGGACATTTAAATGTTGTCCTCAAAGGGTGGGACAAAATGAGTGGATGAGATTTAAAAGGGTAAAATGAGAGGTTGAGATGCAAAATTGGAGTGATCCATGTGCAAGTGTGTTCTCAATTCTCATTGGCTCTTGTATTTGTGTTGAAAATATATTAGGAATTTATTTAATTCAATAATTTAGTTAATTTAGCCATGTAAGGAATAGGTTCATTTTTATTTTTGATTTAAACTATCCAATTAATTGATTAAAATCAATTACATAATTTGATTAATCCTTTTAGGCTTGTATTTAATTATTTGATTTAATGATTAATTAATCCCTTGATTTTATTTCATTTAATCCACTTTGATTTAATAAATGTCAATTTAATTGATTTTGATCCAGTTTGAAGCATTTGAGCATTTTGATGAGATTTGTTGAGATTTGCAGATTTTGATGATATTAAAACACCTAGTCAATTTTGGGTGTCTACAAATGCCCCTCTTTGAATTGATGTGCAAAGCACATTGATTCAAGGAAAATTGCATGTCATAATCACTGATTGGATACTAATTGATTGTTTGATAAACTGCTCTGATTTGAAATTTTGATTTGATAACTTGATTTGAAAACCTGATCTGATTTGATGCACTGATTTGATTTGATGACAAAACCTGATTCACAACTCTGATTTTTGAAATTTTGATTAAAACCTTGATTCACAAATTGGATTTTGAAACTCTAATTTGATTTGATGTAGAATGCCCCACTGATAAGAGCCCCAGATTTGATATAGATACCTTGATTTGATGATCTGATGATATATGCCCCCTCAGAAATGAAAACATGTGATATCTCGATGCATATGATGTGATTGATGAAAAAGTATATCTAAATGATTTCATTTCTAAAAACATTAAGAACAATGATGATAAGATCACAAGATGCCCCAGTGTGCAAAAAGTGCAGATTTAGGTCCTGGGGGGTAAAAATATCTCCAAAATTAGGTCAAAATAGTTTAAATAGGTTGAAAACCCCAAATTTACTATTCATTTTCACTTTTTACTATTGAGATTTTTCTCTAATTTTGCTATGATTGAGAGCAATGGTGGTCCCTATCTGAGAGCATTGATTTGAGAGGGCACGTTGTTATCAGAGACCGCTTGACTATGGACCTCCTGTGAGTGAATTGAACCTTCCTAGTGCATTTATTGCTCATTTTAATAGCAATTATTCTCATTTATTAATGCTTTTTAGATTAGTTTTAGCAAAATCCCGCTTAGGAGATTTTAAATGACGTGTAGGATAGTGAAATGTCGTGTCCACGCAGTCAAATGACACAGATGAAGTGTCAAAAACTACTTAGCAGTTAGGTCAAAATGCACACCCCATATTTGAAATGACGCGTAGGAAAACCAGTTGCAAATTTAAGATTTTAATGACGCGTATCATAGTTTGAATGATGCGTAGATTGTGTAAATGTCATGTCTGTTGTAAAGCAATGCCTTTGACACTTTAAATGACATGTATGATGTTTTTAATGACGCGTAGTGTGAAATGACACTTCTACATAGTGAAATGACACGTACAATGATATGTAATGAAAACCTGATTTAGAATAGAACAAGTTGTCTTTGATTGATCATCTGGATGACCAGATTGATTGTCGAGCTAAAAAGATGTGATTCCATGATGTTTACATAGTGTTTAGGATATTAGAATAATCATACTAGTGAATGTTTGATGTGTCAATCAGATTGATTAAAAGATATTACAAATTGATCCCTTCTCAAGATCTAGAGGTTAGGAACAATAGGTTGATGTGCTCGAAAAGAGAAAAGATAGATTTAATATGTTTGATTAACTTAGAATGATCCACCAATAGAAAGATACTAATATAATTCACTTCATTTGCAAAATGTAGGCACATTACCATAAGTTGTATGTATGGAATGTAGCGGCTTGGGTCTTTGATCTGGTGGATGAGTTGACCCCTCCAAAGAGACGTATGATCGAGACATGTGGGCTCAAATTCCTTCTGGATCTTCCTCAGTTTTAGCTGAACTGAGGTTTATTGATAGCTATGGCAGAGCATTGGCACTCTGACCATAACACATTCCATCTACCTCTCGGTGAGATGACCATCACGCCAGAGGATGTATATAGATTACTGATGATCCCGACCTGTGGAGAGCAAGTTTACTACGGTCAGGTCTATGATGGTAGTGCATGTAGATGAGTTTTTAGAGACACCATGATTGGTGATGATAGCATTACATGGGTGCAGTTTGCTTCATTGCCTACTTTTCCAACTTTGCTAGGAGTTGTGATTGGATAACTTCTCTTACCAGATAAGAGAGGTCGTAGCTTTTCAGTCAGATGGGGAAGCATACTAGAGGACTTGATTGCTCATCCTTGGAGATTAGAATAGGGGTATTGCGTGCTAGCGCAATTATATCATGATTTACACGAGGTGGTATACAGGCACAACGCGACTATATCTGCAGGAGCAGTATTGTTATGGTTGTGGACCTAGGAGCATATCCTGATTACTAGACCGATATCAGCACAAGTGTGAGCTCGACGATATCCTTACACTTTTCTATATGATGGCATGATTGTCCAGCATCGTTTGGGAAAGGTTGAGTTATGGCGTCGAACTATTGATGATATTGATTAGGTCATATGGAGACCGTACTTGGGCTACGAGGGATGGAGAGAGGACAATGATAAGCTTCCATATATGTTTTCCCCTTGGTGGATGATTGGTTGATCACCACTATGTATAGAGAGATTCTGCTTTGGGAGAGTTCTCCATCATTTTGGTCATTTTAGGGATATGTCGCAGGGTATGGCATTATATGCGAGAGTACAGGCAGAGTGATCCATGTGGGGAGCTTAGGTGGCTTATCGATTTGCATGTACAAAGATTGAGCGGCTAGGTCATGTTAGATGGGATATGATGGATCATGTGGTCGATGCAGGTATGTTCGCTGAGTATCGAGAGTGGTTTTCTTGGAATAGATTCACTAGATTCATGGATCTGACAGAGCCTATTCTGGATGTTGATGAGTTGTTTGTTGATGATGGAGATGGAGATGATGGTGGTGATGGTGGCAAGAGACCCCGAAGGCAGAGAGTACTTAGGGCTCCTCAAGTACAGAGAGCTGCAGGACCTTGGATGTGGGGTGGACATGTGAGAGCTTGAGGTGGTGGGTTTAGATAGCCTAGATAGAGGCGGGTACAGGTACCGATGCAGAGACAGTTTCAGGCCATTCTAGTTGTGGATTGGGTAGGACAAAGACATAGACAACTGCAGGTAGCCAAGCAGGTTCCGTTACAGGTTCCTTTATAGGGTCAGGATTACTAGAGACCAACATCTCCATAGAGACAGGGACAGGTACCCCCTCAGGTAGATCCACAGGTTAGTGCAGCATAGGTTCAAGGTGCACCTCGGATACAGGTGATACCATAGGTTCCATTAGCACCTCAGGCCCCTTAGGCACCTCCAGTTCCTCCTATTTTTGATAGCTTAGTACAATATGTGAGAGGATTACAGGTAGGGATGACTGCAGTGACTGGACGGTTGGATCAGGTGACTACAGTGTATAGCAATTATTGGCTGCCTTGGCTTAGTTACCTATGAGTGCTAGCACGAGTCAGGAACCACCTTCCACTTGGGTTAGAGTAGGTTACAGGGGTCCTGATGGGTCAAGGGATGAATCAGGTGCTGCTAGAGATGGATCAGGTGCCCCGACTGGGTCTTGAGATATGAGCTTGATATCCAGATATTGTATTGATATATCATATAGAGTTTTGATAAGGACTTGATGTATGGATTATTTTGTTGATGTATCTTGGATATACTAATTTTTTATAGACATTTGATGATGGACATTTATCTATGATGATCTTTGATTGATTCCCCTATTGATGTTGATGTGATCATGTGAGATTTCTTTATATGCATATCTATATGATGTCTATGATGCACTTACTTTTTATTTATGCTATGGATGCAATGTCT
The DNA here is from genome assembly GCA_018584345.1 of Thuja plicata. NCBI lineage: Eukaryota > Viridiplantae > Streptophyta > Pinopsida > Cupressales > Cupressaceae > Thuja > Thuja plicata. The sequence goes on from MU225411.1 coordinate 2,635,787, forward strand.
TAGAATATGACATAGATATATGGATGAAAATGATGATTATGAAACTACTTCTATATGATTTTGATTTTAATTTGATGTATGGTTTATGCAATGCAATGAAATGGATGCAATACTTAGTGCAATGGTAAAATGAATGCAACTATTTGTTTGGATTTTGATGTATGCAACTTAGTTTATGAAATGCAGTGCTAAAAGATGAAGGATAAATGAATAATGATTAATGTATCTTTTCTTTTGTTTTCACTCAAGATATGTAAAAATAATGATCAATGATTTAATGCTATGAATGCAAAAGATAATCTCACATAATTGATTTGAAACCATTGAAATTTTGATATAACCCCCAAAATGATGCATCCCCTTGTACTTGGAAAAATTACTCTAAATAATGCAATCAATCTAACATGAATATGCAATGCAATGCAACTAAAGGTCACTAGATTTTTGTGAAAGAACTGCAAAATAGATATATTTTCATCATTGAGAATTGTGGAACTAGGAGTCGATACAATCCTTACTGGTGCCACTGTGACCATAAGAATATGAATATGACTTTCATTTCAGTTGGTAACCTCTTCTAGGAACCTAGTACAACCCTCACTAGTTGAATGACCAACAATGGGAGTATGAATATCGATTTCAACGGATTCAATATTGCAAGTGGGTTTTGGTATTAAGATATTGAAGATCCAAAGAGCCAAGGTATCCTTTTGTGTAAACAAACAAAGGTTGACCCTCCTTCTTATATGAATATCCTCGATGGTTCTTTGATGACCATGTCCTTAGATGAATTCACACAAGTTAAAGAATCTCCCTCAAAATAGTCACACAAAAGCCAAGAAAAACATCATGTCTCCATCATCACCAATCTAGTCGAAACATCATCGATTAGCTAAAAAGACATGACTCAAAAAGGTCAATGAAAAACTCATCAAAAATTTCAAGTGTATTGCTATGTATCAAGATTTTCAAAAATAATTCCAAACATTCTGATCATTTAAGGTGTTGTCAATTTTTAATCTTGATAAAATAAGTCAATAAAACTCAAGGATCATGTTGTGGGATCAAACTATTTAGGGTTGAATAATGATATCCATCAAAGGTTCCAAAATATCTCTCCTCTGAATCTGAAAATTTGCTTCTGTCGTGTGACCAAGGTGTTGCACTTTTGAATCCATTTGGTACCAAAATCCATGATGTTTTCCCCCAAGTGATAAATGTGATCAATGTGAAACTTAGGGAAAATGAGACCTAGAATGCAACAATGCGGCTGAAAATCTTTATTATGACGTATACACAAATGATAGATGCAATGAGGATATGTACAAGTGAACTGATGAAAAGGCAATATGTACAAATGTGACTAGGAAAGACCTAAGGGACAAAAGGTGCATGTTGCCAGGTTTTCACCTTTTGGGATTATTGCTCTTTTTCTCTTTTTTTTTTGCTTTTTTGTTGCTACCAAGGTGCCTATTGCTAGGTTTCCACCAAGGCACTTTTCTCTTTTTCAATTTTTTTTTCTTTTTTCTTTTTTTTTTCTTTTTTTTAATCATCAAGGCATCTATTTGCTAGGTTTTCACCAAGACAAATTTTTTTGATTTTTCAATTTTTTTTATTTCTTCATGCTCAATTTTCTCCTTTTTCGGATTTTTCTATTTTTCCCATGTTTTTGTCTTTTTGAAACTTTCTGATTTTTTTTTATTTTGATCTTTTTCTCCTTTTTTGGATTTTTACTTTTTATCATGTACAAAGAAGATGCTAACTCATCAAATACTCTCATCTTATACTCTTTCCTCTGATACTCTCTCATCTGACTAGGTATGAAACCTCTTTAAATGGATGCTATTAATGGGTTCTTGCAACTCATCCCCTTCACAATCAGCTAGTTTGTATGTTCCCATTCCAAAAGAAGAAACAATTACAAAAGGACCAAGCCAATTTGCTTCCCATTTTCCTTTATTTTCCCTATCTACCTAATTTTTAGGGTTTTCTCTTAACACTAAGTCTCCCACTTGAAAGGATCTTAGTTTAATGTGCTTGTTGTAGTTTCTTAAAATTCGATTCTGATACACTTTCAAATGATGATATGATTGTGTTTGATGTTCCTCCAACAATTCTAATTATTAAAGTCAGGAAACCCTATAATCCTCATTCATGATTAATCCATGTAGTGACACTCTTAGGGATGGTATTTCAACTTCTAAGGGTAGAACAGCTTCGGCCCCATAAACCAAATAAAATGTGGTAGCTCCCACTTTAGCCAGAAAATGGAAGCACTTCCATTTTGGACTGGTTTAGCCCTCCAAGTAAGTGGTTTGGGGTCATGTCAAGTGCCTTGAAAGGGTCTTTGACTTGGATCTATATTTTCCCCCTATTCTTCCCCCTTTTCCACTTCTCTCCGACCTATTTTTGACACCCTAATTTGCAGATTTGAGTTTCTTGACCTCAGGGTCAAGGTTGACCTCGACCCTGACCTAGGTTAGAGTTGACTGTGACCCTGACCCAGGGTCCAATTTTCAAGTTTCTAGGGTTTTTGGATGTTGGGATTCAGAAAGATTTAATTCCACTTCCAGGTCGGTTGTTTCGGTCTTCGAGGCAATGACTCTTGAAATTATATTTAATATAGGTCCACATCTAGGGCTATAGGTCTAATTGTAATTTAATTCTCCTATATAGGCCTCTCTAGAAGACTGTGCCCTAAATTTGTATATAAGGAAGCCTTCTCCTCTCATTTTCTCTAAGCAATAAAAGTAACAATCTAAGACTCTAAGACTTGAAGAACAAAGGTGAAAGACAAGAATCCAAGCACATTCAAGCATTCAATTCATCAAGGAGATCCAGTGGTAGTCATTGAAGGATTCAAGCTCTAGATTTCTCCATCCACATCCATGCAAGCCTCTTCCTATTCCAAGATCCATTTAAGATTAGTGTTGAAGATCTAAAAGAAATTGATTTGAGACATCATATATCCTACATTCTAAATTTGACATTTATTTGGTGCATACATACTTGTGGATCCAAGGATTCAAATCCTCCACAAGGGTTTCTATACAAGCAAGGTGAATTGGTTTATTTGCATTGTTTATTTATACAATTTCAATTATACTTTAAGGTTAATTCCAAAACTGGGGTTTGACCAAGCAAAACCCCTCCCCCCAACAAAAAACCATTTTTCTTGCATGTACAGGTACAGGATAGGTAATTTAAGAGCTGATTTGCATACCCTTTTCGACCAACTTTCAGGATTCATGAACAGAATTTATGTCAGAGCAGTGCAGGTTGAGGTCAACATTTTAGGGTACAATTGCGCCCCCACAAAGAGGTCAACTCAACGTGGCTTAGAAAAGAAAAATATTTTTGGGTTTTGTCCATCTTTGCATTTCTGTTCCAGATCCAGTTTTAGAATTTTCTGAAACCTGACACTGAAATCAGAAAATGGACTTTTCTAGATCTGTTATATTTTGAGGTTAGTACTTGTCTTCAATTCATTTCAATTAAGGTTTTAATCAATTCAAATCTATTATATACTCTTCATCCATAATTCAGGAATGTAAGGCTTTCTTCTTCCTTCTTATTTCCGATCGATTGATGCATTTGTGCATTAACCATTTTATTATGGTTGATCAAAGTGGATCTTTCCTTTATGAAATTTGGGGCTAGGAAGAGAATATTATCTTCCCCCAAAAAATTACATCCATTACACACATCATCATCATCATTTTATTATCTTACATTCCCAATGGAGGGCCTCAACAATAATTTGTCTACTAAGTTTTTTTTTTTTAAATTATATGCATGGACAAGAAGCATTGGCTCAAAGCTATTTTTATGAGTAATTAAAACAAAGGAAGTATACTTGGTTGAATAAAAACAAGAGGATGATCAAGTGGGACATAATTTGCAAGATTCCCCTGATAATATTGAAGAGATTAAAAAATAAATTGTGTTCAAAAAATTTAGAACTACCATGTGGACAAAATAGGTTGGTAAAAAAAAAGACACTATATTAAAGAGTTAAACCCCTCAAGAGAACATGATTAAAAATACTACCTAATGGTGGAAATAAAGAGAAAATATATAATTCTACTTGCACCAATGAGAACGGAGTTTCATCATCTTAGATGTGAGATAGATATATAGGCAGTTGCTAAGGAATAGTGGGATGAAAGAACTCATCTTTTTATAGTCAACTAGTGTTAGAAATTAAATGGCACTTCATGTCTGAATGTAAACATATGATGATATTCATTCACATAGCTATTCGTAGATGGGTAATCAAAATGAGTTATTTAAGGAATAAATGCTTCACAAACCCCAAGGTTTCTAGATCAAGATCCACAATAGAAGAATCAACATTCAATGGCACTTGAAAATCATTAACAATGATACCTTTAGTCCCATAGACTGATGGTATCATGGAACTCATTAAAACTCATTCATCCACCCGTTGTCCTTAACCTTGCGCTTCTAATATACAACTATGGGTAACTTCGAGTTAGTTGTTGACTCCCTTACCATTTATGTCAGATATTAAACATTTTTTATTGAAGACTTTAATTCGTGCTAAAATATTATTACCCAAGGGGTCATTTATGTCTCTTGTTTTCAACATTTTATTAATCAACGAGATCAGATTTCCACTATCCATAGCCAAATTATGCTTATGGTTTTTGGATTACACTATGTAATATTTTTTGCATCAAAATTTTGGATCACACTCTGTGAGCCATTATAAAAATAAGAGTTGTAAAAAAAAGAAAATAAATTTTTTTATTACTTTAAAATAAAACATTGTCTAACTTGCTATTTTGTACCATTAGCATTTTAAATTTACCTTTATTTGGACACGGATCTTGAACCACTAAATTAAATGTCAATTTATTAAATCTAATTGATGTAACTAACTACATTATGTAATATTCATAACATAAATCCGCATTTCTTTAGGACCAGGATCACAAAGAGATTGTGGAACAAAGAATATGTTTTCGAATGATTAAGGGATGTGTTTGATGATGACATTGGACTACAAAATTTTAAAATGTGATACAAAAATTCAAATCTAGAATTAGTGTTCCAAATGATTTAATACATGTCAAATTGGCGGCCCATAACTTTGCTCAATATTTGAATCCACAAAAGAGTATAATTTGGGTTAATGTTTTGCACACTTCTTCAAATTTATATCTACATTAGCAATTTTGCTGGTTAAAATTTCTAGAAGAAAAAGAAAGTTATGTAATTGTGTATACAAGGTCAACATAGCATAAAAACATTGTGTAAGCAAAGGTAATAATAAATAAAGAGTTAGTGAAATACTAAAATTATATAATATAGCATATATGATATAGTACTTTTATATTATATATTATAGATAATATATATTATATATTAGAAATTGTAATAATTATTTATTTATAGTATATATATTATAATATAGTAAATTTTTTAAAATATATAATAGTTCTATATTATAAATAATTGAATTTTTTAATGAAAATAACATGTTTACAGTAATAAAATATAAAATATAGTATCTCATAAAAATACTATATTGTAAATTAAAAGACCAATTCAAAATAAATTAAATGATATATGAATTATATATCACAAAACTATGGTTAAAAACTATTGGAAAAAAAACAAATTTGGGAAGGTTTCAAAAAAAGGGGTCTATAAGACCAAATCAATTGAACCAATCATAATTGAAATAAGTAATTTATAGAATATATTTAAATCATAAATAAATATTTAAACTTTACAAATAGTTGAACAAGAAAAAAATAGTGATTTATGATTGGTTCATTGGTGTAAAACTAATTCACTATTCTACACAACTGAATGCAATAGTATATTGCCTACGGCAAGTACAATAATGATGGTGGATGATGTTTTCCAAAGCCTACATGCCAACTACATTTCAAAAGCATTGTTTGCACTTCTCACATAATATCGGACCATGACCAATGTACCTTTAATTTATTTTACCACATTCCATAATTATTAACTCTAATACCATATCAAAAAATTTGAATTTATAGACTTTTTTGAAATTTGAAATAAGAAATATAAATTATTTTTGTTAGTGTTGACTTTTATATAATTTATATTATTAGATATGAATCCAAATCATGATATATTTATCATTTTCATACTACTATTTTTGTTATTGTTGTTGTTGCAATGATCATGAGTAATGTTTTTGTTGTTATTGTACTTGTTACGTGAGATTTTATACCTCATTCAAACTTTGGGAATTATACCTTTATTACAATTTAGATTGCTTCATAAGAATCTAGGCCCGAGGTCATAGTCATTTTTGCCAAAATGCATGGGTCTTTATTTTTCAAGTCATTGTGTTGTAGCTTAGTTTAAAAACCCGCCTCAAGTTCCAACAGGTCTATCCATACTATCACTTCATCTCGTAGTCACCACTATCTTCTATTTTTAATAATTGTTGGTAGTTTTCCTTAATTTGTGAAGTGTTGTTGGGTTTTGACAACCTTTACAAATATTTGTTTCTTTTCTAAAGCTCGAATTCAAAGTTAGTACATGATACTCCTTCAGAATCTGACACTCATTCCTAAACTTTCAAGTCACACAGGTCTTCTTAGATGGTCCTCAGCCCAAAGTGATTGTATAAAAAGTGGTTCCAGAACCCAAAGTGGTTGTCACAACTCTTGTGAAGTCTGAAAGCTCTTTCAAAGGACTCTATTGCAAAGTATGCAAATTGAGAGAATTGAGTAATTGTCGTACTTTGAAGTACTCAATTTTTTTGGAGCTTGACAAACTTTTAAGAAGTAAAGGGAAAAGATGAAGGCTTAGGGGAAAGGATAAAGGTATTGCTAACCAGATTGGCACTATTGCAAGATAGTTTTGAAACCAAAGGTAGACTCTAACAAGGTCATTCAAACTAATTAAAAGTAAGTTGATGTTACGACTCCCAGGTACTATGCATTTATGAAAAAGCTAAAGCATGAAAATTAAATGCAGACATTAATGGAGCATTTATTCCCCTGATTTCTCATTAAAGAAAAACACTTGTAAAGATCAAGCTCAGGATTGGAGTGAAACACTAAGCAAAGCAATTACCTAGAATCTGAAGCGATCGTCACAATCATCACTACATAAAAGTACTGATAATATCTACTATATGATTTTCAAGGAGTAGAATTGTATTCCCAAGGGTTTCAAAAAGAGAAATAATTGCTAGTAAAATTTATTATATGTATAAGCCCAATCTGAGATGAAATTCAATTACTTATGTTACACATATTTGATTAGTTTAGTCAATGTTCTGCCAGAGGTAGGTGAAACATAGTTAGGAAACATTTACCTAGCCAATTTTTGGATAAGGATAAAAAAATCCTAACCAACATTTTCTCACTTAGAGGTTGGTAGAGAGTGGGTTATTGAAATTTGCAATATTCCCAGTAGCAATTTAGTACATTGAGCTAATCATGGAGTATGTTCAAAGCTATGACCCACAAACAAGGAAAATTAAAATAAATGATGATAAATTTATTTCAACTCTAGAAAGAGCTACCATTCATGTTAGCTTCTTCTTTCCGAATTGAGAATTATATGCCAATTGGGACCCTACTCTATTAGAGAGTGAATTCAGCAAAGGGAAATTAACAAAAGGAATGGTTCAATGTGCATAGAAGAGGACATTATCAACTCCCCAAGACTATTCAAAAGTCATATTTGAAGGGGGATATTGAAAACATTATCATCTTATTGAAAAGTTACATGGGGATGTCAATGCCTTCAACTTGGATGAATAGATGATTTTCTTCGTGCAGGTGATTTGCGACAGTGACCAATAACTAGATTGGGTCGGATTGATCAATGACATAATTCATGAGGTGATTTCTCACTTCCCCTTGAATAAATATTTTGATATGGACTCCTATTTGATATATTCCCTAGCTTGTACATGATATTGGCATGGACTCCACCATGTAGAGGAGCTTGATTTCAATATTAAGATTTTTTATTTTTACCTAGAACTACAATTGTACAAAAGTTTTGTTGATTTTATAAGGGTAAATGATGCATTCACCATGCAATTAGCTCAAGAACTACAAGGGGAATTAGGGTGGAGGTAATCTCTAGAGCTAATCCATTCAATTAATATTTATGGTATCTATTTCATTCAATATCCTAAGTTCACATTCCTCAGAGTTTGGGACTATGACAGCTTTCCTAAGAAGTTGCCCAAATATGCAGAGGATAAGTTTTTATTGATTGAGGTTTGCAGATAGATAAGGGAAGTCAATAATCCTTTCTCAAAGAGAAAGAAGACCAATATATAATTCCCAATTGAACTAGGGTTTTATAAATGCAAATGAATTAGGGTGGAGGTAATCCCTAGAGCTAATCCGTTCAATTAATATTTATAGTAGCTATTTCATTCAATATCCCAAGTTCACATTCCTCAGAGTTTGGGACTATGATAGCTTTCCTAAGAAGTTGCCCAAATATGCAGAGGATAAGGTTTTATTGATTGAGGTTTGCAGATAGATAAGGGAAGTCAATAATCCTTTCTCAAAGAGGAAGAAGACCAATATATAATTCCCAATGGAACTAGGGTTTTATAAATGCAAACAAATTAGGGTGGAGGTAATCCCCAGAGCTAATCCGTTCAATTAATATTTATGGTAGCTATTTCATTCAATATCCTAAGTTCACATTCCTCGGAGTTTGGGACTATGACAGCTTTCCTAAGAAGTTGCCCAAATATGCAGAGAATAGGTTTTTATTGATTGAGGTTTGCAGATAGATAAGGGAAGTCAATAATCGTTTCTCAAAGAGGAAGAAGACCAATATATAATTTCCAATGGAACTAGGGTTTTATAAATGCAAACGCTAGTTGAAAGCCTTAATTATAGCGAAGGATATGGCTAAATACCAATTATTTGCATATGATCAATTAAGATTGCATTTTTATAGTAAGAATTATGTTTGAAATAATTTTCAATTAGGCTCATATTTTCACTATATGCCTAAGATATAATACTTCAAGTTAGATTGTCCAAATGATTATGAAGTTCAAAAATGGGATTGGATAAAGTTAAGCCTCTGGAAAATTAAGGATTTTTTGTTGGGATGGGGTATTCTTGGGATTATTGATGATGGGACCAACCTATTGGACCCCTTATATGTAGCTACAATCCAGACATGGTGCTTCACCCCATTTGATTAGGATGAACTAAAAGATGATGATCCTTATGCTAGAATTGCAGAAATACTAAGGATAGTTCCCAGATTGGAGTTGCTAAGAATAAAATAGTGAGTTCACAAATAAATACACTACAAGAAAAGAAACAGGGAGACTAGGGTAATCCCAGTACCAAAAGATCCTCCCATGTTTCTACTTCTGCCACTTCTTTGACACAACCAACAATGGCCTCTTGAGGAGGAGAGAAAAATCCTAATCATAACATACCTCCTAAGAAGACATGCAAAGGATACCCCAAACCCAAAACTGGAGGAGATGGAATAACTAGTGGAGGAGGAGATGGGTCAAAGAGAAATGAAAGAGATAAGGACAAAGGGAAAGCTACAACCAGTGGTGCAGAAATCTTGGATGCAACAAATAATACCAATCGAGACAAAGGCATGAAGAGTGATAAGTCTGCCTCACCTTTTCCTTTTGATATACAAAGGGCTAGAAGAACCCCTCCAATAAAGTGATCCATATTCCTCACACCTAACCTTGTACAAAATGCAATGAAAACTTTGTCTTCGCCTTCATGGCTTGATTCCTTGTCTAAAAAGAGACAACTAAAATTTACTAAGGTACCCCCATATGATGTAGTACAACAATTTTTGCAATTTCTTCCTACCACTAAAACTAAAAAGATCAAGACAAAATTTGCTACCTCAACTGTCTAGAAATATACGAGCCAAGAAACTACAACTAAATTTAACCCAGTGTGCATAGATATGGGTCCTATAACTAGGGATGTTGATTTACACAATTTCAAAGTCACTACTATCAAATTCATGGAGAGAATAGAAAGAAATAAATATCACAAAGTTGAACTATAATTGATGGCGGATGTGTTTTCAGATTGCTATAGGTCTCCCCTTAATCCTAGTCGACAAGATTCTAGTTCTTCAGATACAATCCTTGATCCTCAAGAAAATGCAAGCAATGAACTGATTGCAAAGATGCAAGAAGGAAATAATTTTAGTCAACTAACCAAGAAATAGATCTAGAAAATAAATGATAAAAGAACCTCTTTTATTAATAATATGTTTCAAACATATCAAGATCACATCTTCGATAAATATGGGGTAAGGTCTGAAATTGAAACCACAAAGAATGAGGATGCTACTCATGAGTCGACTATAAATGAGCCCTAGGAGATTGCAGAGATGGGCCCTAATATTGTTATAGCTAAAAAGATACTCAGAGATGCCAAGGACAATCAATACATTGTATGGATTGAAAATCTCAAGTGGAAGTGCGCTTTGTTGCAACAAAATATAAAGGAACCGAACAAACTACTAAGAGAGGCTGATAAAACAATTGAAAATCTTGTGCAATAATTGTTGATGTTGGTTGTCAAATCAGGAAGGAGGATAACACAAGGTATGTTCACTAATACATTTGGGCCTATTTTTTGACTGTAATTTTTGACGAAGGGGAAAATTTAATAAAATTGGTGTTTTTTTTTTTAATTTGTTTCCAATACTATCGCAATTCTGACTGTTTCGAGAACGCATTAAAAAAAAGATAGATGATCAAATTCATTTTATTTTATCATGTAAAAGTAGTGTCCCAAAGGACGTAGCTCTACACATGGAAGCCGACCCCATTCCTTGGAAGCTGAATGTCGTGAAACCTTGAATAGTGGTACATACATCACATACTGAGAATTCATAGGTACATCATTTTGTATGCAGAAAACATCTTCTTTCTGTCATGAAATGAAATATTTGCATAGTTTCTGGTCGACTGTGATTTCACCGTGACCTTAATCTTTGAACCCACATATATTTTTTTACAAATTTGTTTCTTTTTTTACAGTGTGCATCATCATATAGAAAGAAAAAAGGGTTTCTTCTGTGCATATTTTATCTCTATCCGCGAACCATAGCCTTTGTATTTTTAAAGATATGTATCATTTTTGGGTTTTGAGGCTATGGTTTGGTATAAGAAACCCTTAGTGAATGATTTTGGAATTGTCACATGTCGTGACTTGTGTGTAGATTGGTAAAAACTTCAACCTATTTTTTATTATAGATATTCGATATAATTTGACATGAGCCGTGGGTTTTCTTTCACTATCTTAGCATACTTGGGGTTTTAATGTTTCTAAACTTACCATGGTTTTAATGCTTCTAAACTTACCGTGGTTCTTCATGCCTTATTATCAATTTTATTTATGTTGGTCACTATCCAATGTTTTTATTACAGTGGCATGGTCTCCTCTTGTTGTTATTGCATCAAGTAATCAGTCCTAGATGCCCTCTCCCAAATGAGCTACTTGGAAATTACCAAGATTATGCCAACACAACCCTAATTAGGGTTTTTCCTAACTACCACTTACAAGAATTAAATGTCAACCAATTACAATAAGGAACCTATCCATGGGCCAATGAAAAAACTACATTTTTTCAATACATATCCTTTTAAGGATTGACCAATGAGAAAAATCAGTAGGTGTAATACATAAAATGCATTTCTCTTTCCACTTGGAATAACTAGAATGGTGGTAATGAAGGTGTGCCAACATAGCATGTTTATCTTGTTTGAACTCCATCTTTCCATCCTCTTTGTCTTGGAAATATTCTCATTGAAGTGTTCTTGAAACTGCTTGTACTTGAAATAACGTTTAACTTGACATCTTGGCCTTCATCCTTCTTCATGAATTTATACTTGCAGATTTTCATCTTCTCTTAAAATCACCTTGTCTTTGCATTTGACTTGCATCTTGACTTTCCAACCTTAAAGTCCTTCCTATACTTTACATGGCATTTGAAATTTCATGTCAATTTTTGAACTTACAATCATCCTTTCACATGAAGGGGCTTGACCTTCAATATCTTCTTGCTCGTAACAACATCATTACCTTCATGTGACATGGGTGCTACCTTATGATTAGAGTTTTTGTTGCAAAAATAATAATATATGTCATACCTTTTTGTCATATTTTCAACATTTCTAAGAACGTCTTCTAGATCTATATCCACTAGGTGTATGCTCAATTGACTCTCCCTCAAAGGTGACTCATGATCTCCATGATGCAAGTTGTGTGTATACTCAATACTTAACAACAAGCTTTCAAGATAAACACGTTAAGATGGAAGAAAATGCATGTACAGTGACTGTTTATAGAAGAAAATCAGAGAAAGTGCAGTGAAAACAATATTTTATTGATTCAAAACTTCTATCTCCTTATCACTTTGAACAAAACCGTATGCATCTTTGTAATTAAAATGAACATAGGTCTCTTTAAGACCCAGAAATCAACCTACCACCTTTTAAGATTGTCCTCAAACCGACTAAGACAGTTAAAACTAATTTTTCCATCCTAATGATTGAATTCAAATTGTCATAAAATGGATTCTTATTAAATGTACATATTGCTAGATTCCAAGTGAATGATTAAGATCCTAGATGAGTATTATGGAAATGAATTCATGTAGTAATCGGGTACTAATAAACCTATGTTTGATGTTTTAGGTGTGCATTACTTTAGTTGTATGAAACTGACAATATTACTAGTTCGTTGACTATAATGGTATATAGATGATGAGATTACTGTAGAATGTAAATGGAATCGCTGGGTAATATGAATGTAAGTTTTTAAGATTAGATTTAAGCTTTTGATTTTAACGCAAAGGAAATGTTAGAAGAATACTAATATGTTTAGTTCTTAATGTAAATCTAATAATATTCTATGGGGTAGGATACGATGTTAGATTAGAATGGAGTATATTATAATCTCAATTGAATCACTTAAAAGGATTATTGTGTATGGGATTCATGATACGAATAGGTACTCTTAAATGTAATTGTATTAAAGGAATTAAGGATATCAAGTAAAAGTTATATCCATTAGATTAATTTCATTAATTAAAATGATTAAATGTGTTAGTGTAATAATTGGTTGAAATGGGAGAATTAGTAGGAAACATGTGTTTCTTCTCTCAATAGATCTATAATTATTTTTTAAAACAAGAAATTAGATAATTTGGTTGATTGTATAGAGAATTTCATAATTCTGGGATATATATGCAACTTTATTGCTCAAAAAAATTTCATATTGCATCAACACCCATGCCTTGATTCCTTGAGGCCTATATAACATGTTTTCAATACTATCAATGGATTCCAACTAAATTTTTCATTATGGTGCCATTGGAAATAACTTGTTACTAAATGACCCTTGTTAAGCAACTTTTTAAATTTGAAAAGTTGCTCAACAATTGTTGTGCAACTTTTGCAATTCTTGCATTTTGTGGAAAAATAAATAGAAAAACACTTTATAACAACATAAAATAACCTACATATTCCTAAAATAGGCTAATTTAACCTTATTACATCATAAAGTTTCATGGAAGCCTCATTGAAAACTTTTGCTTTCACATAGAAATATTTACAATTTTGGTACAGCTTTACATTTTGGACCAACTATGACCTTCCATGACATGGATTAATTAGAAATACCTTAAAAATGGTCCTTGGGACCTTATTTTACACAAACCAAAACATAAAAAGATGATCATTACATCATGAGGTATAAAAATGGCTACGTGCTCCTGCACCATACACCTAGCCTAGAAAGAAACTGAAGTCCCTTGGAGGACCATGCTACACTAAAAAATGTTTGGAACCTCTTTTTTCTAGCCTCCAAATGATGTATCTTTCTGGTATACCCTTCCAGTGGATACACCAAACCCTCCTTCCTAGGTGCACTAGCCTAGGGCTTTGTCAACAAGACACTTCCAAATACTTCCAGCTCCTACCAATGGATCCTAAACTATCCAAGTAACTTATCATGACATACCAAGTCATAAAAAGTGGCCCTTCTTTGGGTGGAACTCTCAAACCTTGACTGGTCCAACCACCATGTACCCTCAATCAGCAATATCTCTTCAATCAGACATCTTCATCTTCAATCCCCGCATACCCCTACAACCAAACACACATGGAACATATCATACATGTTTTAGACTCTCCCCACAAGTCACATTAACCACAGTAAGTAGGGGAGTCTTATACATTCATGGTGTCTTCAAAGCAATTCTTGATTGCACACCAAGACCCTGTCTAGGAACAACCAATACAAACTTGACTTTCTTTCTTCAAAACTTCACAAAATAACACAACCTTTGCATGGAAATGAATAAAAATTTAAACCAATACTATTTCAATCCATTCCCAATCAATATTTCATAGAATGAAGATTTTATGAATACGAACACAGTGACTATGTCCTTACGGCAAAGAATAGACAGTTTGCAAGGAATTAAAAGTTTGTTGATTTAAGCTTCATTACTCTACCAAACTTCCTAAAACTCCTCTCTTACTCTCATTCAAGATCACACTACCCAAATACCCTTCTACTAATCGGTTGATAGTTACAACTCCCTACCAAACTGCTTGCAGTCAGTTTAATGACTATTACATTTAGTATATTACTGTCAAGTTGACAACATAGTTGTCAACTTGACAACTCTCCATTCATTTATCATTGTATTTAGATCTTTGAAGGCCTTATAGGATTCTATCCTAACACTAAAGACATAAGAAACTATTTTAACATGGGGGCATACACTTTTCTATGTTAACATTTGTGCACACACCACAAGTTGGTTTTGTACATTTTGACCACACACCACAATGTTCTTGGTGTCACTACAACACTAATTTTGCAGTCTCATATAAAAATTTTGTTTGGTGCGCGTTGTTTCTATTATATGGCTCCTATTAAAATATCCTTACTAGACCTACATGTCATATTTCTTCTTTAGTCTTGCATGCTCCATTTTTTTGAAACCTATGCCAATCATGTTGCTCCTTTTATCTTGATATTTACAACCAATAAGATTATATGTCCTGGGGGATTGGTGTGATCTTATCTCTTTTATGTCTTGGTGAAAGTCTTTTGATACTATCTTATGCTTTACCAAGAGTATGATTGCAAGGTCACACTCTTGCTACAATGGGACCTATATATAGTGTTACACTCATTTGGGGATAACTTTGGTGGTTTTCCCTTGTGCTCTTGCTAAATGATTGATTATGCTTATTCCATAGCCAAATTTTGAAACGTAAAACACAAACGAGCATAAAAACCAAATTCATGCTAATAGGTGAGAATAGGTGACAATGTCCTCATGTACTATGGATCTAGGCACCAATGTCCAACCATTTTGGGCTCAAATCTAAACCACTAATGGTCATAAGTTTGTTGAGTAGAAAATTTGTTCTCATGTGCAGATTCTAGATCTGTCAAAAAGGGATTGCAAATTTATGAAGAGAAGACTATGAGAAAAAAAAATCCATACTTTGAAGAGAAAAAAAACTTGGTCACCATCGATCTACTCCATTGATTGATACTTTTTTTCCATAATTTTGGAACAATGATTTGTATGACATCCTAATTTGGAACCTGCTCATGAAATCTGCGTCAAACACCTTCAGGTCAGTGGTGCCTATTGACATAGACAAAAAAATTTGGGCTCAAATTGCAAACATAGGCTCCTTTCTAAATCTCATTTCCATGCCTATCTTGAAAATTTACATATTTGGTCAGTAGCTTATTGTTTATGTTAATTCGGTTGAATTTCTAGCATTGTCCTAGTTCTTGCATTATTTATGGTCATAATCATAATCAATCATATCAAGCCTTCAAAAAGAGACCATTTAAGAAGGCCCTAGTTGAATTTAATTGTGAATTTCCTATGCATGATAGTCCAAAGTTGCATAGAAACCCAAGTTCCTTCTTATTTATTGTAGAATTCTCATAGGCCTGTGTAGGGGACTTGGTGAAGGTTCTAAAACCATAGGGAACACCCTTGTTGAGGCTTTGTAGGATAAATGAAAGTGACAATTCTGAATGGTGACTTTGAGTTGGGTAACTTTCCTAGCATGAGATATCGTTCCATGGTTTGAAGCAAACATACTAAGCATGTATAAACCCTTTCAAACCTTTTGTGATTTTATGTAATGCATAGGGTGTAATCTCCATGTTTAAGTCCTTGAGGGATAGAAACCAAGATTTATTGAAGGTTGGTTCATTACGTTGGATCAAGAAAGACATGTTAAAAGTAGTAAAAAGATGAAATCTAAGACTCCTCTCTTACTCTCATTCATGCTCACACTACCCAAATACCCTTCTACTAATCGGTTGACATTTACAACTCCCTACCAAACCACTTGCAGTCAGTTTAATGACTATTACATTTAGTCTATTATTGTCAAGTTGACAACATAATTGTCAACTTGACAACTCTTCATTCCTTTATAATTGTATTTAACTCTTTGAAGGCCTTTTAGGATTCTATCCTAACACTAAAGATTGTATACCCTTCTTAAACCCCATATGAACCTTCATAGGCCTCATTTTGTCAATTTGGGCAAATTTACATATTTAGCACTTTTAGTGCATTTGACACTTTTAAATGGCTCTAATGAACAACTTAAAATCATTTGGACCTTATTGGTCTTTAAATAGTCTCATCTACACCTAGGATCCTCAAGTGACCCCCAAGGTGCACTTCTAGCCTCCAAATGCCATCATGGCTTACGTCATTGATCCTAAGCCACACACACACACACCATATATAATATATAAAACCTTCACATGTATATAAGAGTTGATTAGAGAAGGTATATGCATAGGTGATGAACATGCATATTTTCCTAAGCAATACTGGGAGTTTACCTGAAAATAGTTGTACTATTTTGAAAATCATCACAAGTCTATTTGTTGTTGGGTCTAGCTCCCAGTAGTGCTTGGTCAAATCTGCATGTTTGTCACTTGTGCATATACCTTATCTGATCAACTCTTATATGCATAGGTGAAGGTTGTATATGCATAGGTTAAGGCTGATCAACTCCAATCTCCTATTTGTATATATATGATATCAAAGAAGCTCCATTGAGAATCTTGTCTACTTGACCCGATTTTTTCTCCTATGAAGAGGATCATGTCAGATAATCTAAGTGAAGAAAAAAATGGGGAGACAATCACTAGATTATGGTCTAACTTCAAAAGAAAAGGTGATGGAAAATGATATTGTCCCTACAAAATTTGTTTGGGCTTAAACACTAGAAGATTTCTAATCAAAATAGCTAAGAGACATTGTAGGGAGAATGGTCATGTTGAAGGGGGTTTTGATTATCATCCATTGGTAAGTTTTTCATTATGTTTTTTTAACAATTAATATACATGTGAAATACACTTGATGATGAGATAATTATCATGGTTTATTTGTGTTCGTCATTTTTATATAGGTTGACCACCCCAAGGCAGTACGTGATATGGACCATGGAGGTGTGAATATGGAGAATATGGTTTTGAAAGTGGAGGATCATGGAGGTGTGAATATTGAAGCTGAAGATTATGATCCCATGGAAGATGACGATCATGCGCCAGATAACACATTTGAAGATTATGGTACTAATACATTGATCCATGACACATTTGATACTGGTGCAGCTGATGATGATGATCAGGATGACATTGATGTTATCCATGATATACCTCTACTTGATAAGGAAGACATGGCCCTTTACGAAGGCTCCCAAACAACTCTTCTCTAGACATGACTTACATCATCGAGAGTCTCAAAATCGATACTATGGCATTTTGAATGATATACTTGAGTGTGACTTTAATTCCTTCAAATTAGTTCTCTTCGTCGTCAGATGGTACAGGCTGCGACTTAATCAAAATGATCCTGATAGAACTATTATTGAACATGACAATGGATTTCCAATGATTAATACAAGGTGCTTTGAGCTAGTTGGGGATGAGTCATATGTTCTTCCAAACCAATGTGAGCAGGTATTTTACTCAGAGGTTCCACATAAACTGGGTTGGTCGTTTCTTGTTAGACATGATCCAAGAAGCTGATGACGATGATGATGCTACTGATCATGATGATGATGATGATGTTGATGCTGATATACTTGATGTTGATGATGACGATGAAGATGATGACAATGATGATGATGTCGACGATGACAATGATGGTGGTGGTGGTGATGTTGACGACGACGATGATCATGGTGATGAGTTGGATGAAGAAGATCAATGACATGAATGAAATGTACAGTTATATTATCACTACTTAATCTATTTAATATTTATTTCTTGATAGAAATGTACAGTTATGCGATCAATGCTTAATCTATTTAATATTGATTTCTCGATAAAAATGTACAGTTGTGTGATCAATGTTTAATCTAGTTAATTCATGATGTACCTTTTAATGATTTTAATTCATATGGGATGCTTATGGTTTTTAATGTACTTACTATGTAATTTTGAGTATATGTATCATGAATTTTTTAGCTAACATAAGATAATTGAATTACATATGCATGAACCTGAACCCCTTTCACGAGCATCCCACATAGTCTCATGGATCGACGGGTATAAGTCAATACACCCTATAGAGATTAATGTCTTTTACAATTTGCAAAATATCTCACATTATTACTTGCTATCTCTCTGATTTGACGGAGTGCAGGTAGCAACAAGTAGGTATTTTTCAGATGTGTCTTCCTCGAGTGAAGGAAATATAGGAATGGAAGAAGAAAGTGAGACATGTAGTATGTCTGAATTAGGGAGATCAACTAGAGGTCAAAAGACTAGAAGGAAATTTAATAAACGCATGAGACATTTCCTTTCTCAAGGGGTTCATGTTCTTATGATGATGAGAGAAAAGGCGACATCGAGGTGCCCTTTAGGTACCAACATCTACAGAAACAATGGGTCCCCAAGTAACCTTGTCCAATAAACATTGATTTTAGTGTTAAAGGCAAGTTATATCGCCTAGTACCATCGTCATTACATGGTTTGGGCCTATTTTCCATGGATGGAATAAAGGTCTCTTAAAACAAATTTTTTGAATTGATAGAGTGTGTTGGACCTTGTTACGAATACAAAAGTTGGATGCGGATTGTTCGATATAAAAAAAAGTATGTGTAGGTATGCACTCTTGGCAAATTATATTCAACAAAAATATAATGAACAAAGTAAAAGAGTGGATATATACATTGACAGAAGGCCAAAAGCATTAGGGAATATTGTAGGTTTTATAAATAGTAAGCGAGTTGTGTCAAGTATCAAGCAATCCAATCGCATATTTGAGGCGCGCGAAGGGAAATCATGTATTTGTATGTGCGATAAAATAAATACGTGTAGGGGAAGAGATTATTATTGATTACAATTTGAATTGCATATATACAAATGATGTCACTATCATGGGGGTGAAGGTACATACTATGTGTTAGAATTGATGAACATCAATCTACCCAAGAACACCTGCATGCAAAGCTGTTACAAAGAAGAAGAAGCAGACAGAAGAGAGAAGGATCCAGAAAGCTATGGCGGCCGATAGGCCAGAGACAGGAAAACCATGTTGACAGAAATGATTTCTATATTCAACAATAATGATTTACAAAACTATCTCCTTACGAAATACAAAGAGGTGATTCCTTATAAAGGAATACCGAAACCCTAAAGGGGAAACTATCAGAAATAGAAACTGCCTAAGGTTAGCTGAAGCAAACTAGAGTGAATAGGGAAGTTACTAATTAGATCATAATGATTTAAATTAGTAACCCGAAAGACTATTACTCTAACACCCCCCCTTAAGATAAGCTTAGGGAGAAGCCAAACCTAGGAAACTACTGCAGAAAGCAAGAAAGATGGGTCCCGGCAATTAGGCCTGATCAGGTACCCAAAACATAAAGGGAAAAGATGTCCTAGAGAAAGGAACAAGAAGAGAGAAAGAAGCATCTCTGAAGCATGTCTGAAAACTCTGTCAGAAGATACTGCTGGAACCCCCACTGAAGTGCATGATCAGGTAGAGAAGACAAGTGTCTGAAGAGATGATCAATTAAACCAGGAAGCAATAGAACCAACAGGTGAACCCCCCCATAAAGCTGAACTGGGAGAGGTGACAGGAACACTAAAATGCAGTACCAGAAACAACTGCAGAAGAAGAACCAGGAACACCAAGTGCAACAGAGGTACACACACAGGATAAAGGGTAGTGTCATCGACACAGACTACATGGGCTAATGTCATGGAAGGTACGCTCACTTGACAAAAGTGGATGCACCTATAGTGGCAAATGCATCATAATCCCCCCATGGCACTTTATAACACAGTGCGGGTACTAAGACTGAACCAGGTGTGCAAGATCCTAAGAAAGCAGAAGAAAGCACTTTATCTCAGTGCGTTTACAGAACAAAGATACATCAGAAAGAGCATGCAAGCTCAGAAGTCAAAAAGAAGAGTGAACTATGAACTCATAGGAAGAGATCCCCGGACCTGTAGAACCAAGCACACCACCAGAGGCTATAAACTGCAAAACTCGGAGGAGTGAAAACTTGGAGCAGAATCTGGAAGAAATACCTCTGCCACTGAATAGTACACAGAATCATCTTTCTGACGATATCTCGTTTGCCGAAAAAGGAGTCCGGATGAGCCAGATATGACTCCCGGAAGGCAAAAAGAGACATCAAACTTCAATAGAAAAAAAGCTATTGAAACGGTGGAACCAAAATCTCTAACCTCCACCATCGGAAAGTGCTCGGAAAGAGCTTTCCGACGGTATATGGAAGTCATAAAAATACCCCTGTATACTCCCTGTAGAGCGAAAAAATCCCAGTACCCCCAAAAATGCCCTAAAAGGCTTACAAAAGAGCCCTAGGGGCTAAAACTATTAGGCCCCCGGGCGCATGGCACGCGCCGGGGGCTTAACCCTGGCCCGCGGACTTCAATAGGACCGTCCGCGTAGATTTTTAGGCCCACGGGAGCTGAACAGAGGGCTCCGCCCGGAGCGGAGCGGAGCGACAGGAGGAGCAGTGTTTGAGGGCGGCCGCTGTGGGCGAGGCGGCGGGAAGCGCCGCGAGCGGGGTAGCGGTGGCCGTCGGGGCTCTGTAGAACACGGGCGGTGCAGAGAAAACCCCCGGCAGAGTGGGCCACTGTGGGCGGCAGAGAAGCCAGCTCGGGCGGGCGCGGGGGCGCAGGGGTGGTCCGCCGGCCACCGACCGGCTGCGGTGGCGCGGTGGCACCCAAAATTATTTTTCACAGCACTCGTAATAAGAACATTAAAAAACTTTGTGTTTTTTAATTTTTTTTTATTTCCGTGCCCGTACGGCCCTGGGAGGCCAAAAAAATTCTCCAGAGGCCCCGGTGTCCAAAATGGACGAGCTTTATATGGTTTCTGGGGTTTTTGGGCCTTCTGGACGCAATGGAAGTGTCTGTTTGGGCCCAAAATGCCTCTAAAACCAGAGAACCCCTAGAACCAATGAACTTATGCCGAAAAAGCCTCTGAAAGCTTCAAACCCTCGCTGCTTCAATAAACTACGAACAGCCAGCTGCAGAGTGGCTCTGATACCATGTTAGGATTGATGAACATCAATCTACTCAAGAACACCTGTATGCAAAGACTATTACGAGACAGAAGCAAAAGACAGAGAGGCAGAAGAATCTATGGCGGCCGATAGGCCAGAGACAGGAAAACCATGTTGACAGAAATGATTTCTATATTCAACAATAATGATTTAC
>MU225411.1:2665943-2681115 GCA_018584345.1 Thuja plicata
CATATAAATATGGGGTCAGTATTGTTAGAAAACCTTAATCAAAATGATTTCATAACATAAACATAACCAACATAAAATAATCACAAATCATATGCAAATAGATGATATAATACAACTAACAATGGATTAACAGCATAATAAAAAATAATACATGAATATCCTTAAAATCAACTAAAATAGATAACACATACATACTATGGTCTAAAAGAGTTTGAAACTAACACAGACAAGCAGACTAAGGGGTGGGTATTACACGCAGCCTTGGAGAACGATCGGTAAGTAAATGTAATTAACAATTATATCAACCAATACTCATCAATGATGTGTATAACCGATACAAATCGGTACTATCAACATTGATATGAATTACTGATACAAATCGGTATTTGCAAGATTACAAATAGACAATAATGAAAACCGATACAAAATGAAAATATCAATCTTTGATTAATCGGTTTCATTAATATATTTTATGATGCTTATTCAATTCATAATATAGTTATTATGAAAGATATCAAATCTAATTATATGTATGTATATAATAATAATAATAGATATTATTATTATTATATATATATAACAATAATAATAATAATAATAATAATAATAAGCACAATATATATTGATACTTTCTTATAATAATTATTTTATCTGAATGAAGCTATAAACATCAACACTCCCTCTTAGCTACAGAAGATAAAATGCACATCATAATAAGTTCATAAATTGTGAAAGTTTGTTCTCAAGTGGATTGCTTCTATCGGCGATTCTATCTATACTTCTCAGGTGGATTGCCTCAATCGGCGATTCTATCCACAAACTCTCGTGTGGATTGCTTCTATCAGTGATTCTATCCACAAACTCACGAGCTTTGGTGTGGATTGCCTCAATCGGCGATTCTATCCACAAGCTCTCATGTGGATTGCCTCTATTAGTGATTCTATCTACAAACTCATGAGCTTTGGTGTGGATTGCCTTAATCGGTGATTCTATCCACATGCTCTCGTGTGGATTTCCTCAATCGGCGATTCTATCCACAAGCTCATGAGCTTTGGTGTGGATTGCCTCAATCAAAAATTCTATCCATAAGCTCTCGTGTGGATTGCCTCTATCAATGATTCTATCCACAAACTCATGAGCTTCAGTGTGGATTGCCTCTGTCAATGATTTTATCCATAAGCTCTCATGTGGATTACCTCTATCGGTGATTCTATCCACAAACTCATGAGCTTTGGTGTGGATTGCCTCAATCGGTGATTCTATCCACAATCTCTCGTATGGATTGCCTCTATCGGTGATTCTATCCACAAGCTCACAATCTTTAAATCATTACAAGATATCTATCATAATAGAAAGTTATTGTAAGATCATCACCTTACAATATCTTTACCAAATACAAGTGATAATCATTTGGAAGTCGTCACTTCCTTATGATTTTCACAGGGCCCATATAGTTATAAAATAACATTAGTATAATAATCAATAATCATGTCAACTTTACCTCAGAAGTGTTCACTTAACTCCCTCTCAATCATAAGATGTCTACTCTTCTGGATTTCATGATTCCTTTATACTCTTCTTGAATGCGATTGATCAAATTTGGAAAGTTTGGCGCGAGCACTTACTCCTTGTCTAAAGTTTTCCCATTTACTCTGCTCATCATTTTCCATTATGTTTACGAGGATTTTCCATTATTGTCTTTAGCTCATTCTTCCTTAATACCAACATCATTCAAAGTTTCCACGATTCAAAATCGGAGGGACCTTCAAGTTTTTCTTTGAGTCTCATTCCATTTGCCATCCCGTAGGTACAAAAATTTCCAAAAATCTGATCTTGATCTTCCTTCAATCTAATTGGATCTTCCTTCAAGCAATTAGGCTTTAATGAAGGAACTTGGCTCTGATACCATGTTTATTTTAAATCAGATTTATAAGGCTTTTAATTTTTCTTATATAACCTCAATATATATAACATATTTAATCACAAAATATATATATATATATATATATTGCAGATTGGATAAGTGAGACTCGCATTGTTTGTTCTATATGCTTGTCTTTTACCAATCAACAAATGACTATATATATGTGAGACATGTCATTATAGAGACATGGCTCTATAATACCATGTCTTCATAACACATATTTACCAACCGATAATACTAATCGATGTGTTTAGCAAAATAAACAAATGTATACTAAAGCAGCGCCTGATAATGCATGACACTCGATCACATACAACCCGATATGTCGTAGCCTTGGAGAACAATCAGTAAGTAAATATTAACCAATACTCATCGATGATGTGTATAACCAATACAAATCGGTACTATCAACATTGATATGAATTACCAATACAAATTGGTATTAGAAATGAGTCTTTAATATTAACCGATACAAATCGGTATTTGTAAGATTACAAATAGACAATAATGAAAACCGATACAAAATGAAAATATCAATCTTTGATTAATCGGTTTCATTAATATATTTTATGATGCTTATTCAATTCATAGTATAGTTATTATGAAAGATATCAAATCTAATTATATGTATGTATATAATAATACTAATAATAGATATTATAATAATAATAATAATAATAATAATAATAATAATAATAATAAGCACAATATATATGATACTTTCTTAAAATAATTATGTTATCTGAATGAAGCTATATACATCAACAATTTCATTTCCTTCTTGTATTATAGAACCTATTTCTTACTAGTTACTATCTATTATGAGTCACAGGTATAGCAGAATCGCATAGGGAGATTAAAATTCAGAGTCATCCCCACCATCCAAATATACTTAATTGTTTGGATACTCCTATGCTCAAGTTCCATTCTAATCTTTGGGTTTCTTTTATTTTAGTTTAAAACTTTTATAATCTGTGATTCATCGAGTTATTCAAAGTAGAGCCTATCCTATTCTTGAATTTTTCATATTTTCTTTCCTTTTGATTAGTTATCATACTTTATCCCATTTTTCAAGAATACCAATTACAATTAATTATTATAAGCTTATTCTTGGTATTCAGGTCTTATTTTGTTTTAGAAGGAAATGATAATCTATAGATGGACATTTGAAAGCTAAGATTTAGGCCCTATCAAAATATAAATAAATGAAGGAATAGATAATACCCGGTTTTCTCCTTGATGATGCCTTCAAGCTTATATAATTCAACCTTTAAGTCTTCTTTGAATTGTCCTTCAAATCTGCTATGAATTGTGCTTCTAGGTCTGCTACAATTTGACCTCCAAGTCTGCTACAATTCGATCTCCAAGTCTGCTATAAGTTGAACTCCACAAGTCACAAGGACTCAACCGATATGAAATCTATTATATCAAGAGCATTGACCGAATATCCTTGATATTCACTAAATGCTCAGAGTAATGGCTTCTCGACATCAAGTCCATTATGTCACCATGTACTCTTATATGGATCCAAAATCCACGAGTCACAACGACTCAATTAATATCATATATATGATATCAAGACTTGATTTATAACAAGGATGTTATTCATATAAGCATAAGTATAACCATATCTTATCTTGTGAAACCACATGACCAATTTGTTGCAAACCAAATGCAATATAATCTTTGTTATGCATATATTCATCTATAAAGGAGAGAAAGTTCACAAACATAAAATATACCAATGTAACCATATGCCAACATATATATCAATATGTTCATGCATATACAATAATGCCAATGTATGTAAAGTATGCCAATAACATATCAATTTAAACAGTTAAGCATATATAAGCCAAAAAAAAATAGGAAAAAAAATTTATTCACAAAAAATGTGAGGAAGGAGGTTATAACACAAAGATTAGTGCAGATGAGCCCATATATAAAATCCCTCTCAATATGAGATTCTTCAAAGTGCAAAGTGCTCAGGTTCTGCTACTTTTATTTCTTAGATGGATGCTTGAAGCTTGTCCTGTTCTGGACCGTCCCTTTTCATGTGACCAAATCTGTCACATTTGTAGCACCTAATATTTGAGAGGTCTCTCTTGTGAAATTTATTATTGTTAAAGTCACTCCCTTTCCTTCCTTTATCGTTTGAGTTTCCTTCATGATTGATTCTTTTATTCTTTTCTTCCCTTCCTTGAAATTTCCTTTTATTTTTACTTCTCTCTTCTTTAAGGGTATGAGAATATAAGACTTGAATATCTTCTTTGAAGTTTGATCCTCGGGATATCAACCTATATTCTTCTTGAAGACAATATTTTTTTAATCTATCAAGTGTAGGAAGTTCTGGACGGGCACTAATTCCCTAAATAAAGGCATCTTAGGCAAGTAGTAATCCATTTAGGGATATCATGGTTAGTTCTTTTTCATCATAAGTGAATCCAATGGACGACAGTTAATTTCTTAGATCAGTGATCCTCATGAAGTAGGATGTAATTGACTCCCCTTGTCTTATTTTAATTCTAGAGAGGTCATTTTTAAGAGCTAGAACTCTATTTTTATTGTTGATATGATACATCCTTTTAATGTAGTAAACATTTCGTATGCATTTTCTAGACTTGCAATGGTAGGGTCAATGTGATCTTTAACACTGTCAACAATAATTCTCATAGCTTTATTGACAGCTTTATTCTCATTGAGCTTAACACTGCTTGAACCTCATTGTTGCTTTAAATCCTAATGATCTCCATGTTTTCATGACAAAACATGGTCAAATGTTCAAACACCATGGTGACTGTTATGCATATTGGATCATGGCATATTCATTGTTCTTGCATTGTCATTTAACTCTGTTTGATTAGTTTTGACAATGTCTATCATGCAACTTTGATGTTGACTACTTGTGCATGGTTTCTCTTTTATATCCATGCACTTGATCATTGTTTGATATCATTACCATGATGTTTGTGATTGTCTTTATTGACATAAGATGTAAAGAAAACTAGCTCTAATACAATTTTAATGTATCAAATTCCAAGTTATCTTTCATTTCACAAATTATATCTTTTGTTGGAAAAAATGCATGATGACCTCCATGTTTTCCTTTAACTATTTTGAGTTCATCACACATTGTCTCAGGAAAACCTCTTGACTTCTAAACTACCTCTTCTTTTAATAAATAATTTTTTCCCTACTACCTTTGGATGGTCACTTTGATGTCTTTTAGCAACACTATCACGACCATGCTCTCTATGGGGTGTCATTGAATGTTACTCTCATGACATACACTCTTGATTGTTGCTCACATTTTGGATATAATTCATGATCTTTGGCTTTAAATATGACTGAAAGATGTTTCCTATTTTTCTCTTACTTCATAGCATTGGCATAGAATTGAACTTAGTATTCATGTAAATGATGGAGCTGCCTATTTAAAATTGACATATACTTCAATCTTGCTGACCGTGTCCATCATTTCATATGATAAATTCACTTCTTTTTCCTCTTTTGATAACAGTGTATTTGTATTATTTTCAATGACATCGTGGGATTTTCCATGACATCATTTGGAAATACATGACAATACTAAAAATCAATACCTTCCTCATCTTAATAGTGTTTCTCACAGCCTTTCTTTACCACTATATTGTTTACACCTCATTGTCCTTGCCATTGTAAATACTGCTCTTTTGCACTACAAACAACTTCTTTTTAAACATTGCTTGATACATGGAAAGAGAAGATGAAGAACTCATGGTGAGCAACAAACAATTGGTTCGCCTTAAAGATACAAAATGTTCCAGCGACAAATAAGTACCTGGGGCCTTTTATATATTTAAGGGAACCATTTCTTCGTCGATACCAAGCAAAAATGCAAGGCTCTGAGTTCAATAGATGATGATTATGATGAAGAAGATTTGAAAATGTTCATTTCATGATGATTATGAAGATGATTTGAAAATGTTGCACCAATTTGAATTGGATCAATCATCATTTTCAAATCTTCTTCATCAATCACCATCAACCATTTTCCAAGAGAAACACCTTTCTCTATATGAATCTTGGTTTACATTTCCCTGTAATCCTAATGAAAAATGTTTCCATGAAGTACGTCAGGGGTATAATGCATTCAAGAAAAAGGCCCTAAAGGTTGCTAAGTCTTTTGTACCAGAAAACACCTTTTGCTTAGTGACGATCCTATGCAGTTCCACATAGACACGACATGTTCCTTAGAAGACTTTTAATCTCACAACAGATGAGAAACATAAATGTAGGCATCATGGTCACAATTCTTTGGAGACACAACATAATTGAGTGGTATACCCAGACGATGCAATGCAACCACTACTCCTCCAGTTCAAAGTTGACACTGTAGGATCCAAAAACCATCCTTATCTATAGTTTTTGGACCCTGAAATGTCAACTTAGAACTGGAGGAGTAGTGGTTGTGTTGCATTGTCTGGGTAGGTCATAAGATGCTCCTAGGAGGGGTCAGATGAGCTTCCACCTTCACGTGGTTGGCCCTGTTAAGTAGGTAATGTTAAACTATTCTCGAAACAAAGAGAAGCTCAATATTTCAAGTATTTCGGTGATTATTCTCGACGATCGGCAAGTATAAGTTTTCCAGGCCTTACCCAATAGCTAGGACTAAAGATATCAGAGCTCAAGGGACCATAATAGTTGGTGTTTGTCTTTGGTCCATACGATTGAAGAAACATTTTACCTTTCGTTAGCTCATCAAATGCGGTGATCTAAAAGAATTTAATAGATAATATTTTAATGTATAAAGTACATTATTTTAGTTTGACGCTACACGAATTTATCTATTTCCCACACTTTTCGATTACGGAGACAACGATAAATAAGCATCTTGCCTATGTCCTGAGTAATGCAAGCTATGGGAGATGCTTCATTATCGCTGTCCTCATAGTCGACAAGTGCGCGAAGTAGATTAATTCATGTAACGTTAACTTAAATAATATAGGTTATCATGAAAATATTCTATTAAATTCTTTCAAATCCTCGTATTAATGGAGCTAATGAAAGGTAAACCATTTTGTCAGTAATATGGACCAAAGACGAAGACCAACTATAATGGTCTCTTGAGATTTGTTATCTTTACTACCCATCTGCATTGCTATTTTGACGCATCTGGTAACTGTTCCAATGACGATGCTATATTAACAACGACGATTCCGTTGGAACTGTCTCCAGACCACCGTCAGTATATCTCAATTTTTTACGCCCATGTTCGACTATGATGATATACTAACGATGGGCTTGTTGTCGGAATGTCTCGAGGGAACCGTCAGAAAATCTACAATTTTGATGCAACTCTTCGATGGCGATGTTATACTTACAACGGGATTACCGTCGAATTTCTCTCCGCAACACCATGCGAAAATATACATTTTTGACACCTGGTTCGACGATGATGCTATACTAATGACAGCTTTCCGTCGGCAATGTCCCCAAACAACCGTCGAAACATCTCCCTTTTCGTTGTCATTGTCCGACAGCGATGCTATAGTAACGACGGGACCAACGTTGGAAATGTCACTGGATAACCGTCGAAATGCTAAACTTCTGACAGGGATAGCGTCAAAAATTTTCTAATAAATTGTGTTTTTATGTGTTGATTTCCGATGGTTAGGGAGGTCAAAATAGCGTCGATTACCATCTCCATAGAAATTTCTGGCGAAATAACTTTGACAAAGGCGTATGTCGGATAACTGACAAATAGGCGTTGAATATTCGACAGATATTTGTCAGAAAGTGGCCTCAAATGTACTAGTGTATTGATGTGGATGTAATCAAGGTGGAATTTGTAAATGTTGTAGATACTTTGTTTGATCGTAAAACATTCAATGAGGAAGCTTTGAACAAGTTAGCATGGATTAATTCTTCTTTGACATGGTGTGCAAACCGTGCCTAGATATTTTTTGCAAAGAATGAATCCATCAGTGCCAGCAAGGCATTTTGTGAATTAAGACAAAGGATTGTTACTATCATGTGCGGGCAAGAAATATCAGCTATTGTCAAGGATTTGAGGGACTATGAAGCCAAGTAAGCGCAACAAACTCCACCTCTAAACATAGAAGCTCCAGCCCAGCAAAACTCATCCACTTAGCCATAAAGTTGTATAAGTTTATATTCATCCACATCATGGATTATCTTAATTAATGTTTAAAAGATACTTTGTCTTTTCTAAACGCTCTTTATCAGTTATACTTGGTTCTTGTAAAGAATTGGTTAGAATTGAACAATTAAAAATTAAAATATTTAACTATGTAGTTAATGGAAAGGAGAAGGGTTATCCCCTTTATGCTTTGACATACAAGTAAGAATCGATCAAATATGTGTGATCAATCAATTTTTTGAATGAATTTTATGGAAATTCATATGTCTTTGTGCCTTGAAAGTGTTCATTGCTTGTCTCTACAATAGACCGTTGAGTCTGTGTAGTCTATAGAGTTACCCTTTGAAGTAATATTTTTTTCATGTTTCCTATATTCTCTATTCAAAATCTGAATCTGTCGAATTCATCTTTTCTATATTAATAAGAAATCTTTGAGTTTTTTCTTATTAAGTGAAATCATATACGATGCAAGAGAGAATTGCTTATTAAATTTTAAAATAAAATTGCAACTACTAAAAACCTGACAAGCGATCACAACTTGAGAGATTGTCTTAAATTAATTGCAGCTCTGTCTGAAAATTGATATCCATAGACTCCAATAAAGAAATGAGCCAATAACATTTCAAAACCCTCAAACATGCCCTCAAGAATACTAACATCTAATGTCCCCATTTTTTATGAGCATCATGGTTCGTGGGACTAGTCTATTATTTAACTCTCGTAGGCTAAACAAGTGGATAGAGGGTCTTTGTTGGTAGTGCTAGAGGCTATTTTCCCACTCCAGAGGTCAAGGATGTTCATATTCGATCTTCGTTTGGGTCAGTTTGGTACACTTACTATTTATAGTAAGTCTTTTATACAACATTTCTACTTTTGACAGTGCACCTAGACCGACCTCAGTTGCAGTGATGACCCTTGGCATCTTTGTTGATCGATATTCAGGGATTTACTAATTATAACATGTCAGAGGTTGATAGAGATGGACCCTTACTTTTAGTAAGGAAGTTAGATGCACAGTGGATACAATGGTTAACTCTCAAATTCAGTCAGAATTGAGAAATAATGATTAATGATGGAGTTATAACATTACAATTATTATTAAAGTTATACTTTAATAATTATTATTTATTAAGTGCATATCATTGATAAATTAAGTGGACTTTATTTAAAACGGAGTTTTAAATTTTTTAAAAGTAACCTTTATAATAAGTGATAAAGTGTTACTAAAAAATGAGATATAAGAGTTTAATAAAGTATACTTTATATTTTAATGTGTACATGAAAAGGAGGGGAATATAATTAAATGTTATATTTCAAATGCAACAAAAACAAATACACTTGTAAGTTATGAGAAGTGTATTCATGAAGTCTCATGATTAATTTATTACTTGGGAATTATAAAATTCAAAAGCAAAAGGAAATGGATGCATTCTTGATGCATTTGTTTATTGTGTTTGGGTGAAGAGAAATTTGGAACAAGGGTTTCAAGTTTTGAGCTTGAAGAATTGTAAATTCTTCCAAGCTTTTCCAACACTTTGAATTGGTTAAATGTCCAACAGATTATGCACATGCTATGAAGTTATACAAAAGTCATGATTGAGCTTATTGAAGATGAAAATTTAATCTTTGAATCCATAGATTATGTTGAGATTGTTGCAAGTTTAGTTAATCAATTTGCAATGCAAATTTTGAGCCATAGAAATCGGTGTGTAGAGTATTAAAGCCAGCCCAAGGTTTAAAGAAGCCTAAAATTTAATAACCAATTCTCGCTTGCATCGTATATGATTTCACTTAATAAGAAAAGCATCTGGTTCAATAGTTTGGAAATTAGTTTCATAATTTATTTTTATGCAAAGCTATTATCTTTTGTGGCAACTCTTTTTTAAAAATTCAAGGAATTGCATACTCAATTCAAAAAACTAGTCATATATATCATTTGTATAGAAAATCAATGGTTTGACAGAGTTAGAACTTGCAGGGGTTCTTGCATTGGTATCAGAGCAGTTTCTTGCCATCATGTTGGGGTTGGAAATTATTGAGCTCGCACGTTTTTATTGAGTGTCCAACACTCTTGCAGTTGTCTCAGTTATAGAAAACTCCAGGAAATCAATTAAACGGTAAAACCAGTTGAATAGCATGATTATTTCTAGGAAGTAGTCTAATGTCATAATGAAAAACTTCGAGAAGATTAAGCAAAATCAAAAAAACATGGATGAATTGCTTTCAAACTCGATAACCATAGACAGTTTAGCATAGTATATGACATCTATTTTTAAGGAGTCTACCTCACAAAATAAAAAAGAAGAAAAATAAGAGGTCTCTGCAAGTGGGACATCTAGAAATATTTACAATATACTTTCAGCAGCTAGTGACTAGCATGCAGTTGATCCATAGAGATTAAAAATCACATTTACAATAAGAAAGATGTTGGGCACAAGACACTTCGCAATGACTTCCTGATTGAGGAGAATGTTGGTAATTTCATCGCTCAAGAAGTTTCTATCAGTTATGATAACACTTCTGATTTCTATAACAACGGTGAGTTGTGATTACATCAACATGAGACAGCAGAGATTTCACATGCGGATGATGTTGGTACTCAAGATTTGGGTACTAACGATGTAATTTATGATGAAGACTTATACTATAGTGAGTTTGATCTTTCATATCAGACCTTAGAGAATGAATTAGAAAATTCATTTATTAACGATGAGTCCAAGAATTTTTTTGCGGATGGACATGCAATTATTATGGGAGAAGAAATGTGTGAATACATTGTTGTAACAACGGTTTCTACATTAACTTTTGAGCCATCTTTTAAGGAACATAGCAGCAGTACCTTGGTTGATGATGTGCGCGCTGATGATAGCACACATGATGTAGTTGATCATGAGGTGAGCATTGCAAATACAACATCGTATCACAGTGCAAATCGCGGTTCAGAGATCTTGCATGGGAGTCGTGTTTTTCAGAGACATCATTTGGTTGGGCAACTAAAGGTAAATGAGAGTCAAATTGCCACAGTCATTGAGCATTTTGATGTTGCTCGTCAGATGTTAGCTACCTATGGTTGGGGTAATCCTGTGAAAAATAAGTATTGTGATGGCAGTATTTCCCTTACAGAGTTTCATACACTTGGAGAAGCTATCGAAGTAATAAAATAGAACTATTTACATTTATTGGCTGACAGAGACTATCTTCTCGAGTGGGGTTGTACCTTTTATGACACCTTGAAGGGAAAGAAGGAGGTAGATGAGCTCACCCATGAGTTGGGAGTGAATATGGATTCATTGGAGAGAGCGCAGTTGACCCTTCATAAGTCTCTATCGCGGATTGAGTTGTTTGTGGAGTTGAGGTTGGCACAGCCTTCATCAGCTTCAGATACAGTTCAATTTCCTACAAGGGTAGTTGGTGATGATTTGGTATCTATGAGTTGTGGTGATGGACGTGTTGAGGGTGTGGCTACATCCATCACAAATTCTGGTTCAGTAGTTTCAGATGGGATGAGTACTTTGGTTGAGAGTAGTAAAGAGTCACTGGTTACATTAGGTTCTCCTGAGGTCAGTACGATGACAGATAATGTAGTTCAGGTTGATGATAGCTCTTGTGTGGCAATGGTGGATTCTCTCGAGAGTTGTGTGTTGGTACACGATACTACTTCATCATCTTCACAAGAGATTCACAAGGTGTCATCTAGTTGGGGGTATGACTCTTATATTGATTTTTTTCCCTCCCCTGGAAGAAAATTAGTTACTTCATCTCATGCAGCTGATGGTAATAGACAACTTGTTTTTTCATAGGGTTAGAGTGATCAGTTGCGGGTTTCAGAGGATAAGGTTGATTCTGCCTTATTTCAGTTTTACCGCGTCGATACATTTGTTGAGTAATTGTTTGAGAGTCAGGAGTTTCAGCAGGGTCCATAAGGAGTCACTAAGGATACTCTCATCCGAGGTTCATGCAGCATTCAACATTTAGTGGGAGCGATTGTACATAATCTAACTACAAGGCTTCCACATAGGGATTTTGTGGTTGGGTTTGTAGAGAGAGTTACCAGAGACCCAGTCCAATCAATTGTTTGGGGTTAGATATTGGAGCCATATTCTAATTTCTGAGTTGTTGGTGATGAGCCATTGACAGAGATTGGAGCCTTTTATTGCAACTACACAATGAGTAGTGTTCATCATTTCTCTTTTGATCCACATGTGGAGGACTTGGTGATATGTCGATGTGGATTGGCTCCAGGATTATATCATCCTTCGTGGGATGGATGTGCGTCATCTTCATTAGATGGAGTTGGTAGTTGCAAGTTGGTGGGTGGCTACTTGCAAAGTCATCACATCTAGGGCAGTTTAGCAAAGGGAGGATTCCACATCTGGGGAGGACTGAAGAAATGTAGTATGGGATCCAGTGTAGTAGATCCTATTAGAAACACTGAGAGGGGGGGTGAATCAGTGTTTGTCTATATAATACTTTTCTGCAACTTAAACATAAATCAAACATTCATTTAATGAAGCTTAACATAAGAACTCATAACACATGATATGATTACGGGGAAACCTTGATCAGAGGAAAACCCCGATGGGAATTAATACCCACAAATATTGCACTAGTATAATGAACCTGTTAAAGTTCCTTTGCCCTGTTAGGAGCAATCTTTACAATGCAAGTACAATGACCTGGTTAAAGGTCTGACCCTCTTAGGAGTCTTTTACAAAACCCTGTTAAAGGTATATGGCTCATTGCCTAAGCTCACTGCCCAATAAGATGAAGGCTACAACCTTCTGATAGTTGATATACACTATATCAAAAGTGAACTGTTGTGATGACACTGTTGTTTGATCGGTTTCGTGTATGCGCAAGTGCTCTTACTCTCTTAAACAGCTTTATCATATACTGACTTCATCATACTGCTCTTCTATATCTTCCTCTTACATAATAATTCGACACTTGTAACATAACTTTACATTACATACTTATATGTTCATATCCGAATAGGCGCGACCCAAAACAAGACTCTAGTTGGCCCTAAAACATAATACACAACGCTTCCGAACAAGTCGACTTAAGCGTGTTTACAACAATACTAATTACATCATTACAAACATATAATCAAAGGCGCTTAGCCATTACATAACAAAATAACTCACGCTGATCAAAACACTAGTCAGCTTTCATGCTTTGTCTTCTGGACTGTTGGTGTACTGATCTGTCTGTAACTTCTCCGTACTATCATGCCGTACCATGCGTGTCTGGACTTAGTATGTAGACATCCCATAGAACATATATCTAAACGCGCATACTCTGATTTGATCTCTCGCACGTGCGCTGATGTGTTGATCGTTGAATATCTCTGTCTGCCCTGTTACCATACTTAGTCATTTTTCCTTCTGAGTTATCTTTGACAGAAACTTAGTATGACTTTGTTGTCATGATGACAACACAAAAATAGTCATATGTCCTCTAGGAGTCAACTTGCCAACAGATCCTTCCAGATATTCTTACCTCCTTATGATGGATGGATGTGAGTTTTCTTTATTTTAGGGTTCTGGTGGAGGTAGGGTTAGCACTGCAAGTTGGATGGGTCCCATTAGATTGCTTCACTATTGCCAACATGGTGACGTTGTGATCAGGATTAGCACAGCAGAAGTCTGAGGTTATTCTTCGTAGCAGGCTTCTATTCACGATTTGGGATCCATGTATATTAAGATGGACACTCTTCAGTGTGCTATGAGGTCCTACGTGTGCATCGAGGTTCCAGTCTGGGTCCATTGAGGAGTATTGCAATGTGTACATGATGTGAATTACTTGCAGTTCCACTTTTGCTTTTCATGTACATGATTTTTTTTAGATGCATAGTTTCAATCTGTAAATTTTGGATAGTTGGGTTATTGTTCATTTCTGTGCAGATGTTATGTTAGTGTTGTAGTTGTGTTTCAATGTGGGACATTTCTCAGTCTTCCTTTAGATTCCTAGTTCAGTGGATTTCTTTGCAATTGTGGTTTCTTAAGGACAAGCAATCTTAGGGAGAGCGGACTGTAACATCCCCATTTTTCGTGAGCATCATAGTTCATGGGATTAGTCTATTATTTAACCCTCGTAGGCTAATCAGATGAATATAAGGTCTTTGTTCAGAGGCTATTTTCCCGCTCCATAGGTCACAAACGTTCAGGTTTGCTTTTTGTTTGGATCAGTTTGGTACACTTACTATTTATAGTAAGTCACTTATCCAACTTTTCTACTTTTGACAAGGCACTTGGACCGACCTCAGTTGCAATTATGAGCCTTAGCATCTTTGTTGATCAAGTATTCAGGGATTTACTAATTATAGCAAGTCATGGGTTGGTAGATATGGACCCTTAACTATTTTTAGTAAGGCAATTGGATGCACAATCAATACAATGGTTAACTCTCAAATTCAGTCATAATTGAGAAATAAAGATTAATGATGGAGTTATAACATTATAATTATTATTAAAGTTATACTTTAATAATAATTAATTATTAAGTGCATATCATTGATAAATTAAGTAAACTTTATTTAAAAGTGAGTTTTAAATGTTTTAAAAGTATACTTTATAATAAGCGATAAAGTGTTATTTCAAAGGGAGATATAAGTGTTTAATAAAGTATATTTTATATTTTAATGTGTGCATCAAAAGGAGGAGAATATAATTAAATGTTATATTTGAAATGCAATAAAAGCAAATACACTTGTAAGTTATGAGAAATGTATTCAAGAAACCTCATGATCGATTTACTACTTGGGAATTATAAAAAATCAAAGGCAAAAGGAAATGGATTCATTATTGATGCATTTGCTTATTATATTTGGGTGAAGAAAAGTTTGGGACAAGGGTTTCAAGTTTTGAACTTGAAGAATTGTATATTCTTCCAAGTTTTTCCAACACTTTGAATTGGTTGTGTCCAACGAATTGTGCGCATGCTATGGCTTTATACAGAAGCCATGATTGAGCTTATTTGTTAGAAGTTGTAATCTTTCCTTGGTGTACTTATAAACCAAGGTTAGATCTTTTCTTCGTTTCTTGTTCTAATATATTAGGATATAAGTCAAGGTATCCTAATATATTTCTTTTCGTCTTCTTTCC
>MU225411.1:2689649-2707248 GCA_018584345.1 Thuja plicata
GAAATTGCCCCACCAGCTTAGGAGTGTTTTTTGCCACTTGTCAAACAATTAATTTCAGTTTTTTTCTTAAAATATAATTTTGGAAGGAAAATAATTGTTTTACTTATTTTTTTAATGCACAAAGTATAGAAGACAGAGTTATTGTATTCATGAGACCACCAACTTCCTTAAATCTTGGAGCTTAAATTTTTTAGCAGTATAACACGGGTACTACTACTGGGGGACGTCGGGACAGCAGGACAGCGGGACGGGTTTCCGGGACGGGGAAAAAAGGGCTTCAATTTGGGGACAGCAGGGGGGAAGGTGGGCTGTAATATACTATACATATAGTACTTGAAATGCAAGTTACGAAATCATGTATAAACAGTATAAGAACTAATTATACAAATACTTGAACATAGCAAAATTGCAACATACACAATACAGAATACAATGTACTTGAACATCCAATATCAATTACCAATTACTATTAAAAATTCAAATTATCGGCAAATAGAAGATTCTGATTTATATTATATCAAAAATATCATAAAGATGATTACAAAGAGTAGCATGATATTCTGATATAAAAACAAGTACAAAATAATGTCAAAATGTAGTGAAGGGAGGCCTCTAATCATCCCCCAAGGCAAACTCCTTATCATTGGAGATGTCATCGGGACGGTCGAGTGACGCGTAGGCAATCCCTCGGACGTCTGGCCGTCCCCACGTCCCGGCGGCAACTTGGTGGCGGGAAGGCGGTGGTGGGGGGACGTGGGGACGCCAAGTCGCCAGGACGGGGACGACCCCGATACAGGGATAGGGGGGTTAGGGGGGCTGGAGTGGGTTTCCCCATGTTACACTATTTTAAGTTGAACTAGACTAATTCATGGGACCACTAGCTTTAAAATATTCCAAAAAAATAGTAAGCAACTCCAGCTCTATTTTTATTATGCCCTCTTCCATGAGACTCCATCCTTAGAATCGCCATTGATATCATAACTAATCGTTCACTTAGTATTAATCGCTGGTTATTAATCTCTGCTTTGTCATCGACAGTCTATTCATTTGTTTATCTATGAATGAGTGGATGACTCATTATCTCTAAGTTATTATGTCGTATAACATTCTAAAACCTTGACGACTAATGTGGCTACAAAGTCCTTATCCTGCAATATCTTTATAATCCGCAATTGTCGTATCTCCTCTATAGCTGTGATTTTCCATTAATCACAGGATCCTTAAACGGACACTGCCTCAGCATACTATATTATTTAGAATTGTGGCCTCCATAATCTTGTGTATTCTCTTTGGTGAGCCCTTATATTTGGAGGTGTCGACCTCACTTTCTTTCCCTTAATCCATTGGGTATCAGGGCAATTTTGGATTAACGTTATTTTATACTTTAATTTAATTTTATTTATTTAATTATTATTTATTATTTATTCATTTTTCTATTTTTTTAGTTTTTAGTTTTTATTTTATATTTTAATTTATTATTATTTATTATTAAATCTTACTTGAGAAAGGGGATATTACACCTTTTTTAGGGATGGCAAGATATGGCTATTAAAAAATAAAGAAATCAAGTTTTCATTTGATAACAATGATAAAACATTCAACATAGGCATTATAGAACCTTTGTGAGGATCATAATTGAATAAGAATTGTGATCTTTATATACAGATATGAACATTAGTTAATAAAGACATGTCTGACTGGTGTGTATATTCAACTTAGCGATTTACTATTAAAGTTCCCTTGAAGCTTTCAAGACTATGCTTTGTTGTCAAACTCATTAATAAACAGGAACAGTTAAGTAAAACAATAACTGGTTATATCCCAATTTCACCTTAGACACTAATAGATGGAATTGTTCCATGAGTTGTCTGTGCAAGTCATGTTTGATAGATTTTTGTATGCTGAGATTGGCATTTCCTGCCAACTATTACTCATATTCAGCAGTAAAATGATTAAAGCATGCCAACTTTGTTTATGACAGTCCTTGTATAGTAAACAAGTTGTCTAATGTATGAAACAAGATAATCCTTGATTGTGGCTTTAATTGCGAAGATACAGAGATTTGTAATAGGGGATATGTATTTTGTAGATTTGTGATCATAATTCATCATTGGTCTATTATTTGGTTAGACTTATAGTTTGATGTGGGTTTGGGAGCAACATCCTCAACAGGATTGATGGGCAGCACCCTTGTGAGGTCTGGAGGTAGTGCTCCTCGCACATTACCTATCATGATACAAGGCGAGGTCAAGGGGCAGAGCCCCCACCACTAGGCCCAAAGTAATATCTTCAAAACCATATAGACCATCATGGCGCACACCATTGTCCTATTTTTTTGTACAAGTTTGATGGGCTGAGCCGCCACCCCTACGCCCAAATTATCATCTTCAAAATCACATGGACCTTCATGGTGCACACTATTCTCCTCTTTTTTTGCAAAATCCTAGATGGGTGTCATAAACTAAACATGATTTGCAAAATTGTAAGTTCTTTTAAAAAAGTATCTAAGATATCCCCAAGTATGTTAGGGGAGGTCCAAACGTTTGAATATCCCCTAGTTATCTTTGGGATGAGAAGCTCTCCCCTAACGTACCTTGCAATTTTTTTGGCATCCAAATGGTGTTTACTAAATTTTGGCAAGAAAGAGAAAGGGTGGGAATGTTTCCTAACCCATCTCCGCATCCTTTGAAATGTCTCCAATGGACGATGGGTTCATTTTGGGTAGGCAACGCATGCCCAAGATGCAATGGATTCTTTTCAAAGAAAAATCGTGGAATTTTCTTCTAGAAAATTCAATCATATTTTCCTTATAAATCACACACCATTTATCTAAAATTTGCGTGAGGTGTTTCATCCAAAAGAGTGCCTTATTTTGCAAGAAAATCACTGGTCTTATACAAGAATCTGAGCAGTTGCAGCTAGAGCATAGAAATTGAAATGTGTACATTCATGACAAGGGTCTTTTTGTATTCTTTTACTACAGAGAGGTACAAAATCACTTTTTGCAATTTTTTCGACATTTTTTCTTTTGTTGGGGAAGTGAATTTTTTGCAAAAGCATTACAACAAGGCATTTAATTTTGTTTTACTCTGAGACTGAAGGGACAGAAGCAAACACAAAAGGCCTCAATACCCAACATCATGTTGGAAAGAAGCCAAATATTCTCTAGTAAATATTATAATTCTTGGAGCAATGTATGTTAACTATTTTTGTGCATAGAACTCTAAGAAGGAAATAGAGGATGTCAGCAATAGGAGGGTCAGGGAGTCCTCTATTAAGCTTGTTTTCGATGATTTCAATGATAGAGAGGAGATCACCATAGGGGTGCTTCAAACGGCTAAAGTTGAGGCCCTTTACTCTTTTAAGCTTAAGAAATGGTGCTTTCAAGAAATCAAAATGCTGAATCTGAAATGTAGAAAGATGGAAGCTAACAATAATAAGCTCAAGGAGCAGATGGTTGGGGGGAGTAATGAGCAGGGAAAGAGTTTCACTCAGGATGTGGGATCATCAAGGGAAGCTATCAAAAGTCCGGAGGACAAACTGGAGAACACTGTTTATGAGATCCTCCAACATAGCAAAGACAGTATGAAAGCCACCAGCTCCAACCTCAAAGCCCTGGTGAAAGTTTTGGAAAATGGTTTGGGGAATGCTGGTGATAACAGGGATGCATCCTGGAGGAAAGTGGAGGGCCAGGTACCAGAACCAGGGCCAGTATTAAGAAAAATTCCCCACCAGCTAACAAGAACGTGACTGAACTAAAAGCCATCATTGGGAGAATGGAGGAGATTGAAGACAAAATGGATGATACTCTGAAGAGTAACCTTGCTCTGGCTGGTGCTAGTGTCTGATCTGGGTGCTTTGTTGGGTTTTTTGTTGGGCTCTACTGGTTTTTCTCGGGTGTTTTTTGTTGTCTCTTGTAGGGCTTTTTTTTTCTCGTTTCCTCCTTTTTTTTAGTGCTTTGTAATGCTTAATCTTTAGTAGCTTTGATTGTAAAGGGTTTCAGGTCCCTTCAAAACCTGTTTTTGCCACTTAATAAAAACTATTTCTGTGCATAAATGCCTAGCAAATACTGTCTTTCATAGAAAAATTATGCAACAATGGTTAAACACCAGGTAAATGTGATGAACATAACCATGAAGCAATATTGTTGACCAAATTATCTATGGCAATGAAATGCTTCTTGGAGTTCAAACAAGAACAATGGTCATGAGAAAGCTTCAATACAGGAGCATTTACTCAAGATGGAGTAAATCAGACACCAATTGTCAACCATTGTTCATAAAATGGAAAAGAGGACATGGTGGTAATCAAAAAGCTTACCATGTGCTTATAAACACTTTACTGACACCCTAAATATCACCTCTAGGAATGTTAAACTTAAATTTGAAGAGTTGTGCAATAAGATTATAATAGGATAGATAGAAAAAATAGTTTGTCAATAGCAATGAAACAAAACAAATCTTTGCAACCAAAAAACAAGGGCAAAAACAAATTGTTACAAAAGAAAGGACAAGGCAACGATGACGATGCAACTAAGACTCTAAAAATCACATCATTATTATAGTAAAGATGGGTCAAATGAAGAAACATGGTAGAAAAAGGTTGAATGATAAAAAGTCCAAGCTAGGAAGGCCTCAACAAAAGGCTCCTATTGCATAGCATTCAAAGGACAAGTTAGCCTTATATGTTTTCAAGGCCAAAAGACGAATTGGTCAATCCAATTAATCTACATCATACATAGATTCAAGAGCATCACATCAATGCACCAACAGGCAAGATTGCTTTATGCAGCACACTACTTCAATAATTTAGTGATCCATCATGGTGGGGAATACATGGTGGTCGGTAGAGGGAATGCGCAGCTATGCTTTCAAGATAGAATGTTATTTTTTCTCAATGTATACTAAGTATTGGGAATGGAGCTTAATCTACTCCCAATGAGTCAGATTATGAGATATTGCAGCCATATAGATGTCAGCTTTATCAACTGCAAATGCTACATATTTGACAAAAAGACCAAGAAGACTATTTCTTTAAGTGTAGAAAACCATGGAGTGTATATACTGGTTGACACTGGACGAGTCAAGGAACATACATTGGCAACCAAGAGTGCAGCAAACCTTAACACTCTGACATCAATAGCATGTGAACATTAATTTATCCTAGCTCTCAAGAAAACTTGTTAGATGGAAATTCCAAAATCTATAAGCAGATATGGGTTGTTTTCAGAGCTTGCCAAGCAAGGAAGTAGCACAAAACTTCATTTGATAACAGACAAGCGTGGAGGGCCAAGAGAATCCTACAAGGTCTTTGTGAAGATGTCTGTGGACCAATTAACATGGCCTCCATCACTAATGTCAAAATATTTGTTTCCTATTTGTTGGTAATTTTAGTGGGAAAATGTGGGTGCATTTTATAAAATTTAAAATCAAATATGTTTAATGAACTTCAAAAGTTCAAAGCATTAGTAGACAAAAGTGTGGTTGTTACATAACTACTCTTAGATCTAATTATGGAGAAGTATGTTCAAGAATTCAACAAATCTGTATCAAACATGTAATCAAAAAATAGTTCACTATACCCTACAGCCCAGAACAAAGTGGAGCAGTTGAACAATGGAACCACACTATCAAAAAGATTTTTGAAATGTATGATACAAAACAAGAGTGTTCACAAGAGGTTTCGGGCTAAGGCAACATTTATGACAGTATATCTACTAAATAGATCTCCAACATAAGCAATGAAGCAAAAAACCCAAGGGAGGCATGGTTTGCCCAGATTCCAAATGACAAGAAAACCGAGTTATATCGCAAGAGTAAGAAATTGATGATTATTGGGTACAATGACACTCATAGGTCTTACAAGTCAGTTGATGTTGTCACTAACCAATTGACCTTAAACCAAGATGTCTTGGTTGATGAAGAACTAGATCCTTGTAGAATTCTCCTGAGTCCAAAATTGCTAAAGAAGTTATGGCTAAGGATTTTGGTGTATTACTTGAGTAGTTCCACTTAAAGGGGCAAGAATTCTAAGAATGAGAAAT
Source organism: Thuja plicata (assembly GCA_018584345.1). Lineage (NCBI taxonomy): Eukaryota > Viridiplantae > Streptophyta > Pinopsida > Cupressales > Cupressaceae > Thuja > Thuja plicata. Next base: position 2,695,693 of record MU225411.1, read on the forward strand.
CTCCTGAGAGAGCTATAGTGCCAAGATCTATTGATAATTTTCCTAACTTAACATTCAAATGGAACAGGTACAAATAGCCCAAGTCATGTTGACAACATCAATTTTGATGAAGAGGATCCTAAAAAGAGACCAAAGTGGTCACAAAGTACCATTAAAGATGTTTGGGTAAGTGAAATGATCAAAGGACGTCATCAAGAGGAAAGAGCAAGAACAACACAATCAACTTTGCTCCCACGACCAACATTCAAAGAGTTTGAGTGACAAATGTTTGGGGAGACAAGGAAAAACTTGACAAATACATATAAATTGTTTTAAATTTGATGTGGATAGTTTTTATACATATAAGAGTATGCCCTTCATCATTTGATATATTTCCTCAATGTTACTATAGTGGCCAATTATAATTAAACCATTCATCCCTATGTATTTTTGTCTTTTCAAAGACTTAACAAAATTAAGATACATAATTTTCTTGTAATTATATCAAGTTATAATTTTTTATTTTAATTTGTATATTTTAATTTGATTACTATTGTTTATTATTAAATCCCATTTCAGAAAGTGGACATCACCGTCCGTCCTTCTCCAAAATTGCTTGTCCTCAAGCAATGCCAATTCTTATACAAATCTTTCAATGTGAGTAGCTTTTGTTGCGCAACTTTGATATTAACGCATTTTCTTTTCATCTTCTAGAGACAAGAATCAAGGCCACCTTTGTAATGGCATGAAAACTGATTTGGACTTGACCAACTTTTGTCGATAAATTCATATCTTTGGGTTTACTTTAGTTATTCTAGATCAACCAAAAGTAGAACCACACATGGAGCATACACTTGAAAATACGAGGTATACACATAACATTTGAAAATACAAAGCATACACAAAGTATACACATTAATGCATCAAGACACAGAAAACACAGAGTACACACATAATACACACATTGTTAGATTCCTTAATTACTAGAATGATTCCTTGCTTCATCTTTTACCCTGTAGGATTGCGAGATCAAAGCTCTGATACCATTTCTAATGTCCAAAAACTAGCACTTTACTAAATTTACCCTAAATTTCCCGACTAGGGTTGCTTTTGCACTTGGGAGTGACAAATTTGTAACATTCCCCACTAGAAGGCAACTAAATTCTTGCTAAATAATGAATGTCCCCACCCCTCTTTGTTGACCCTAACGAAGGATCATGGAATTACTTTGCTAGGGCACGTGAAACAATCTACAAGCAAGCAACCTCAAGGTTCTTACCCATCTTGGCACCTACACATCATGTGACTGAAATTACTCCACCTCTCCCTACACAAACCCCCTATCCTACATAGGCATTAGAGATAGAGATTAAGAACAAAATTCATTCATACATTAAACAGTAAGTGTCAACTGAGTTCCTTGACTACTTAAGCTTCATCAGATTGCTGATTATTATTATGCAAGATTACTTGGCAACTAGGTATAGATCGAGTTCCTTGATTATGATTGATGAAACCCCCCTATATATATATTCCTTTATGAATACCAAATATAAATAATTATTTTCTTATTGATCCTTTGATGCCCTCCACTGAATGATTGGACTGCCTTCATATATGAATGCAAAGTTATAATGAATGAGATACGTATGTTCTTGAAGGCACATCGCATCCCTTTGGCCCTTTTAATAATTCCTGCCATTAGTTAATGTCTAAAGTTCTAAACGGTATTAACGTAATTGCTAATCTAATTGTCGATGTCTCATTAACTCACACTTTATCGTGCTTCTTAATATCAATTGGTATTTATCTTAATAGATAATGTTTAAAGCTTTATAAGTCACCAACTCAAACATTCCTTTGCTTTCTTTCTATCAAAATCAAACCTTTGATATTTCATGGTAACCTATACATTTCTCAAACGCAATTACTTCTCATCGATGTTTAGATCGATGTCACTGTCGTCTTGATTATTACGAATGATAGATTGTAAACATCCATGGTTATGTTTAATCTTTTGATCAGTAACTCCTTAAAAAGTACGCACTCAAGTCTCATATTATTCCATGATACTTATGGGTGATAGTAATTTGTTTGCGGCAATCTGTTGAATCAGTCACCTCAAAGCTACTAACTACGTCTAATTGATGGTCATGTGAGAGAGGCTCTTCTATCATCACATCAAATACTCACTCCTCTTATTTCCAACTTCTTTATTACATGATCGCTGCATTCTCATTCTTATACTTAATCGATGACTTGCCGCCTTGGTTGATAATTCACGATGATTAACAATTGATAGGTTGCATTCAATTTGTTGTGGATAGTTTTATACATGTAAGAGTATGCCCTTCATCCTTTGACATATTTCCTCAATGTTACTATAGTGGCCAATTACATTTAAACTGTTCGTCCCTTTGCAATTTTGTCTTTTCAAAGACTTCACAAAATTGAGATACATAATTGTCCTGTAAATATATTATGTTATAATTTATTATTTATTTGTATATTTTAATTTAATCATTATTATTTATTAATAAATCCCATTTTGGAAAGGGGACATCACTCTTGATTTGAGCGATGTTGTGAGTTTCATTTTTAGATTCATGACAACACTAAAGATAGAACATTACACTACAAGGAAGAGGGTGTTGAGTATGTTATTCCCCAATCCTAGAACATTTCTCATTTTCAAGGCCAAGGATATGTAATCAAAATGGTAAAAGGAGTGGTTCAATAGCATATTGTAGATGTTTGATGGGTAATGATAGGAGTGAACGGTCTCTCCTGTGAACGGTCTCTCCTGCACTTTGGGGTTACCTTACACTCTAAAGGCATATTGCTAAAGGTGTTCTCCAAAGGCTTGTACATAAAATATAAAATAGCATGGCAACAATAATCAACAATCACACCCAATATACACTTGACCCCAATTATTGTCAATAGGTCAAAGACAAACTAATTCCATATAACTTCATATATAACCAACAACACCTTGCCGATGCACCTATAGATAATACTAATAGTGTTAGTAAAATCCCTTAAGATAAATGCATTTGATGTCTCTAGCACAAAGGCTGAGTGCAAAAATACAGTTCATGCTAGTCTACTGATTTAATAGTTTAGTTTTTCTTGAGATAGTTCCTTGGTTTACAACAGTAAAACATCAACAAAACGCACATCCTACTCCGTTGAGCAATAGAGTCATGAACAGCTGAAAGGAAAGAGAAGCCATCAGATGAAACACTAACAGAACTAGATTGCATTTACATGCAAATCAGATATTACATTTTATGTGACCATGCAATGTACATAATAATTCATCTCAAAACTACAATAACCCATATGCAAAAGGTAAGCCCATTACAAGTCACACTTCATCGAACCTCTTTTAAAATCACAACAAAAAATATGGTGCAAAAAAATGCACAATTGCGACTATGCATTCCTCTAAATTACTATAAACTACCATGGAGAGATAACAATACATGGAGATGTGTAGTTAAAGACCCTTCCTACTCTTCACGAAACGCATCCCTTTGTTTGTAGCTCAAATATGCAACATTTGAAGCCCAAGAATAACATGTAGAACTTTTCAGCCCAAAAACATTGGCTCGACAATCAACTCTTATGAATCAACAAAGAGTTGATTTTTATACTTCATAGTTCGGCATCCAACAACTCATGAGAGTTGGGTAAGATGAGGAACTCGAAATATAGCATGTGGGAGGCAAGGAAATTCATGGACCAGTCAAAATAGGCAACAAAGATCTCTTGCCAGGAGATCTAGGCATCTTGATCTTCAACAATTAGCATTAATGGCAGCATGTTCACCCATACCCAAGCATATGAATCCTCATGTAAAATCATGCCACTAGTTTAAATAGGTCTATTTCAGGTGGGAAGGAACAAACTATTGCAGAGTTGAATCTGACATCAATGTTGTGGTGGGTGAGAGATGGAAGTAGATGAAACAAGGCTTCAAGGGTTTTTGACTAAGTTGTTGGTTCGGATTCGGGTTCAGAGTCAAGTTCAAAATTCTGGTTTGAAATTCGTTCAAAATTTTTTGGCGGTGGGTTCGGGTTTGTTTTGGGTTTGTCCGTACAAAAACATATGCTTTAATAAAATATATGTATATCTGTGTGTACAGCAGCAAATATTTTAAGAATATTGAATTAAAATTATTAAAAACAAAAATATATTATGAATTTTTAATATAGTACAGTAATTTAACAAACCTTATAACATAAAAATTAAAATATTTAAATCTTTTTAATTTATAAATATACAAATAATAAATATGTTAAATCTTATGGTAAGTGGAGTTTGGGGAGTTTGGCATCCATCATGAGCTTATAATATGTTATTATTTACTTATCATCTCTTCAGCATATAATATAATCTATTATTTAATCTCCTCGGCTTATAATATGCAATGGTGTCAAGGTTCCGAAGACATCTTTCACGACGATTTTCAACAGATTGTCGATGTCTCCTGCAATCTATACCATTGTTCTAGCACAACATGAGGAGAAACTCATTTTTGGTTAAAATGGAAGTTACGCTCATTCATTTCTGCTCGAAGTAGCGCCTATTCCTCCAGATACGCAGAATATATTTCAAAGTCATTGCAAATTCACCCAAATTCCTCTTGGATTCATCAAAGTTGCCGGAAATTTGCACAGGGTACTCAGAGAATTTCGACCAAATTACCCAGTCTGATGCCGACTTTCAACCGAATTTGCACTGTATCCGACTTTGATGCAAACCAACTTTCGAATTTGGCCTTCAGCAAGCGAATGCGGTAACTTAGATTTTTGGAAGTGAAATGGGCCTATCAACAAGATTTCAAGCTCAAAATTACAAGGGGAATCCACTAATTAGGTAAGGGCAATGATTGAGTTGGCAAAACAAGAGGAAACCGAGAATTCGAACCAAATATAGAGGTGCTCCATTCACACAAAGCCCTAGGTCCAAAGGAAGCTTGGGAAACCAGGGGCCAAGAAGAGGGCAAGGAGAAATGACTGAATCACGGGATGAGACTAGAATGAGGATATAAGAAGGTGAAAGGTGCCCTTGGAGTCCAAGGTCCAACAAGATATATAGACACTGGGGCAAGGGGTGAAAATTTGACAACCTCTAGAACCTTTCAACTTGGTTGGAGGCTCGAGAAGTCGAGAACATGTGAACCTCCCAATAGCACACTATGCTACACCATTATTTTCTTACCTTTCCCAACCTGTCTATATCCTTAGTTATTGAAGCCTCGAGAAAATCTTGAATCATGTTAACAAGTTCAAGAATTTTGGGACTTGCTAACAACACTTTGTCTTGGCCTTCTTTCCTTCTTCAAAGAATCGACGAGTTCTTGAACCATTGAACTTGTCAACAACATCCTTTCCTTGCCTTTTACTCTTTTAACTTTCATGTCCAAGCTTTTGCCACCTTTTGAACATTTTGATGAGTTCAATAAGTTTTGAACTCACAGACACTTCCATACCAATTCTTTCACCTACATTGGAGTTTTGGGCTTGTCGAGAAAATTGTAACACTTTTGTGCAGTTTGCAAACTCATGAACTTTGCAACATCACAAACTAGGCAAACGTCCTACCTTCTTGCAATTTCAACAATTCTGCAAACTAATTAACTTGCCAACAATTACAACCTCATTAACTCTTCACAAAGTTTGTTAAGTTGCAAGCATTGTGACATCATGGGCTTGGAAACATTTCTTGTTCCTTTATCAGATTAAACACAAAGGAGTACAGTTAGCCATTTCAGATTTTCACAACTCTGGTAAATACCATAAAGGGGGAAACAACACAACACAGAGACCTTGTGCTCATAGGGTGGACATCAAAGATCTTTCAGATCAAGCATAGCTAATGGGCAAACATAGCAGAGGGTAACAAAGGGGCAATTTTATAATTTTTGTGGCCTTCAAATCTAGGCACTAAAGAAGTATGTAAAAAGTTAACATGACTTTGGCATTTTGTACAGCAAACGCAAAGACCCTAGGCTATGTGGGTTTACAAATTTAAATTGGGCAAATTTTGTGAATGATAGAATATTCACTTATGGATATGTTTTCACTCTTGGTGTGGATGTATAAGAAAGAGTCAAAGGATGAGGTCCACTGCCCCACCCAAAAACCCCTGCCCCTCTTGCAAGGGAAACTTAAGAATGAAACTATTCACTTTACAAATGGTTAAGGTTTTAAGTTGGGTGCATAAAAGGCTAGTGACATGGGTGATCTTCAGGTTGAACACCTAAACTAGGGGGTGAAATTCCTCAGCCCTCACATTGTGAAAACTTGAAAATATTCAGCACCACTCAACATAGGTTTCCAACAAATTGGACTACCCACAAGCAATACCTATTTTTTAGTGTGGAAATGTTAATAATCCTTCCAACTACATGACCATCATGTTCAATCACTTATTTGCAAAGGTGTTTGGAAGTATGGTTGAGCCCAAAATTGGCAAGGAAAAGAAGGCAACTAAACAATAAATCACAGAATTACCTGAAGGTGTATCAGTGAAAATATATAGAATGAAAACGAATGTCATGTCCCGTATTTTTGAGATTAAATTAAATTAGATTATTAATAGTTAATAAATTAATTAATATAAAAATAAATAATTATAACATTATATTATATTCTAATGAATGAATAATATTATATTATATTATAATGAATGAGTATTATGATATTATAATATAAACAAATTTTTTATTAAATATAATAATATATTATTGATTAAATGCTAATAAAATGTTATTATAATATATATCAGTAAAAGTATATAATATAAATATAAATATTGAATATTATCATCTATTATAATGCAAATACAGACTCTTGAACAAGAAGTAATATGGTGTCGAGAAAGTCTGAATTAAAAGAAGGTTTCAAGCATCTCGTGTTAACACTAAGTGAATAAAATGTCCAACTTTAGTATAAGAACTATGAAATGCGATCTCTAAGGATGCTGGCAGAATACAATAACGTGGACGACAAAACATAAGAGAGAATCAAAATATACCGTAGTTTCATATTGTGGAGCTATCAAACCAAATCTTCACCACCTCACATTGCCATGTCAGAAATAATACTCCACGTGAGTGGTTAGATTTTTTATAACTGATTAATAATACAAAGGATACGATGATACTAATATATTAAGTCAGCGGTCAATGATTTACAAACCATTAAACATTATTGTTTAAGAATAGAGATAGTCGATATATAAAGAGGAATGATAATTGGGAGGTAATAAGACAATTATTAATTATGGCGTCGATTGATTAGAGAAAATAAATCGTGAGAAGCTAATATTTCATTACCTTCTGGATACAAACTAATGGCGGCAATTGTTTAAGGAGTTAAAGATTGCGATTAGAATCAAATTAGATTGGTCAATGTTAACCACAATCATAATAGAAAACTGCGATAATAAGGAGACTAATTGCGGAAGATAACTTAACCAGTAATTAGGTATTGTTAGGAAGAGAGGCGGTAATAAAGGGACGTGAGACTATTCCGGATTAAAAACGGCATCAGCGGATTGGACATTTTTCTTTTATCAACATGACCAAATCGGAATATAATTATAATAAGCAACTATAAAGAGAAGATCATCTTGCATATAATCTTCCATAACTGACACAGAGGAAGAATGAAGATCAGTCTAAAGACAATAAGAATATTAGAACAGATTGAATTCAACTATATTTGGATTGTGCAAGGTGAGAGATGGCCTTCTTAAAGCAATTCAGTGATTTTTATATATATTTAAATACTACTCTCCACAATAGCACCAAGAGCTATCAACATTGCAGCCAGTATATTAGACCAAACTACAACATTGCAAGTTGCTAAAGAACTATCGGGAATAGTAATTATCATTTCATTATCATAAATGATAAGAAGAGAATTAGTTGCATTGATATGTCTTTCTTTTAATACATTAGCATCATATAAAACATTCATCTTTTCCAAAAAAAGAATTGGGGATAGGTTATGGATAGAAAAGAAGTCTCGTGCTAGAGAGATATAAAAATTAAGTCCCGAATTCCATAAAACGGGAACTGGGACATTTCAAAGAAGCTTAGTGTTGTTTTGTTGACTGAAAGAAGGCTATCGACACAGTTCCCAAGGATTGGTTATGGGGAATGAAAGATCTCGGTATCCCAGTGCAATTTAAAACAACTATCCATATGCTCTATGAAGAGGTTCAAGTAAAAGTCAGAAATCAAAATGGCATTTCAAAAAAAATTAGGAATGACATGGGAGTTGAGCAAGGATGCCCATTATCTCGGACTCTTTTGTACTTATGTATCAACAAACTTGAAGAATGGTTGATATGCAAGATGGGGGCGGTGTTTTCCAGGAGAGTATGTTGTAAGGCTTCTTTTGTATGCCAATGATCCTATTTTGATTGCTAGGTCCCTCAAGGGTTGCTAGAGCACTTATATGCCCTTGACCATTTTTGCAAAGAAGTGAGTATGCAAGTGCACACCAACGAGAACAGCATCATGGTCTTCTCCAATAGAAAGAAAAAAACCAGCTTGACCTTTATTTTCAAGGGAGTATAGTAGAAGAATTGATCGAGTATAAATACCTTGGGATTGATTTCAACAACAAACTTAGTTGGGAAACTTGCAAAAGGAAGAGAACTTTGGTAGGCCGAAGAGCACTTGTTTACTCTTTAAACTAGATACTCTAAGGATGTGAATTATGGGCTAGCAAGACCTTAAACAAGAAACGGATGCAAATAGAGAGAATCCACAAACACATAATCACAACTAAATTCAAACTTAAAACTCCTTTCCCCTGTAATATTCTTCTAGCTGAAATAGGTACATTTCCTATTGAAGCCATTGCTATAATGTGTCTCCTACATGGAAAAAAATCAAACAACTAGAGGCAAATAAAAGGCATAAGGTTGTCTATAAAGATCTCTTGTGTGAGAGAAAAAAGTCATAGACAAAGAAAAACAATAGATGCACATTAACTTGAATGCATGTCCTAATAATAGTAAACAAATAAAGGTGTTTGTTATTGATAGATTCCACAAATTGATGTGGGAAAAAGCATTAGGGAGAAAGAATACATATTACCGTGAGGAAATTAGTTCCACTTCTAATCATAAAAAAAGGCCTGTATAGGGGCTAATATCCCTTGAAGAAAATATCCCCATAGCTCAGTTAAGGACTAATTCAAATGATTTTCCATGAGAAATAAGTAGATGGAAATTTCCAAACGAGGTATGGAAAGAGAGTGTCTTTCGCACAGCTGCCTCAATGGAAACAGAAAAGCACTTTATTTTGGAATGAAAAGCTTACAATGACATCGAGGTCAAGTACAAAAATAATTTAGCAGCAACTTGATTATACGATATGTTCAACAAGGAGATCGTCGAGGAAATGGAATTCGTTAAAAATTTGATAGCAGAAAATCGGTGATTCAAAAAGCAAACATAATAGGATCTGTTGTCCCATAGACTGACTATCTTTGGCCTCATGGATGTTGGAAACCTTCCATTCTATTGTCATTTCAAGCAAAGTGTAATTTGTATGTTTCCAATTTTAATCTTTTCGAGAATTATAGCTTTTCCATATTTCTTGCAAATACTGAAAATGGTCACCATAAGAGTTGCAACAGTATAATTTAAGCGAATAAGAACAAAGAATCTTACTTTAGCTGCAAGGACAAGGTTGGCATTCATTTTGCACACTTCAATTAAGGTTGGAATGTTAAATAAATGGCAACCAGTCCCTACTATTACTTATCCAAACTATGTTGTTCAAACCTTCACAATTACCATTTGAAAGAAATTACGAAAACTGCCATTTGAAGAAAATTTTAACTTAAAAAAAAGTAAATTGAATTAAATTTTAAACTTGTTTGCATTAGCATTTAATTTGTCTCTTGCAAGACAAAAAAAAAATGGAACACCTGAGGTAAAACGTTTCTTCAAGTTTCTAGGGCACGCTCCCTTTTTGAAGACTGGAGGAAATGATAAATTTTCTCACACAAAGGATTGTATAAACTATAAACTATAGATGTTATCAAATAGAGGGTCCCATACGATTGAGAAAAGTAGATGACAAGACACTGTGTTAATAACCATGTAGACTAACCTACAGAGATTCAAAGAAAAATAAAATTGAAGTCTCTAAATCCAGACCATGACTCCAAAACTAGCAAACCTACACCAAAACCAACACAGACATTTAAAGTCCTCAGACCTTTTCTCAAGTCATTCAACTCAATAGTGCTTGTCTAACTATTAAAAGACGATGTTCTGTGCAAAGGCCGATAACGATTTGTGACATTCTGTGCTGACTCATTTTGATTTGTATTTTAATATCTCTTTGCCACAAATGTTTAACTTCATTCCTTCAGCCATTATCTTTTGATTCTTATTGTATAGTTGTGCTGTATTCTTTGAAAATTTAGTATTCCAACAAAAAATAATTCTTATCATTCACATGCTCTAATTAGGTTATTTTGCACTTCCATAGATGGAAAAAATACCAAATTAAAATATGTACCATAAAAAAGGGATCTAACCCTTCCAACAAAAAATACGACCATTTTAGTTTTTACTTGAGAAGACTAACTTTTGAATCTGGTAAAATGTCAACTTAACTTTTTTTAATATTCCAGCATCATTTATCTGTTTTTACCCATAGCTCTAGTCACTTATTAATTTATTTACAAAAAGTTAAATTATTCAGTTATTCACGAATTGTGAACCCATTACTCCCTAGGAATATCTTTCCAGGTGCTGTAACTACATAATCCATTCAGATAAAAGGAACCAGAAACATGTCGAAAGGCTTATCAAAAAAATAAGGATTGAAATTTCGGTTACATCACAAAGCAGGATAAAATAGCAAATCTGTCTATTAATCAGCCAACACATGGTGGTGGAATACCAAAAGCTAATATTCTGAAGGTTTTGAAATAACCATATGGCACAACCATGAACAAGAGCAACACTCTCTGGATAAAGTGTTTTAAATTGTGGGGACTAGCCAAATACATACTGTTGATGTGAGTTTTGTACCACTACATAACATATAGGACTTGAACACTTGATACAAGATATCAAACACTCAACCCTCTCTTGAAAAGTAATTACTCATGAAGGACATTGGAAAAACTCCAAGGTTCCTTACACCTGTGGATCCTAACTCAGTTATATTGATGTGATTTGCTAGTTAATCACGTAGGCGGGCTTACGTTGTTCATTCAAGGACATCGGATTCTTGCTATGATGATGATGGGACTTAGCTTTTCAATGTATATTCAACGGATCTGTCTCCTTAATTTATATCACTTCCAACTTCACTCATCAAACTCTCACTACTAAGTTACTCACTGCTTTAATACTACTCCTATGGAATGGAAAGATTAGCAAATGGACGGGGATCAAATCTAATGAAAGCTTGCCAGCGGCGCTACCTCCATAGATGCAATGATTCAAGGGAAATTCGTAGAATTTTCACACTAACACCTATCTTCCAACCCAACTTGAAGTACAAGCGGAAAGATGAAATGCAAG
>MU225411.1:2710214-2747252 GCA_018584345.1 Thuja plicata
ACTTTAAGTTATATTTGTATAAATACCTTCCAGGATGTTTGAGATAGGTTTCAGCTTCATAGGAGTTAAGGTGCAGATTCTAGATTTTGGGGGTTTTTTAAATATTTCAAGACTTAGCCAAATTTCAAGATTCAACAAGCCTTCAGCAAAGCTACCTCCCACAATCTATTTCGACTTTCTAAGATTAAATTGAAGCTGGAACAAGGATTCTTAGAGGATTTAGACTTGTTTCATCACGAATCCTTTGGTTTTTATCCCATATTCCTGAAAGATTTAGCACAACTCTCGCCCATGCACCAGACAGACTTGACTTCCCAACAGGCCAAAATTGCCCAAAACCAACTCTCGAACTTCACTCGCCAGACCAAGGGGCTTGAAAACTATCGCCAACAAGGACTACCTAAGACCACTACTCCTACTGCTTGCAAAAGAGGGGGTCCCCATTTGCAATGGGGCGATGGTGTGAAAACCTCACAACACATACCAACTATATCCATTGATTGACTTGGCTTGGCCCTTGCCATAAGAGGTGACAATACTTGGCCACACTTGCCATGGCTACATACTAAGCAAAAGTTAAACAGTGCAGCATACCCCAAGTACACAGGATACTCAGAAAAGTCGAGAGATTATATATATTTTCTAATGCACCAAGTTGTTGCCAAGTGATAAAGTGACTCCTGAATCTTTTTCTTGTTATGTAATTCTCGGCTCCAAAATTATATTTAGTTGAGTACAAATACCCATACATGTTGGCACACATGGGTTTTCAATTTGTCTATAGATACCTCAGAATTAGTTATATCAAGGAAAAGATGGAAATCATGTAAAACTAACCTGTGACTCTGCTTCCAGATACTTCTCTTCAACCTTTCTCCTTTCAGACACCTCAGATTCATTTGCTTTGTCAACCTGTGATCTGTTCAAACTTAAAGGCACAGAAATCTTAGAAAGCAATTAAGTTCATTCCCCAAGACCATGAATGTTCAAGAATAAGTCCACACAAAAAGCTCTTATTTGAGCATACCTCTTATTAGACATATCATTGATAGCTTTCGAAAATGTTGTAATTTGATCAAGCAAAATATCTAAATCCTCCTGCACTTAGCATAATTAAAACATTCAGAAACTAAAACTTCACACAAATGGTTAAATGCAGAGATACCAAACCAAAAACATATTGGATTTGAATGATACTCGAGCAGAGAATAATATTTCTTCAGAATAATAATCCGACACCCTTAAGGCTTATGGCAATTGTATATTAATACTGACCAGTACCACAGAATTTTTGAAATGAAAGAACATTACCTTAAATGCGGGCAATTTTGAAATGACAAATTGCAAAAAATGTCTATTGGCTTCCTCCAAAGCATCCCTTTACATAAATATAACAATAATGATCAGTTAACAAGTCCATAAAGATATTCACGTGATTAATAATTTTGTGAGTTCCACGAACAATATGCATTGCCATTTTCTATTCCTTGGTTTAAGCTAAAGATAATTTGTTCAGAGGTCTCATTATCTTATAGGTAAATAGTAGATTGTTTACTTCCTACTTACTTCACCGCCTGTTCTTTCTGCTGACTTTGAGAGGACTGTAGAATCCATGTATCTTCAAGAAAATTCGTCCATGTATTCACAACAACAGATTCAGTCTTGCGTCCAGCCACTGACCTCATCAATTCATCTTCCTGCACCCATACTACCGTTTGGATTAAAATTCCAAGTTTACCTATGCGTATGAACCAATCCAATGTTCATACTCCTCATTGCCTTGCTAAACTGTGCCAAATGGTCATCCATCATTTTAGATTTGATCTGTCAGAGCCAATCCATGCAATAAAATCCACAAAGTGTGAAATACACTATCTACAAAGAATAGAAATGTAATTGACTAATCGAAAGAAAACACATATCTAGGCACGTGAATGCTATCATGATATACCTTCATCTTTAAGTGAGAAACAATTTGGCTACTTGCTTCAAAAAACTGTTCTTTCTCTTCTTGAGCATTCATGCGACGCTTATTGACAGCTCCTAGAGCAACATTGACCTACATCAAGGAAAGGAAACAGTGAATTACTAACTATTAACAAGAAGTATGCAAAAACTACAAAAATGACATCAAAAAAATATTGTTATGGAAGATAAATTTAAAGATTTAATAAAAATATAAGCATAGTTACTCAGTTTATATGTACATGAAAAAAATAACTAATAAACCTTAAACTTAAAAAAAGGAAAGCAATACAAGTTGAACAAGTAAAACTTCAAGGTTTATTCTAAATGTGCCCTTGTCTCTTGTAAACTCTTAATTCAAAACATCAAAGAACAAATGTTATCCTAAAATGTTTATACCATCACATCAATCCACATTAAGCTTTATAAAGAAAAAAAACGTTAAGCATGTTGATTAAAATCTGATATTGTAAAGCATAGTTTTATATAACCTAAACATTATGACGATATATAAAATCATGGAATTTGCCAAGCCCATAATATATTCAACTCCACAATGATATTCCAACACAGGAGGCTTACTACATTGTTCCAAGGTAAAACTGCGTACTATCATGGTCACAGGCTCACAGCAGACTAAGCAGCACATGCAGGCCTTTTTGTTGTTGCACAATGCTCTTTGAAGCATACAAAATCGATCCTTAAACTGCAGGAATTGTGGCTTCTTGTGCACAGAAACAATGTCCAATGCAGTCAACAGGTCACTCATAACCTTTTACGACTCCATCAACATTCTTGCTCAGAAACCTTTGTAGTTTGTGTCTGCCAAGTCATCTTGCATCCTCAGCAGTTGTTCCTACCCTTCTCCTGAAGCAGTGTCAAATGTCCACTAGCAACTGTTTACATTTTCAATTTTCTTAGCACTTCCTTATTGGGACATGTTACATTTCCACAAGTGGTTATTTATTATTTTTTTGTGTGAAAAAAAGAGCAAGCGATATGAACCCAATCTGTACCCAAGGCAAACCTCATGCATGCCATCACACTTCCCACACTCCAATACAAATCTGCAAACCTATTATGAGTGCCAATATACAAAGCTTTTGGGTTCACAAACCTAGTAACAATGGTCATGGTTTTAGTATAGAACACCAGATCATCTGCTACAATTGTAACAAGCATGACCATGCTACATAGCATTTTCGAGTTTTATGGCAAGACAAAGGCAGGACCAACCAACATTGTTTGCAAAATTATAGAGAAGCACCAAACGATGGCCAACAAGATCTATGTTCTATCTAAATCAGTTTTTGCTTGACTACCTATTGTTGCAAGGTTGCACTTGATCACAAGGAAGCATTTAGGGGCCAACATGTCCATATAAGACACAGCATACATCAAAGGTGACCATAAAAATAAGAACTAAATAAAATTTAGGAGAATACCACCTCAAAGCAACCACTTAGACCAGCATGAACAGCGGAGGCTACTGAATGAAACAATGGTACCCAGCTTTCAACCCTACAATGGTACCCAACTTTCAACACAACAACAAAATCATTTGACAAGATCCCAATTCGGTTAAGTAAGGCTCCCTAATCTCCAGTTAGAGTATTGGTTTGAATCTTTGTTGGCAATTCTATTGATAGGTTTTTGGTGGTGGATGAGGGTTCTCAAGAATTTTTTCACACCATCTATGCCCAAATTTTGTTGGAAATGTATTTGACGAAAGGTCTTCCTACGGAATTACTACTGAAATCTACAAATGGTAATTGGATAAAACTTGTTAATTATGAGGGCATCTAGTTCAAATGCAGAAGATGCTTTCAAACGAGGCATTTGCCAGCCAAATGTGTTAAAAGGCAAATGAACAAACACACAACATGGTGGAAGGAGGTCACTTCCCAGTTCTACGCAGTGGAAAGAGATAGTCAGATAACAATATAGGGAAATGAAAAGGAGCTATAGGATTCAAAACCCTCTACTTCATAGGCCCCGGAAGGGATAGTGACAAAGGAAAAAAACAATGTTAATATTGTTGTTTACTCCGTTGTGGACTAAGTCACAAGGTTTGAATTTGAATTCAAGTTGAGCGATCATAAAATTCGAATGAAGTTCCGCAAGGATAAAAATTTGGAAAACAAATTCAATATTAAATTCACCTTATATAAAATTATTTATTTTTAAATATAAGTAATATATCTACAAAATTGTCAAAAACTCAAAATAGTTTAACATTGCTAAATAATTTAACTAAACAACTCAACAATATTTTAAAATAAAACAATATTACATTAATTAAGAATATTATATTAAATATCATTAAATTCGAATCAAGTTCGACAATGGTAAAAATTTGCCAAAATTCAAATTTCATGGATGAAGATCGACAAATCATGTGACTTAGGTTGTGGATGAAGAGGGCAAAAATGGGTGCATGCATAGCTTGGAAGGAGGGCCGAAACCTTATGATCAGCAGAAAAGATTGTCTCTTTCTCCTGATGCCTCAGGAGAGAATGCAAAAATGAAAACAGATATTGACAATACAATTGGTAACACTGTTTTAAAAGAAAAGAAAAGAACTGGGCTTTTAAGCAACTCAGACAGGAATGTGAGAAATGTCTCAAGGGTCTCTATGTTGTAGAGACAAGATGATGGTGTATTGGAGGATAGCTGGCTTGTAGTGAAGGAGAACAGAGATGAAATGGCAAAACAGGAAGCGAATTTTGATATGCTCCTCAGATCTCACACTAGAGATAGAGAAAAGAAAAAATCCTGATTTATTGACTTGTTAATGGGTCTCTGCACTTTGGTGCTTTGACTCTACAGGGAGGTGGTTCCTTGGTTGTAAACACCCCTAGTTCGGCCCAAGCTCTAAATCCCAGATGAATAATACAAAAACCACATTACCGATAAAAAAAGTATTACTTTAATACCCTCCCTTACTAGTTATTCTACTAACTACACCAAGTTTGTCTTGGAATTTTGTTTGGACTAAGGGACTTGGTAAGAATGTCTACAGTGTAATCCTCACTAACAATATATTGCAACATCATTGATCCATCTTCTACAAGTTGGCGAATAAATAGCAATGAAACTCAACATGTTTGCTTCGCATGTGGGAGACTGGATTTTTGGCTAGCTTGAGCACCCCTTGGTTGTTACAAAACAGAGTGAAGGACCTACTTGAGACATTTGTATGTCAAAAAGCATCCTTCAAAGCCAAGCTACCTCACATGCTACTTTAACTATTCCCTGATACTTCGCTTTTGTCGAGGAGAGAGCTACCACTGCTGTTTTTTGTTGGTCCATGTGACTGCACCCAAACCAAGAAGAAAACATTCCTGATCTGCGATAAAAAATTTCTTCAAAACAAAAACAGTCCACAAAAATGGCATGTGTAAGATATCCCCTTGATCTGATAATTTTAATGTCTTTAACTCACGGAAATTTTGTCAAACAGTTTGCTTGCACTTTAATGTTCTAAGTGTTTCCCAGTTTGCTGTTATTTATGTTTGTTTCCTTGCTTGGTCTGTACTTCAAATAATATAATAGATAGGATGCAAACATAGAACAATATACTAGCAAAGAACTAATAAAGCATAGTACTGAAATGATAAATTTCAATCAGATTTCATTTAATACGCCGATAACAAAGTATTGATCTCAGATTTATACCAGAACCTTTAACATTACAAATCAGAGAAGAATGATATTGCAGACCTGGTTTTTTTAGAAAACAGTGAAACACACAATATGAAGTATAGCTAACAGCAATAACTCTAAGATCTTAGGCATCAGCACTCAGAAATGTTCTCAGACTTTTGGATCATACACAGAACGTTAGATGCTGGATGGCAGTCCTGGAGCTGTCTATAGCACTCACGTGTCTATCCCAGATAGTTGTTTGACTGAAATGGCTCCTCGAGATGATTCCAAACACAGTGCAGCAGTCATACAAAGTAGTTCCGGACTTGTACGGCCCTCTTGGCATCTGTTATGCAGCTGTACGGCACTACCAATGTGCTGTCTCAGATCATGAAAGACTTCTGCCCTGATCGCAGCTTCTTGACAGAGGAAACCAATGTTGGAGTGATTCGAACTTACAGCTCTAAAAGTCAGCCTTTTTCAACACTCCACAAATATACCCTAAAGATGATTTCCAAATTTCACGCAATCAAATAACAGTCTCAATCAATCAGATTTTTACCTTGAAGCTTAACCAAATCTTTCTGAATGTATCTTGCAACAGCGAGAAGAATGTTAGCATAGAGGGTTTGCGTCCTCCAAGCCCTTGAGAGAAAATCTCCACAATTTAACCAAATTCATTAATTATCTAAGCATAAACCAAGCATGCTAAAAGAGAGCTCTTTATTCCTTTTTATATTGTTTTCACATGAGCTCTCACACTTGTTTCGTCAATGTTGGATAGATAACATAACACTTTTGCCTTTCCCTATTTTTTCGAGAGTTGTTTTTTTCCTCCTATTTTCTTGCGGCTCCTATTTTTCTGCAATTTTCTTTTTCCCCTTGTTTTCTTGCAGCTCCTATTTTTCCACGAGTGTTTTTTCTTTGAAAATTTCCCCATTTACCTTTTATGTCTCCAATGTGTTATAAAATAAAGGGGGATCATTTAATTTAAATATTTCCCACAAACAATAGACTATGGATTAATAAAGTTAAATAATTAAATTTAACTTTATAAAATAACTTTATTAGTGCATAATAAATCATATCAATGATCAATAAATCTTCTTGTCGATTTTAAATAATTACCATCGACATGTCACTGCCACTGGATGTCTAGTCATGCCCAGAATGACTTACTATAAATTGTAAGTATGCCCAAAACTACCTCAAAACCCTTTAGAATGGCCTGCAACTGAAACTGCCTAGGCCAAATATCATCAAGATCCCTTAAAAGTCTTGGTTAGCCTACGGGACAATGGAGAGATAGGCTAATGACAACAACATACAACGCGTGCTAGAAAAGGGGACATTACAGTCTGCCCTTCCCAAAATTGCTTGTCCTTAAGCAATTCCAATACTCCCCCAAGATCAAACTGCAAAACCAAACTGAAATTGAGTATGATCCCAGGGTCCCAAGCCAACCTAGGAGATCTATAGCACCAACTGTTGAAAGCACTGCCCTGCTGGATGCCAACACAAGAAACCTCCTAATAACAACTAGTAAGTAGAGAAATCAAATGCTGCTTTCTGTCAACTTCTCAGGAAACTGCTCTCCAAAAAAACTAAACTGGAACACAATGAGAGTAAATCCCAGTAAGTCAACAATGGCTTCCTCACCCTCAACTGTTGAACTGCAAACCCAAGTGATCCTGAGGCTTCAAATCAACCTCAAAAGGGACCACCATGTTGATGTTGCGCCACTCTAATATAATCATAAACTGAAACTCTACTATCATATGCAAGAATGTTACCCATGTATGTATCTGAATCTCTTATGTCATTAAGCATACCCGCCTTGAAATGAGGAATAGTTTTCAGCGTATCTCCAAATGTAATCACACACATCTCTTCACAATTTTTAGAAGCAATAAGTCTGAAAAACTGATTTATACTCACTTCCCGAATGTCTTTGCTCTCGTGGACTGGTAAATTCTCATCAACATCGAATTCTCAACTTTTGTAGAGATCATTATGTGCGCTCAAATCTATAAAAATAGTTGTTATCATCACTGCATGATCTGGAAATTCAATGATTAGCATCATAGGAGAACTTTTATACATTGAAATGTGAGATGGAGGCCAAGGAACCAAATCTAAAAATTCATTCCCAATTGGTTGTAGGCTGCTAGAATATGGCGCATTCAACAAATATAATGCTTTCTTATTGGTTAGAGAGAGAGTGAGTGATAATTTGCTAACCATTTAACTGTCAACTCTTCAATGCTATGATTCCCATGTTCATTCAAACTCCTAGGTATATCCATACAAACAAGCACTTTGTATACCTCGTGCTCCTTAATGCAAATCTTCAAATAACAAGGGAAGTTCATACCTTGTGAGAAACTTGAAACAATGAAGACATCCTCATGATTAAGCTTGTAATCTTGAGTATATGCAAAGTAATTTTCCAAATCCACGTTCACCTGAAAATTCATATTTGACATCTTATGACAAACAAGTGCATAAGGACTGTTGTTCACCGTCAACAAATCAGCATGTGCTTCACACCTTCCCTGATTGTCCTCATGGTGATCAAATTAATCTTCTTCTAATACAGGTTGCTCATCAATAGTGGTTGTTTTATCAAGTGTTCTCTAGAAACTATCTGCATCAGCATTTTTATACTTGCAATCTGCAGCGTCTTCTGAGACTTCTTCCTCCAATCTCAAGAGTTTACTCTTGATTTTCTTCCCAGTTCTTCTCAACACATGGAGTCATATGAGTATACCCCAACGCTTCCAAACTTAGATATTTATTATCAACTTCTGATCCAAGAAGAGTATCATTATGAAAGCCACCTGCAAAACTTGTTGAAGCATTTTTCTCATGGCTGCAAATTATGTCATGTGAAAAAATTTCATCAAATTTCATGAGCTCAACTTCACATGGTACCTATTGATCTTCATCATCTCATTGTATCACCTTAAGATAGGAAATGTTGGAATCATCATACCTTATTGCATTGATTCCTTCAACAATATGTATGATCTCCCTAGCCTTATTTGTTTCTTGTTCCATACAAGTGGCTGCAATAGATGACTGAGTTTCTACTTTCTACAATGAATAACGAGCCATACTTAGCTGCAAGCAAAGGTCATCAACTTATTTTTCCTTGTCTTCAGCAAACTTGATTTTAAGATCCCTATCCTTGAGCAATTGCAAGTAATCAGATTTTATCTTTCTAAAATTACGTAAGATGTTTGAGCAATTGCAAGTACTCAGTTAATATTACATAAGAGATATGAACTATCATGACATGTCCACGGATATCAACCATATGATATCCATCATGATAGTAGGTTAAACTATGTTAAAGTAGTCACTTTAGAATAGTAACCATAAGTAAACATCTTTGAAAAAATTGTCACCTTTTTCAAGATGTTTCCACAAGATCATGTAATAACTCACATGACAACCACCATGAATCATATCAAAGGCCATGAATCATATCAGAGGGTGGATCCACCATGGCTACTCCTAGAGGGTGGAACAAGGGCTTTCACCTCAAACTTATCTCTCACAGAGAAGAATGCATTGCAAGGGTTGATACCTCAGACTTTTCTCTCAAAGAAGAATGCATTAAGGTACATGTCAAGAAATCACTGATTCTGAGTCTCCCTCTCAGCAAGGGCTTCGTTCTCCAAGCTTGTCTCAAAAATGCACAAATTTCACTTTGGCAGGAGGCTTGGTGAGAATATCAGTCGTTCGTTCTTTAATGATAATGTACCTTGACTAAATACTAGAGAGACCATCTCTCCATGCTCTACTCCCTCTAAATCAATATGATCAAGATCCTCATAAATCAATTTTGGCAGATCCTATAGTTGCTCCCTCTGTCACGAAATTATACATGGTCTCAATCATGGAAAATATCTTGCTTCAAGAGACTCTCATCATCTGGTATATGATCATTTATACCATGTTGAAATTTAGATCACAACATTGTTCATAGGAGTAGTTTCCTATACACAAATGTACTTGTCTAATTCCATAGTAACATTAGTGGTTGCAATAAACTGTGGATTTATTCCCAAGGCCTAAAGATGATGTGGCTCCCTCTGAAGCACAAGATCTTGCATCAAACTTCTGGCCTCCTCATACAACATTGCCTCTAATGAAATGTCAGACTCAATCTGAATGATATTTCCTGTTCTTCAAAGAAATGTTTCAGCTATCAACTTAGTCCCATGACTGCAAGCATCAAGATCTTTCTCCCTTGCATGCAATCTCTTATGCTTCTTGGTCCATCATGGTCTAATGTTGTGCCTGAAGATTTCATCTTTTTCTATATGCGATCACCCTAATATTGGAACAACAACACAAGTATTGTTTTGACTCCCTCTTCAAACCTGACTTCTTCCAAGCAGTCACACTAAAGATTAAAGGCACAGTAATCATAGAAGATGTTAAGTTTCCAACAACCATGTGAATGTTCACAACAGCCCTTGCACAACTTTATATAGTCTGATACCCATCCTAATAACCATACTTCTCATGGTTTATGCATTCACATAAGCAAAGACAACCATTACCGTTCATTTACGGCTTCCTTAGTTCTCGAGTTGGTCACAAACAACTGTAAGTACCAGTATGAGAGATGGCATCATGTAAGACCCACGGTTCAACCACAAGCCTTACCCACAATGCATAGTCAGATTCTAGGAGACACCTCATGTAAGCTTTTCTTCTTTACTCGTTTCTTCCACTACAAACCTCACTCCAATTTCAGAGCTTTGAGTTTCTCACCTACGAGGAATTCAACTTAGTTAACACTATCATGACATGATATCTTCCATTCACTTTCAAGTGTGTAGCCGCTTATTCCCAGAAGGCCCGAGATTCTTCAGCTAATAATTAAAAATGAGATCAACGAAATTGTATCAAAATGCCTTCGTCAACACACTGCAGCAAAATCATCCTCCTCTTTCATTAATGATTGTTTGTACCCGATAGGAAGGACTCTTGATAATAGAACTAGTACAACATCTAGAATCCATTGTTAGTCTATGTTATTGACAAGTCACCACTTTGCACTGCCCGAGTAAAAATGATAGCTATGTGACAACTACCAGGCTTTTGAAAAATTAATGAGCAATCTAGGAAGTGTGATGATAAGTCCAGTAGTAAAAATTGTGTTTTTGTTGTGATAGCAAAATCACTCTTCCTCCAGTTCTTCCTCAACATCACATGTGATAGGCACAAAGCTTTCTTCAACCAACTGTCTAGTCAATCTCTATACCATTGCATAGATTTCCTCTGAAAATGGGTTCGATGTGTTTTCTCCACCAAATGCATAGAGAAAGTTTTGAACATGAATCCAACTGTACCCTCGCTCTATTTTCAGTCTCATCCATTATTTTCCTTGCCTTTATTGCACCTGTCCTTATTTGAATCTTCAAATTGATAACAGTAGTGTAAGTCAAATATTATGAAGGACAGAATTACAAAGAATCTGATCTCTATTTGTTTTGCTTAGAAAATATAAATAATAATCTGGAAGTGATGTTCCCAATGTCTAGATTTATCATCTCATCAAAATGTCTGGAAGATAGAAGTTGCACCCGTAGACCTGCAGTGAATAAAACCAAACAATACTCTAATGGAAGTGAATAGGATGGTAGCACCTTAAGCATATGCCAAACTTCATATGTTGTACACGCCTCAGGTAGATAGTCAAACCTTAATAGATATCAGTTGTAACCGTTTAAGATGCAATATTTTCTTGCCAAAGTATTATAGTCCGAACTCTAAACGGCCTCTTCAATATAAAGGTATTATTCCACAAACATGTCATACCTCGATAGCAATGCTTCAGTGCCAACAGGAGAATACGATGCACTAAAGATATTATTGGTCACGAGAATTTCTTCCAATGATGCACAAGGAACACAAGAGCGTCTAACCAGTGATAGAAGAAACTCTATTTGTCATTGTCTTGCCAGAACTCATGTTGAAATTTGAGTGAAATACTTCTTGCATGACATTTCAAAGTCGTCATTCATATGCATGAGATTGTTGTTACTGCCGATATAGGGCACCCGGCAGACAGACCGTTCCCCTTCACAATTGATGTAGTAGGTGACTATTGATGGACGTGAGACTTCCAATCTGTCGTCCTCCAATTTGAGCTTGCTCAAAAGTATTGATTTTGGAAGTCTGCATGCTTACTGTATCTATCAGAAACATATATTATTCAATGTATAGTCTCCATTATTTGCAGAAGCATCGCGCATTCAAAAAATGTAGGAAGAAGCTACCAATGCATACTTAGCAATGACCAGCAACCGATACCAAGTTGACCCCTAAACTAGGTTGCAGTGACCAATAGAGGAGCATCCAACGATCCTTATATTTATCAGCTTCAATCTTCAAACAATATGATGCCCCGATAATAACCCAAATGTTAGGATTAGGTAATACTGAGGGGGAAACAGTATTACAGCACTTTAAATTCAAACTTAATAACTTCCAACTTAACCATACAATTGCTGAAATGAAATGAACATACACATAAAGAAGATAACTCATAACGCCATGATTTTGTTTACGAGGAAACCCTGGCCAAGGGAAAACCCCGATGGGGATGATACCCACAAATTATGCACTAAAAGTATAGTGTCCCTGTTAGGAGACCTAGCCCTATTAGGAGTTGAATATTACATTAGTACATTTCCTTGTTATTGGAATAGAAAACCATGTTAGGGGTATACAATGAGCACACTGCTCTTACAATCAGAAAAATTGTTCTGTTACAATGCTTTACCAAAAGTGAACTGTACAAAAATCTACTATGTTCAAGTAGTCCCAATTATAGCTCGCATCAACTCCAGTCTGATTCCAACATCACAATGCATCTACACATTCTATCCATATCTTTGCATCCCAAAACATCTTCATATATACCCGATTTCATAATCAGTTGGCTCTCGAGAACATTACCTAACGTGTCCAACACTTATCCAATTATCAAATCCATAGTTGGCGATCATACTATAACAAAACTGGGGTAGGATCCAATCCAAATCCAACTTAGCACTTCTAGATTCCACGTTATACTTCCTTAATCATCGTAACCATTCAACTTCTCTGTTTTGTTGCTATACTGTCTTCGCATGACTTCAACAGGTTGTAACTCTTTGAAATGAAATCCAAAACACAAGCGACCTTAACTGAAGGTCTACCATGTCCCAAAAAACCTTCCTCTAAGCTTGCATGACTTAGTTCACCATATACAGTGTTTGCTGATCAAAACTGTACTTTTGTACCCAGTAAACTGCTTCCTAGACTTAGTCATTTTTGTAAAACTGAATATTAAAACTGAGTTTCACTTCAAGCGACCATACACAAGAGTAGTGTTGTCATATATGACAACCTCTATAAAATCCAAAATGGGCCACTTGCCAACAATCTCCCCCTTTGGCATTGATGGCAACACTTAGTGAAAAATGACTAAGTGCTCAATACCAAATTATTGACTAAGTACAAACTTTCTTTATACATATACATATTATCTCCTCTATACATTTTCCATATCTACTACTCCCCCTTTGACATCAATGGCAAAGGTATACCAAAATGTAGTATCTATATATATAACAAAATTGTACATCTGCTCACCGAAATTCATACCATGTGAAGTATGTCTTGGAAAGAGGTTTCCAAGATCTTTGCCTCTACAGTCCATGTCTTTATCAAAATCTGACCCACATGGATCAGTCCATTCAACGCAAACAATGAAGTTTCTACTCCCTTAAGTTTTGTAGGCATATTATATGTGAGTGCCTTCACTGTTGTCTCCATGTCAGAAAGGTATTTTTCAAGAATTGATAGTTTAGGAGTGATTAAACTCTTCAACACACCAAATCTTCCAATTACTCTTCCTTTCTCGGTCTCCAATACACTTATCTTATCCAACAGTCTAGATACTTCTCTGTCTAACTCCGCACAGTGTGTGAGGAGGTCTCACAACTGTGTACTAACTTATCCAATGTTTTCCTATCATTTGCAATGATATCCTCAATATTCTGAAGGTGTTTGATAGGATTTATACAGTAGTAGTATAACTTCCTTCCATGTCCTATACAGGTCTTTGCTTCAAAAATAGTGTTGCTTAATATGCCCAAGTCCCATGAGATAGACTTGCATACTTCCTCAAGTTTCTTCGCCAAGTATTTTTGGTCAACTCTTGCTTCTGCGATCTTCTCCAGAGACTCAAAGTGACTATCAAAGTCATCTAGTGATGTGTTCAGGTTCTCTGTTGTATCCTTTCCTTGGAAAGTGAAAAGTAGAGGTAGGAGTTTGTTGATAGTATCAACTGTTCTTTCTAGTACCCTAGACTTTTTCTCTATTCTCTGCTCATATCTCTCTTTGGCTTTGGCAAAGGCTATGTAAGATAGCTTCATCAACTTATCCTCATCCATGCTCTCTACATCAATACTCAGAGTTTTGTCTCTACTTGCCAACAAAGCTGAAGAAACAGGTGTAGGTGTTTCTTGCTTGACTTCAACTTTGTTCTAAGGTTCTTTCTCTGCCTCAGTTGTGTTGTATTCACCCTTAGAAGACGCTTCCTCAGTAGGATTTACTGTATCCTTTCATTGCTTCCATCTATATCAGGCATGGTATCTAAATTTCCTTGAAAGGGGTCATTTGTATCCTGTGATGTGTCCAATGACATAGACACACCAACAACAAAGAAATCTGGTTGCTTCACTGTACTTACAAACTGATTGCTATCTTCATCCTTGGATGTATCAATGGTTATCTCAGCTATCTTGGATGACTTTCCCTTTAGGATAGTTTTAGGCTTAGGAGGTGAAGACTTCTCAGGTTCAGTCTCCATTAGGGCCTTATCAATACCTTTGTGTTTATCCTCAATGACCTCATCATATTTCCTTCCCATTATTTTTATCAATCTTGCTTTAGTTCTCAACAATGGTTTTATTGCTTTCGGAATTCATTCATGTTCATCATAAGATATAACTGGCAGCGTGTCCTCAATTTCTTTCACTCTAATCTGTTCATCCTTAGTTAGTGCTAACTGTTTCCTAATCTCCAATTTCTCATACCTTGGGAATACTACCTTCCATTTCAATTAGGTTTTTCTTAAATGCGAACATATGATCTATGACAAAATCTTCAATCTGAGTTATCTTTTTCATCATACCTGTCATAGTATTTAGGTAGCTGATTGAGTTTTCCTTGTTCTATGATTCTCTTCGCCAACATCTTTAGATCTGGTTTCCATAGTTGTTTGGCCTCAGTTTTCTTAACTTCAACTTCCTTTTCTTGTGCATTCTTCTTTTCTTCTTCTCTCTTCTTGTGTACTTCATTCCTCTGTCTTTTTGGTGGTGAATTTTGTTTGGAGGACCTTGTCCTCTTCGCAGTGGTCTTTGTTGTTTCCTTTGTATGTGATGTCTTCTTAGGTTGTTCTGGAGTAGTATCAGGCACTTCTACCACAGTAGGTGGACTTGTAGTGTTCTCAGTTTTTGGTGGTGGAAGGGTTGCAAAAGCAGTGCTCGCCAATCCAGAAGCACTCTCGATCATCTTCTTCCTTATCTCCTTCATCTCCTCTCTAGAAATACCAGCCTTCTCTACTAGATCATCTACAACATTCTCAATTTTCTTTCTCCTTGTTTTTCTAGAAAGTTCCTCTCTTATCTTTGCTGACTTTTCCTCATAAGTTCCCCATCTTTCTTCTAATGGATCAATCTTTGAAGATAATATATGCTCAACTTGTATTGTTAAGATCTCTGAACTAACCTCATACCCCATAGGGTAACACCATTTCTTTCTCGGTTCTACTGCCTCAAAGCACACACAATCAGTTTCAACCATGAAACAAATTGTATCCTTGTACTTCTCCACCATTTCCTTAGGTATCCTCATTCTTCCCTTCATCTGTCTCTAAAGAATCTTGAACATTCCAAATAATTCTCCATCTACCCAATCACTGTGTTGTCTTCTGTAGTTGTTTGTAATCTGAATTCCAATAGGTTCATTATGCTTCCAAGCTCTTGGGTGCATTCCAGGGAATTTGTGCACTATATGGATATACAAATGTATTAACAATGATCCAAATCTGAATGCTTTAGATTTGTCTTTCTTTATCTGCTTCACAATCTCCAAGAACTGTTGTGCAAGTACTTCGCAAAGGTTGTATTTAACATTTTCCTGTACCATTCTATACGCCATCATTATAACTCCGACAGATATTGAGTTAGGTCGGCTGTTGTATTGAAGTTTGTAACCTAATATCATTGAAACCAATCTCACATCTTGTTGGAAGATGTCGGCTATAGTCATCGCTCGCTTATCCCATTTAGAGTGTTAGGGTTTCCACTTGCTTCTTTGTGTTCTCTATAATAGGGATAACACCAGAGTTATCCAAACCAGACACTACATATCTTCACAAGTTGATCACTAATCCAAATGAACTGATCATGTACTCTACTTAACACGATTTTGATCCATTCTTCTTTGTCGAACTCATCAGTTCCCTCATTGGCATCAAAATTAGGTTTTCCAGATGAGCGAACTCATCCTTCCATTTACCATCTTCTTTGATCATATCTTTCATTTCCTTATAGATCTCAAAGTCTCCAAGTGACTCATACTTACAATGGATGTATGCCCTAATATCTTCAACATGTAGAACGTCATAGGGTGTTTGAGAAAATGCGCCTTCAGGATCATCTTCAGTTGATTTACAAGGATGTTTCTTAAACTTATACCTAGGCCTTTCGTTGACATCAAAGACCAATGGAGTATCCATAATCAAAGCTTCGCAAATTAAAATACCTCTTTTTCTTCGATGAATCTGTGAATTCGCTCTCGATCTATTGCAAGGTGTCTTGGATTTCCGCTTGCTTCACTGATCTCCTTCAACTCTGCTTCGTATAGTGATTAGATATGTTCGAATGAATAGACTTATACTTCGCCATGAAAGTATTGGCACATTTCCCAATAACCTTAACTCTGTAAATGATCCAATCGATCATTAATCTGGCGATCACAAGATATAGTGTGTATAGCTATGCGATCTCAAATAGGTGCTTCATATCAATCATATATACTCTCCATTAGCTCGCAAAAGCTTATTCCACATAAACAGGGGCTAGATGATTTTTTGTATATTTTTGCAAAGCTCCCCCTGAGGCCATGCTTGGCCATCTAGGTCGATGTAACAACATCAGGCGAGGGTTCAGTAACAACTACTGAATCTCCTTGAACCTTAGGCTCACTCGGCTCCTTCGCTTTCCAAACCTTACCACTTTCTTTCACAAATTGATTGTCAAACTCTTCCATGTATTCTGCGATACTTTTTCCAGCATCACCAAAAAATTTCTTTATAACAATAGGTGGTGGTCTTTTGTTACCTGTAGATCCATTATACCTGCAAAACTTCGCTAAATGTCATTGATTGTTACATTTGTAGCATGTAGCAGGTGATTTGTTCTGATTAATCTGCAACTTGCAATACTTTGCGATGTGCCCAAAGTTATTGCACTTGTAACATGTGATCTTAGTCGTTGTTTCTTCTCTAATGTAATCTTTCTCAGAGTAGGATTGATCAAGCTTCCTACAATCTATCTTCTTGTGTCCATATTCATAGCAATTGAAACAATACCCAGAAAAGGGTTTGTAAGGAATTTTACCTCTACAATCTCTCTTCATGTGACCAATTTTGTTGCATCCAAAGCATCTACCTCTGAAAGGTTTGATGTACTTTCTAGGCTCTTATTGTATAGGTCTTTCTTCATCGATCTTTTCTTTAGGTTTTTCTTCTTGTGAATTGGAACATTCAGCTTCATTAAAGTCAATTCCTGTCATTTCTCCTTTAGGTTTTTGTCTCTCTCTATTCATCAATCTTGTCACTGCTCATATGAAGTTTTTCAATGTGTTTCTTAGCCTCAACAAGTTCTCCTTTTATGATTTGGTTATATTTTTCTAATTCATGATACTTGGTTTTGTAGTCATCAAGTTCAATCTGCATCTTTCCCATCTGAACATTTGCATTCTTTAGGATTTCTTCAATTTTGGTTCTTCCATCTTTTTCTTTCTGAATTTCCTTATCCATCATAATAGAAGTGGCTTCATGATCTTGCTTCAATGAATCTTTTTCTTGTTCAAGTTGTTTGACCTGACCAGATGAATCATTATCTGAATCCTCTTTTATCTTTTCCATAAGATCTTGCCTTTGATTCCTGGAAAGTTCAAGCTGTTCCTTAAGTTCCCTAAGAAATCTTCTCCTCTTCTCAATTTGAATTTCAAATCAACATTTTCAGATTTAGCCTTATCAAGGTCTTCAAGTGTTGCTTCAAAGTATTCTTCCAAACTATCTGAATTCATCTAGATCTCCCTTAAGCTATTAGACTTTCTCTCCAAGGGCCACAAGTTCTGATACCAATTGTTAGGATTAGGTAATACTGAGAGGGGGGAATCAATATTACAGCACTTTAAATTCAAACTTAATAACTTCCAACTTAACCATACAATTGCTGAAATGAAAAGAACATACACATAAAGAAGATAACTCACAACACACCATGATTTTGTTCACGAGGAAACCCTGGCCAAGGGAAAACCCCGGTGGGGATGATACCCACAAATTATGCACTAAAAATATAGTGTCCCTGTTAGGAGATGAATATTACATTAGTACATTTCCTTGTTAAAGGAATAGAAAACCCTATTAGGGGTATACAATGAACACACTGCTCTTACAATCAAAAAACTGTTCGGTTACAATGCTTTACCAAAAGTGAACTGTACAAGCATCTGCTATGCTCAAGTAGTCCCAATTATAGCTCGCATCAACTTCTGTCTAATTCTGACATCACAATGCATCTACACATTCCATCCATATCTTTGCATCTCAAAAAATCTTCATATATACCCTATTTCATAATCAGTTGGCTCTCAAAAACATTACCAAACATGTCCAACACTTATCCAATCATCAAATGCGTAGTCGGCGATCATACTATAACAAAACTGGGGTAGGATTCAATCCAAATCCAACTTAGCACTTCTAGATTCCACGTTATACTTCCTTAATCATCACAACCATTCAACTGCTCTATTTCGCTGCTATACTGTCTTTGCATGACTTCAACAAGTTGTAACTCTCTAATATGAACTCCAAAACACAAGCAACCTTAGTTGAAGGTCTACCATATCCAAAAATACCTTCCTCTAAGCTCGCATGACTTAGTTCACCATATACAGTGTTCACTGATCAAAAGTGTACTTCTGTACCCAGTAAACTGCTTCCTGGACTTAGTCATTTTTGTAAAACTGAATATCAAAACTAAGTTTCACTTCAAGCGACCATACACAAGAGTAGTGTTGTCATATATGACAACCTCTAGACAATCCAAAGTGGGCCACTTGTCAACAGGAAAGGCCTTTAAGAAATGTAATAGCATAGAAGCTCCGCTCTGGTCACGACAAATAAAGCAATTTTATTTAATTTCAATGTTCTTCTAATGTTTGGCAAGGAAATACTTCGCCCTTTTCACACGAGTACTTATTATTTATGCCGAACTATTAGTTTCGAAGAAATTGTTTGATTTATCATATGGAAATGGCGCCCAATGTAATATCTCCATTTATCTTTTTAAAATTCACCACATGCGATAAAATGTTTCTCACAGCTTGGTAGGGAACCTGGCAATAAATCTGATCGGATCTCTCTTGCTTTGTGCTTTGATACCATGTTAATGTTTTGATCAGATTTATAGGTTATGGGAAATTTTAATTTTAATCACTGTTATCCAGATGTACATGTTATGTCATTGTTGTATCTTGCTTTGCAGTTATCAATTTTTGTACTAACAAGATACCATTCATTTACCATATATATAATGAGAAGAGGCATGTTATGTAGAGACATACCTCTACGTTCATGTAGAGGCATATCACTCGTGTAATGTCTCTTAATATACATTACGTTGTTTTTGTCGATACTCACAAATTGCTATCGATGATAGTTATCGCTGCTAATCAATATCGACTATAATCAATACTTCTCATCGATACTAATACCATTATCGATATGATCAACACTTGATACTAATATCAATATTGATCATTATTATTAATATTGCTTATGATACATGTTATCAGTATTCAATAATATCAATATGAATACAGCCTCATCAGTATTTATTGATTCTTATTAATCTAATACTAATATTAATATTGGTATTATTAATTGATATATAATTAATAATATCATCTAATAATATCAATATTAATACAATGTGAATCATGAATATAGATGAGGGCACTAACATGATATATACAACATAATTTATATTAGTATCATCATTATGATTGATATCATCAATCTGATTATTCATAGTTTATATTATGTATGTGTATATATTTAATAAAATATATTAACAATATTAAATATATACACATACATAATTGCTAACTTGATAATAATCATATGTATGATAACCAATAATCATAATGCTAATATAGAAGAAAGGATAGTGATCAAATGCTCAAGGCCGAAAGGCCACTTATGCATTTGATTTCATCGATAGGAATAATCCGATCAAAGCTACAATTTATTAACACCTAAGGATTCGTCTGATCTTCTGTTCGGTGATGATGATCTTGTTCCACCTCCTGCTTCTAATGTTGGTACTTCTACTCTCCCACCCTAAATGGTGGGCTAAGACAATTGGCGGTCTTCATGATGATGAGCTCATCGAGGGTAGAATTGTTCAGAAGAAGAGCAAACCTTCTAATTCTGTCAATTTTGCTCTCATGGCCAACGTTCACAATGTGTATGAGCCTCAAACATACACAGAGGCCAAAGGGATACCTAAGTGGGAAGAACCTATGAAGATTGAGCATCATAGTCTGTTGAAAAATAACACTTGGGTTCTATCAGATCTTCCTTCAGGAAAGAAACCCATCGGATGCAAATGGATCTACAAAGTCAAATACAAGGTTGATGGTACTTTAGATAAGTACAAGGCTCGTCTTGATGCCAAAGGCTTCTCTCAGCATGAAGGAATTGATTATGAGGAGACCTTTGCTCCGACAACAAAGATGACCACCATCAGATTAGTCCTAGCTATGGCAGCTCAGTGTGGCCGGAAGGTCCATCAAATGGATGTCAACAGTGCCTTCCTGAATGGTGAGTTACAAGAAGAGGTTAACATGACGCAACCTCCTAGATTCAAGGTTGTCGGTAAAGAACACCAGGTTCTCAAACTGGTGAAAGCGCTCTATGGCCTCAAACAAGCTCCTCGGGCATGGTAGATGAAAATTGATAAGTACCTCACAGATCAGGGTTTCCAGAGGAGTTCTTCTGACTCAAATATGTATATTAGACTACTGGCAGTGACATCATCCTCCTGATTATTTATGTTGATGATCTGATCATCACTGGCAGTTCGACATCTTTGATTCAAGAAATCAAACAAAATTTATGCCAGCCTTTTAACATGACCGACCTTGGGCTTCTACATTGTTGTCTAGGTGTCGAGGTTTGGCAACAGTCTGATGGCATCTTCATCTCTCAGTCTAAGTATGCAAGGGTTCTACCACACAAATTCAGAATGCAGGACTACAAACTTGCGTCTACACCTATGGAGTTTTGCCTAAAGTTATCCGCCCAATCAGGTTCTCCAGTTGAGAAAGAATGCGCAGTCAGGTAACTAGTGGGTAGTTTAATCTATCTCACCGCCACAAAACCTGATCTGAGCTTTTCAGTGAGTTGCATATCACGCTTCATGACAGCTCCTACTTCAAAACATTGACATGCAGCAAAGCGCATCCTATGCTATGTCAAGGGCACTTCCGACTTTGGTATCCTCTATGGGCGTACCAAAGATCCAAGACTTATAGGTACGCAGATTTTGATTGGAGAGGCTCTGTCCATGATAGAAAGTCCACTTTTGGGTATGTCTCCAACTTGGGCACAGGTGCTATCACTTGGACCAGTAAGAAGCTGCAAGTTGTATCTCTTTTCTCGACAGAAGTTGAATATCGAGGAAGAGTCAAAGCAGCTTGTGAGACGGTTTGGCTTCAAAGGATGCTTTCGAACATCTGAATGTCTCAAGCAGGTCCTTCACCCCTCTTCTGCGACAATCAAGGGGTGCTCAAACTCACCAAAAATCCAGTCTTCCATGAGCAAACCAAAAATATTGATCGTCGCTGTCACATCATTCATCAACTTGTTGAAGATGGATCCGTCAATTCACAGTATGTTCCCACAGCAGACCAGACTGCAGATATTCTCACCAAGTCCCTAGTTCCAGAGAAGTTTGCCAAGTTCAAGGGGCTCCTCGGTGTCGTTAAATGATTGACCATTAAGGGAGGGTATTAGAATAATATCTCCATATTATCTTGTTTATTATTATTTCAATGTTCAATATTGTAAATCTTGTAAATATTAAAATGTTTCTAATATTGTTTTTATTCTTTCTTTATTAGAATGTTTCTAATAACAATGATTGTTTCGTAATAGAAACATTGTCTTTGTAAACTATAAATGAGTGTCTTGCTCATTCATTAACTCATCAAATATTTTACGAATTACATGTGTAATATATACTATCAAAGAACAAATAAAGCATAGTACTGAAATAAATTTCAATCAGATTTCATTTAATACGCTGCTAATAACAAAGTATGGATCTCAAATTTATACCAGAACCTTTGACATTGCAAATCAATGGAGAATAATATAGCAAACCTAGTTTTTTAGAAAACGGTGAAACACACAATGTCAAGTATAGATAACAGCAACAAATCCCAGCTCTTAGGCATCAGCACTCAGAAATGTTCTCAAAGTTTTGGATCATACACAGAATGTTAGATGCTGGACAGCAGGCCTGGAGCTGTCTGTAGCACTCACGTGTCTATCCCAGATAGTTGTTTGACTGAAACGGCTCCTCGAGATGATTCCAAACACAGTGCAGCAGTCATACAAAGTAGTTCCGGACATGTACGGCCCTCTTGGCATCTGTTATGCAGCTGTATGGCACTACCAATGTGCTGTCTCAGATCATGAAAGACTTATGCCCTGATCGCAGCTTCTTGACAAAGGAAACCAATGCTGGAGTGGTTCAAACTTACAGCTCTAAAAGTCAGCCTCTTTCAACACTCCACAAATCCACCCTCAAGATGATTTCCAAATCTCACGCAATCAAATAACAATCTCAAACAATCACATTTTTACCTCGAAGCTTAACCAAATCCTTCTGACTGAATCTTGCAACAACGAGAATAATGTTAGCATAGGGGGTTTGTGTCCTCGAAGCCCTTGAGAGAAAATCTCCACAATTTCACCAAATTCATAAATTATCCAAGCATAAACCAAGGATATTATAAGAGAGCTCTTTTTTCCTTTTTATATTGTTTTCACATGAGCTCTCACACTTGTTTCATCAATGTGGGACAAATAACATAAAACTTTTGCCTTTCCCTATTTTTTTCGGGATTTGTGTTTTCCTCCTATTTTCTCATGGCTCCTATTTTTCCGCAAATTGTTTTTTTCCTCCTATTTTCTCGCGGCTCCTATTTTTTTGCGAGCGCTTTTTCTTTTCATAATTCCCCATTGACCTTTTATGTCTTCAATGTGTTATAAAATAAAGGGGACAATTTAATTTAAATATTTCCCACAAACTATAAACTATGCATTAATAAAGTTAAATAATTAAATTTAACTTTATAAAATAACTTTATTAACACATAATAAATCATATCAACGATAAATAAATCTTCTTGTTGATTTTAAACAATTACTATTGACATGCCACTGCCACTGGATGTCCAGTCATGCCCAGAATGACTTACTATAAATAGT
This sequence comes from Thuja plicata, assembly GCA_018584345.1. Lineage (NCBI taxonomy): Eukaryota > Viridiplantae > Streptophyta > Pinopsida > Cupressales > Cupressaceae > Thuja > Thuja plicata. Next base: position 2,733,703 of record MU225411.1, read on the forward strand.
ATGCCAAAAACTCCCTCAAATCCCTTCAAAATGGTCTGCACCTGACACTGCCTACGCCAAATATCATCAAGTCCCTTAAAAGTCCTGGTTAGCCTACAAAACCATGGAGAAATAGGCTAACGACAACATCATGCAACGCATGCTAGAACTGGGGTCTCCTTTTTTTTCAAAAACTTTTCTTCCACCTTCAAGGCAAATTGATATGCCTCCTCTAAACTATGTACCCTTGGTAGAGTTGCCTCTTCACGAATACTTAATCAAAAAACATTAACATATTTACCACCTTTTGAAAAACTTCACTATAAGCATTACTTATAGTCAAGTTATATATTATTTAATATACTCCTTCACCAGCGTCTCCCTTTGCCTTAGACTGTACAATCTATTCAATAATGACAACAAATCATACATGAGAGGAAATTCCCCTTTAGCTTAGTCATCATTGCTTTCCAAGTGGTGATATATGCCTTTTCCTTCGAATTCCTCTCTATCTACTTCTCTTTCCAACAGAATGTGGCAATACCTTTTAGCTTAGTTTATGTGACTTTCACCCTCTTTGGACTTTTGGGCCTCCGCAAAATCAAACTATTTCTCCATTTCAATTATCCAAACTACTAGTTCTTCCCGTTCAAATTTATAGTACAAATTCAAACCTCAAATTTTATCCCTCTTCTAATCTCTGAGATGGCAAAAAAATCTCTATTCTCCTACTTTCAAAGACTCACCCAATATAAATGATTTTATCACTAATGCCCAGTCATCTTCTCTATCAATCTCATCTACCCTAGGCATAAAGTTATGTAACTGTTATCACTCAAAATCGCACCCTAATCAAGTTGCCAAGAATACTTGATCAATTTTGAGGAACATGGAAACAAACCAAGGTTGTGGGTAACCTATAGCTGGAATGAATCTCCGGATGAAGGCCGGCTTCCTGTCTGATAACTCACCTGAAACCACCTAAAACTAAACCTTTTGCTGGAGGAAAGAGGTAGAAGGATGAATAGAAATAAATCTAACTCCTAAAGGGTGATGCACCAGAAAACAAGGTTCTGAAATCTACAGATATAATAGACACACAATAAGAAAGGCAACATATACTTTTTTGCACAATCCCACTAATTCATAATCTTTGCATAATCAATTTGTAAGAAGGCCTATAATAACAGTCTCTAAAAGGAGAAAAAGGATCTCTCACAATTTGGAAAATTGATTAAACACAACTCACAATCTGCAAAGAAAATATGAGAAAATACTGCATAAAAGCACCAACATGCAATACAGATTCGAGAATAAATGATATCACAGAAATCTGCACCAACATTAAGCACACAATAATAGATTAAGTGAGGAAGGCATAAGCTATGAATCACATAAACAAGGTGTCATGAACCTACATATCTCTGAAAATGGGTTACAAAATCTCTTTGCTTTTGTTAAGAACTTAGAAGAACAGTTACAAAACAATAAGCCAAACGAAAAAGAACTCCTTACAAATGAGCCTTCAACTCATATTTATCCATTTTACATTCAACTGCCTCATAAATGAGGACAATAAAGTCTGGGTCGGATTTAGTCTATCCAGCCACCTTTTAGCCCTTCAAAAGTCTTTAAAAATGCAATTTGGTGACCCAAAAGTCATGCCCAAATAATATCATCATAAAGACCCCCTCATAAATGCAGTCCTATCCTCTAAACAGCCCATAAGGAGCTTCTGGAAAGCAATAACTGCCTGCAGACTTTAACAACTGTAATTTGACCATAGGAATTTGTCATAACTCTGCAAAATATCTCTTGTTTGACCCTTTTAAAAGTGAAAAAATAAATATCTTATTTTTCATTGCAAATATTAAATGTTTTATAATTCATTTATTTAATAAATATCAGAGATATTGATTAGATAAATGAATAATAAAATATTTAATATTTGTAATGATTTAATAATAACTAATACTTAATTTATAGTTCATTATTTTGATAAATATTAATTATATTAATTAAAATTTATTAAATGATAATAAAAATCACTTAATAAAATTATTAATTTAATAATATTTGTTAAAATAATAAACTTTAAATTAACTATTAATATTTATTAAATTGTTAAAAATAAAATATTTGCTCTGTACTTATATTATATTTCGTTTGGACTTCAAACAATAAACCAAATGATATAAAAGAAATATCATTTAACAATAATGAAGGTCGCTGAAATAATAAAAAAAATGCACTCCTTGCATTGTCGATATAGGGTAAAAGCAAAGCTAAAACACATTCATTTTTTTTTACATCTCCTTTTGCTTGTGCGAGCTCTGCCTGGGCTCTTGCTGTCGTGGATGTTGAGGGTTTATTGGATGCTCCATTTTCATTTTCTTTTGGTCTTTCTTCTGCAACTTATGGCGCCGCCATTACTAGAGTTTGCTGGAATGTTTTGAGGATCTTTTTTTGGAAATATTCCTCCATACACAAGTACGTATGAGGATTGAAAGCACCTTCAAGCTGGGTTTAGACGGGAAAAGTGACAGATCTTTGCGTTTTCTTCTGCATAATATAACATTTTCTAAGACTTTCGATCCCTTCAAGTAGATCTTTTCTTTGAATTGATCAGATTGCAAGGTAATGATAAACTCGTTCTTTGATCCGAGACAAAAGTCTTTGCTCCTTTGCGACCACTGCCTCTTTATAAATTCTATTCTCATAGTGCAAATCTATTTTATTTAGTCATTGTTTAGGAGGTCGTAGCTGTTATTGCTCTATTTTCTATATAAAAATAGCTGAGAGGGATTTTCAAACTACTTGGCTTTACTTTGAAGACTACGGGGATTATAACTTCTTGTCATATTTCTGGACTTCTCTCTTCTTTGAGGTTTTATTTGATAAAATGAAGAAACTTAAACCCTATTGTAAATCTGAAACTTGGTGCTTACAAACACGAAACCCTTTTGCATTTGCTTTTTGATAAATGGTAACACCGACATCTCTGTACTAGTTGTGCTTGAAATCAATGTTTTTGAATGTAGGTTACCTTTTTAACATTATACTTACATTAGATATACTGCTCCTTGATTGCAACAATTGCTGTTGTCATGTATTATTGCTTGGACATTCATAATTATAAAACCCCATCTCCATTGTATCAAAGGCTGCTTCTTTGCATCTTTCATGATACCTGCACTAGTCTGAAAACATGCTTTCTTCTGCTGTTTTTTGGAAATATGGTGATATCTTTTATCGACATCTATGGATAGTGATGTTGGTTTTGTTAATGCTGCAGCTACTTTTGTTACTTCATTCACTTGGACAGCATCCTGTTTTTATTGCTCAATTAACATCACTGCTCATGCTGCTATGTCATTATGATTTCTTGATATTTTTGTCTCTTTTTTGACAAGCTGGGCTCAAACCCTTGTGGGAGCCACATTCAGCTCCACTTGTTAAATTACCTGTCTCATTACTCTCTAACCATGGCAAGAGCAGCCCTCTACTTTTCTGATATCTGCTTTGAAGATCATTCGTATCAGTGTTGTTGTAGACTTGACCCTTGCTATTTTCCAGGACATTTGCTATCCTGTTTAATGGCTGCATGAGAAATACTCTTTAACACTGATCTTAACTTTTATCACCACTATTGGTATTGATTGAGACTTCAGCTTCTTGGGCAGTGCTATCACATCTTATGGACTACTATAGCTGATGTTTTTCACATTTCTCCTGTAGCTGTTCAAACATTCTTTTTGTACCACAAAGCATAAGATGTACCCCTGTACTTGCCCCTTATAGCAGCAATTATGTTCATGTAGCCCAAGTCATGCAAATAGCTACTCTGCTTTTTAGATCTTGCTGCCTCTGTTTACTAATGAAAGGGGCTGCTACTCTGTGCCTCAGGAAATGGTAAGGTGTTGGCTTATACTTGCAAACCCACTGTTACACATGGTATTAACAATGCTGTAGCAGTGGATTTATTCAGTCATGTACATCTCAGATTCTGGTTTGTTGCTATCCTGATCATTGAATACTGATTTTGTAACAATTCCTTTGTACTTAATGATTTATATTTGATGTTCCTGTCATTAATCTTTTGATGTGATGTAACAACACTATCTTTGTTATCCATAAGACTATCTTGTCCCTGTAACTCCCAACTGCTGCTATGTGCTCCTTCATATTGTTTTGATGGTTGTAGCCTACTATTTTGAAACTCTCATTCACTGCCACTGCTACCTGACTTATCTGTTGTGTAGGATGAACTATGTGAAGACATAAAGCTGTCCTTGAACTAGTTTATGGTTGCTGCCCCATCATGAAAATTACGATCCATAATGCCTGCTGTTCTTTAACCGTAAATGTTGATTGACATGTCTTAAACATGTAATCTGCTGCCCACTTCATGAAACTGGGAGCTTTCTTTTGTATTCATCTGTTGTTCACAACACCATACTTTCATGTAGCATGTGGTTTTTTCGTGTATCTTCTATTGCGTTGATGAAAGATATTGACTGCTCCTATGTAAGTAGGGTATGACAGATAGTATGACTGCATTGCACATGGTATCAAGAAAAGACATTGCTTAGATCTTTAAAGATCTAACCCATTTCTTTTCATCTTTTCAGGTCTTGGAGTCTATGGAGATACTGGGACATCAACCAGACGCATGGCAAGATGGACCGAGAAGATCTACACCAGCCATATACCCCCAGGCAATGGCTGGTCCCTTTACTATTTCCTATGCATTTGTATTACCTTTCATATTTCAATTTACATAAGAATAACTGAGATCACTCTCACGGTCTGTGTGAGAGGTTTATGCTTAGCAATTACTTTTATTTCAATTGCATAAAAAGATGTAATCTTTTACGTTTTGAATACAACTGAAACATTTGAATTGAATACTTGTACTTGTAATCTTTTGATGTACTGAATCTGATAAAATATGTACCTCTTTCACTTGATATGTTTAATTTTCACTATGATGCAATCAGTAGTAAAAATTAGTAACAGTAGCCCGAGACGCGTCCCCGTCCAAAATGGGGTTGTCACCATCCCTAAAACATCGAGACGACACAAAGACACTAGAATGAGATGGGATGGGACAGGGCTTTTAAATTTTGACAAAAGGTTAAGTTTGAATATTAGAAATCTTCTATATTTAAAATATAGAAAATACACTACCACTTGCATAGTGTCTCTGTCATTGTGCATGCCTTATATTTATATTTGAAATTTTCTTTATTTGAATAGTCACCCCCTACCGTCCACTAAACAATGATTCCCTCCTAACTTGTCCCCAAAACATGTCCTTTTGTCCATACTCTACCCTGTCCCTATAAAGCAAAGTAACATAGGCGTAAAGCCCCTCCTTCAATCTTCTTCCACTACATCCACTAGAATTTACCCATTTTTTAGCACACTCAACACCTTATCAAGTCAATCTATAACAACTACAACTCCTCTTCCTCTACCTCTACCCACAGCTCTGTGGTGACATCTTCACTCTCAATCAACAGCTCACTTGCAAGAACTTACCCCATTCTAATATCAATTGTTGTAGTCACGCATGGAATTCTAACCTAAGGGATGTCCTAACCACAACCTCAACATGCCAAACCAGTCACACAATAAAAAACACAAATAAAGAACATTGATCTAGCATAACAAAAACAAAATTAATTGGAACAATACAGTCTTCTTAATCTTTCATGTTGATATTAAATCTAGTCATTTGACTGATGTTAAGGATTTTAAATCTTCAATACTATTTGACCTACAAACCAACTTAAGACCAATTACAAACTTTTTCTTGATCTTCCTTCAACTCACTAACTCTTTGTTCAATAGATCCCTTCTACATACCAACCCTGACAATAGATATTCATCCAAAAGTACTAGCCTTCATTTTGATAACTCTACAAATGCTTTTTTTAATAGTCTTTTGATGACCTATTGATGTACTAGGTGACCCCATGCCAAATGCTTGAAGTGACTCAAACCAAACGCTAGAAGTGTACAACAAATTCTACTGGTTCTTCCTCCATAGAGTCATGATGCACCAACCAATAAGTAACCAATATCAAAATATCCTCTTAATTCGCTTCCCCAATGATATCCTTTGGATTGTTGTGCGAGCCAAATCATCCTAAATGGAAATATGTAGTATACCCAATCCCAATCATAAGGAAGTTGTTGGTTCCCACTTCCATGACCATATTTGAAATGCGTGAAAACATGTGCAACAACTTCAAAGCATTCTTGGATTCACCACTTAGTGTGTTGGTTAAGTGGTGGTGTTGTTCTCCGCACCAAGGTTCAAACCCTCGCTGGGCCATTGTGATCACGGGCTTATGGCTTCGCTGATCCAATGTGCTCGCGGGTTTGGGCCTCAGCTTTGTAATAAGGGGATGAGGTCCTCCATTTGTGGCTTCATTGGTTCATAGCTCCAGGTCAAAAGTGTTTCACGTGGAGTCGGAGGACGTGTCGTGACAGCATCACCGGGTCACGTTAAAAAGTTTACCTGGCACTTAAATTTTTTTTTAAAAACTCCAAAGCATTCCAAGATGCTAGAAGATGAATTGTGTGAAAAAGAATAGATGTGTTGTCCACAATGAGTGTACATGGCAATGCAATTTTTTTCTTAACTTTGTGGTATTTCTGCTTCAACACTGGCAAATAGAATATGGGGACCTCTATGGTAAGGTAAGGAATATACAAGTGCACTCTTAGAGATTGCATAGTGCTTGTGTAGTTGTGCAGAAATGAATAAAGATGTGCATGTTAACATTAAAAATTGTTTAGATTTCACTTCTAATATTCAAGCTCTCAAACTTTGACAAAGGACCTATAAAAATGCAAATATCAGGAAGACTATTTTTAGGTTGCTCAACCCCTAAAATGGTCGTACATCACATGTACGTATGAACTTAGCCAGGTACTTCTCAAGTATGAATATGGTGCTTTTATAACTAATTTACAAGAAAAATTTAACCTATGTGGTCTCGACTATGGTTTCTGTGAGATTTTAGCTAGAGAAATGATGAGAAGTGCTACAAACTCAAATGGATAATCAAATAGATAGATAGATAGATAGATAAAATTTTAACGTCCACGAGGCTAAACATAGCCTATGGGACAGCAAGGCAACCTAAGCCGACTTCAATAGCTCAGTTCTTTTCTTGTGCAAGTTGATGATGAGCACACCTAACTTCTCAATGTACTCATCGCTGAATAGGTAAAAAACATATAATTTTAAAAAACATATGGGTAAAAAGAACCTTTTTTTAACTGAACTAAAACTAAATCATGAATATAAGCCACAAAAGAAAAGGGAATAAAGTTGCAAGTGCAGCTACCAAGCTTACAACTAAGAAGTGCAACAAAACAATAAGAATTGAACTAGTGAGGAGCTAGTGCAAGAGCGAACCGTGCAATTTGAAACCTTGAAGGAAAATTTTCACATGAAGAAAGCTTTATACAAAAAACAACATTCCCGATTAGGATATGTTGATCTCAAAATCACACTATTGTAATGTGCCCAATATCATTATCAAGGTTTGAGAGACAATTTTTAGGAAGAAGTCAAGGTATATATGAAGTTCAAAGAACTGGTGACCCAATCCATTCCTAAACTAACTTAATCCAACCCCAAAAGTGGTCAACGCTCAACATATTGTGAGCTGGGTGTTTTTAGAACAAGACACAAAAGTTGGCAAAAATAAAGTATTTGATTAGGTACACAAACATTAGATAGTTAAAGCCTTTGACTTTTGTAAGCCAATTCAGTAAAGTGTGGGAGCAACAATGCATAATGTCACAAAAGGAACTTGAACATTCTATTGATGAAAGACTATATAGAGGTAGCCCATATTAATAGATGAGATATCCCCTTCATGGGTGCACACAATGCCATAGATATCATACAGCTAGGAACATGTATTGGTTGTAGAAAACCAGTTTCTTATGAATTTGCTGTTTTGCTACGACCTATTCCTACCTACAGCCTTTATAGATCCCTATGTATTTAACTTCAGAAAGAATTAGACAATTTTGGAAATGAATTGGAAAAGTTAAGATATATTTTAAAATCTTATGGTGGCTGTTAAAGGATATTTGAGCCATATTGCTCCTTTTAATATAATTAATTTCTTATTTTAATACAATGAATAAATTGACACCATGATTTGCCTTATGCAATGGACAATTTTCTATATATATGATGTATACATGCATGTGTGATTTTCTCATGTTGCAATGGAGTAAAATGCTGTCTGGATTAGTTTCCATTCCTTTTCATTCTTGAGTAAAGTTTTTCACTTTGACAGTATGACAATGCATTGAAAAAGTTAGGTTGCTTTGATGGGAGAACATGGTAGAAAATGCAATAAATCTAAAATTTGGATGATAAGGTTCCAATATCATAATATAAAAAGCTGCACAACTCACTTTTTTCAATTCTTCCTCCAGCTCAACCCTTCTTTTATCAAGCGTTTCAATCTCAGCTGACAATTCCTAAGAAAAAGAAATAAAATATGAGAACTGAAAGAGAATATAAAGAGGGAAAATGTAGAATTTCTAACAAATAGTAATCAGTAAAAATTTATTTAATTCAGAAAACCTGAAAAGGGAACTTTGAAAAATAAAATGCATTCATACAACTTTTACCTCTTTCGAGTTGAAGTCAAACAGAATAATTCTGCAGCTTATTGTCACAATAATAATTGAGAAGAGTTCAGATGACTTAGTTTGCAATTTCAACCCCATATTATTAGTGGAGCGTCAAGCAGGGAAAGAGATTGATTATATTGTGGGTGAAAAAGAATATGTGCAAGGTTGTGATGATCTTAACAAATTTCCCTAACAGAAAACAAAGCCAACAGTGAAATTATGTTCCAGGATATTTTAAACAAAAAAAATGGTTGAACTTAATCTAATTTTGATGTAAACTTGTAACCCTATTTGACTTCCAAGTGACGGGAATCTGGTACCAATCAATGCAAGTTAATCTCTAATGCCCTTTAGCTGCAGCTTCTGAATATTGACATGATTTAATACCAAGATCAGAAAGCGCCATAACAAAGATTATGAGCAAGGCCTACTGATATCTTTCATAAATTGCAGTGATGCTATATTTAATATTGTACTATATTTAATATTGTAGAAACTAAGTTGCCAAATATCATTCCCTAAGGTACGGCAAGCTGCAACTTAATAACAACAACACTGTATGGCACAGAGCAAGAGTAGCAACAGCAATAAAAATGATTTTGAATGACTGACGAGAAGCCACGGCACCTTTTGTCACCAAATGGAAGTCCCTATTTTGTACGGCACCTCCTTCAATAGGTTGCAGCAAGCTTAATAATATACAGCAGCTACAATTTAGTATGCAATCTCCTTAATACAAACAACTGAAGGGGATAGTGGTAGTCTTTTATAATTTTGGAATGTTGTGATGAATTTGTATGGAGGTACGGCAGCTTCAAGTAGTATGGCACCAAAAACATCAGCATAAACTGATTCACAACTCCAAAGTTGATCATATTTGTTACACAGCAGCAAATGGCCTGAACAATTTGAAACAATGGTGCAGGGGCACCCAGTGCATGAATTTTGGTTTTCTTTTCATTGTAATAAGGATGGATCCTTGAGATCATCCAATTTGTGCTTTGATCCACTTTGTGTGGTCAGTGGTCCCTAAGGTACATCTATAAACCTTGGGACACCTTAATCCACTTGGATCTTAAGTTGCATTTGATAGGTGTGAGTAGCTGTTTTAGGTGTTTGAAGTATCTAGTTGTTGTTTCAATGATGTTCGATCATTTTTGGTCATGTTTGATCATTTCATGGTGATAGGAATCCATTATGAGGTCTTTTGAGTTCAAAAAGTGCAAAATGCAAAAATGTTGCAATGTTGTCAATGTTGCTTGAGCAACTTTTTGCAAAAGTTGCTCGAGAAGTTCAAATTTGGTTTCCAACGGTCACAACCATCCATGGATCGGTTGGAACCATAATTTGAAGGCATTTAGACATGTTGGATCCCTTCCAAAAGGGTTAGAAAATGTATGTTGAAGATTTGATGCATTTTGAATAAGAATCACCAGATTTCCCGAGCATTTATTGATGGTACGGAAGAGTACGGATTGATAGGAATGAACAATTGCCATGATCAAATAGTATTGTGACTAGTTTGCAGAACATTTTGTGTTTTCTCATTTGGTGTCGTTTTGCCAAAGTTATAAACAATTTAGTGGTGACTGTCCAGAAAGACACCAAATCTAGGTCTGTTGTGCAAATGGAGCCCTAACTTGACATTTCACCAGTGGAATTCCACAGCCACTTGGGAAATGCAAGTTAGGGATGTACTTGTAATGATTCTGGAGGCTCAGGACGGGATTTGGAGGTTTGGTCGTGTTGGTATCAAGCCCTAGGCTAAATATCTCAATGTATTTAGCCAGTCAAGTATGTGCAGAAGTATGCAGATGAGTAATTTGATTGGAGGAACCAATTGAAAGGTTGTTATGGACCATTGGGGATAGGAGAAGACTTCCCAATCCCTGCATCCATTCTGTGAACCCATCTTTGACCACTTGCTCTGTAATCCAAGCCTAATCTGGTCAATTAGGTCTGTGAACTTTGTAAGGGTTTAGGGGTGCTGGAATAGAGTTGGATTTTGGGACTTTGGGGATTATAGTAACTCCATAAAGGGTACTTGGAAACATCCTCCTTTCATTTTGTTCCCTCCATGAGAAAAAGTTATCTAGAGAAAACCACTTGGAAAAGGCTACAAAGATTTGTAGGACAATAAAAGATCTTAGGGTTGTGAGTGTTGAGGAATCAAATGGTTGTGTGATTCCATGTCCCTAGGGCCTAAGTAAGATGTTTCAACCCTTGGGAAAGTTTGTTGAAGTCACTGGTGAAGGTTTCTACAGTTTGGTTCAAATTAGGGAAAGTGTTTGTTGGCTAAATATTTTGCAAGTCACTAAGACTACAACTTGCAAAACGTGTGTTTTAGGCAGCAGTATGTGAGATTTCTCTCTCCTCTCAGCAATAGGGGTGGCCCCTTTCTTACCGCAGATGGCTTCAAGTAGAACTGAACTGTAACACATATAGTTCACCTTGCAACAGTAATACCGGTGACTCGATGATTGACTTAGAACAATCAAACGAGGCAGCAATTGATTTATCTAAAGACGAAGTGATACAATGAGCTCAAAGTCTCCTGTCCTCACCTCAAATAAGTATTCTAATCTATTGTCCAATACTAAAGCTCAAAGTCTTCAGTCCTTGGATTATATCAGCCACTAGTTTCTATAGTAACCCCATTTTCCTGAAGCACAAAGTCTTCAGAAAACTTGGATTAAAGATGCTCCGATGATTTAAACAAAGAAACTATTTAATTTGAAAAAGGATCAACAAATGCAACATAAGAATACATTCACTGATTTTCAAGATAACAACACAAAGTCTACCAATCTCTATTCCTTTATTCAAACGCTTAACTCTCTTACAATGAAACACAAAGTTTTCAGAACTCAAGAGTTTTGCCTATAGTTTATTTGCAAAAACAAAAGATGAAAATATTACAATAAACTCTCTCCTTTATATAGGAAAACAAAAGAGAGAAAAGTGGAGAGAAAAGGGGAAACCCTTAACCACTTTGACTTATTCAAAACTTAACCCTAACTAATTTTGACTTATTCAAAATGTTACAAGGCTTAAAGCACTAACAACGTGATTACACAACTTTGGTATACAGGAATATGTTTTCCTGTATTTACAATTATCACATGTACTACATGTAATCTATGAAAACATTCTACAAAACAAAACAAAGAAAAAGTGCCTAAACACTTAGAAAGCAGCATCAGAGGGTATTCACATAAGCCTCGAACTTGCGAAGAGACTCATGTATCATGACTGGATCAAGTGCACCTGTATGCTGAGCAACCACAGTAACCTGACGTAAAACATGAGACTTAGTATAACCAGTTACTTGACTTTGAAGCTGATTCAAGGACATCTTGCATTCCATGAACCAATCAAAAACTGTGGGATTGAAATCTTCTGCATCTAAGCGAAGATGAATCATTTCAGAGAACCTTGCCATTACAATTTTTCCTTCAATCAGCTCACCATCTTTAGTAGTAACTTCACAAGACAATTTACTGAACTCCTTTATTATTTGACATTCTTGTTCATTCCATGAGTTCAGTACTGTTTGCAAATTTGTGACTAATTTATTCAAGACTCTCTCCTTATTGATCATTAAATCAAGAGACTCGAAATATGCATCCACAGAAGAGATGATTTCAGACTGGCACAACTTCTTGAGATTACATTCTTGCATGGTTCTCCAAACATTTAAATCTTCATTTAGGACTTTCAGCTGCTGATGAAAGGATGAGATAAGTTCCCTTATCTCATTAATGGTTAATTGCAAATGCCTTAAGACTTTGTATGAGTCTTCGATCACTTGCATACCTTGTGTTTCCACTTGCGCACACCACTCATTAACTGCTTTTGCCTTCTTACGACAATCCTCATAACCTTCAGGGCATGACACCGAAATAGGAGCAGCATTTTGAGAATTATTCATCATATCTATGACTTCAAGGAGGCGTGCATTCTCCTCTTTCAGCTTGTTCCTCTTCTCCCATAGCTTATCACTCCTTTGTGTAAGTTGAGCAACAGCATCCTGAGCATCTTGTTGACAACCCAAACGTGTCTGCTTGCCCAGTTCCGTCCTTGCGATTTTATAATCTGAAGGCTGCCCATCTCCTGTAGATTTATCGAACAAAGGTTTGGCAATTTCAGCGTACTTGGCTTTGTCCTCCACAATGATTCTTGACACTGTTTTGGCCTTCTTATTCTTTGGAGCTTTGGGCTTGGAAACCTGTTCAAAATCAAAGTCCTCCAGTGGAATCTCTTCTTTCTTCCTGTTCTGAGTTATGGAACTGAGCCAAGGAGGTAAAGAAAAAGAAGTTGTTGCCAATGATGTGATGGCTAGAGTAGTAACTGGATTATCCTAAGCAACTGTAGCCATAAGAGAAGGAGCCTCTGTTAAAATTGTCATGGGAGGAGGGCTGCTATGAGTGACTTTTGACATAAACTACTCCAATTGCACATGAACAGTATCAAGCGTCGTTACAGAAGAACCAGCCATAGAAGGAATAGTCATAGAGTATGCATCAAATACACTCTCAAAACTATGATAAGAGTCCTCAGCAATAACAATAGGGCCTGTTGATGAGATAGGCAAGGCAGGTGTCACCAAAATTGAATCCATAGGAGGAGCCTGCTCTGTAGTGAATTCATCTGCCGCTGTACCCAAAGGTGAATCAGGAGACTCGTCTGACGCTAGTGCAGAATCAGGAACCACTGTGGTATCTGAAATGTCCACAGAAGGAAGTACATCAGGTGACGACACCTTATGTGAATCAGGCATCTCATCATCACTGGATACTACTTGAACCCTTTCAGGTTCTATGCTTTTCACCTCAAGAACTCTTCCAGTGTCTTTGCCTCCCTTGATGGTAAGCTTAGGAAGAATAGGCATGACA
>MU225411.1:2754405-2790465 GCA_018584345.1 Thuja plicata
GGCTTGTTAGGAAGCCTTGTGTGGTAATCTAGTCCAATTTCCCTTGAATCATTGCATCTATGGAGGTAGCGCCGCTGGCAAGCTTTCATTAGGTTTGATCCCCGTCCATTTGCTAATCTTTCCATTCTATAGGAGTAGTAGCAAAGCAGTGAGTAGTTTAGTAGTGAGAGTTTTGATGAGTGAAGTTGGAAGTGATATAAATTAAGGAGAAGAAATCAATTGAGTATACATTGCAAAGCTGAGTCCCATCGTCATCATAACAAGAATCTGACATCCTTGAATGAACAACGTAAGCCCGCCTACGTGATTAACCAGCAAATCACATTAATATAACTGAGTTAGGATCCACAGGTGTAAGGAACCTTGGAGTTTTCTCATGTCCTTCATGAGTAATTACTCTTCAAGAGAGGGTTGAGTGTTTGATATCCTGTATCAAGTATTCAATTCCTATATGTTATGTAGTGGTACAAAACTAACATCAACAACACTCTATTCAGAACGTTCAAATTATAGAGGATACTACTACGAATTGACAAGAAAATTGCGTAGGGTTGCCACAATTTTGTGATCTCAAAATTGAGGACAACAGTGTCCCTAAAGCCTAAATTAAGGAGATCTTGTGCAAGGCTTAGAAGTGTCCATTGGGGTAAGTGGATTGTCACAAACCCCTAGGAAGTGAGAACTCCATATATTTAATAGGTTGGTGGAGTTAGATTTGTGTAAGCCTTTGATTGAAACATCGTGGAAGTGATAGTCCATCTTTGTGCTTTCCCACTGTGCACTCTGCATTAAACAAGCACTGGTAATCTTAGCCACACTAAAAACTCTTCAATATCAACAAAAACTAAAATAGTATTCAAACCCCCAACACAAATGCAATCCATGGATAGAATTATCTCTAATGAATCAAGGGGTTTTCATGCTCCAATCCACAATACAAACCAAAAGGGTTTCTCATATTTTCTCCTCCTGTAATGTCCCTTCCTAAGCACTTTTAGCTTGGTGAACGTTAGTATACTCCCATGCGCTAATGAGTTAGGATTAGGTAACTCATGGTTACAGATTGACCCGACTTATTTGGCAAAGATAGGTGTTGTCTTGAGCTCAGTCGGTTGAGATTTGCATGACGCCCTTTTTCTGGAGTAAGATAAAGATAAGATAAATTTATTAATGTCCACCAAAAGACTAACAAAAGGGTCCAAGCGACTGCTTGAAACAAAGCAGCAATACAACCTACAGCGGGAACACCACACAGTGTCCAGAGAAAAGACAAAACAGAAAGCAAAGCAAAGAACTAAATCAAGAAGAACCCACCAAACCAAACAACCCGGCTAGCTGCTCCGAGCAACCGGGAAAAATTCTACAACCGAAGGATAAACTCTAGGACAGGAAATCCCATGCCGCCTTCAAGGGCACCAGGAAGCGCTAGAAGAAGGCCGCTACTGAGTGAAGCATCTGTGAGGTTTAACATCCCTGGGAGACCCAGAAGGGGGATCCAGCGCCCGCTTGGTAATCCGTGTGGGGGGAACCACTCAAAAGAATTAGGAGATGAGCTGGTCAGAATGCGATCTCAAGGGGAAAAGCCATTGCAGAGTGAGGTCCCAAAGCCTTCGTGTCTCCTGAAGATAGAGCGCAAGGCACCTCTAGTCTGTGTATCTAAAAAAGGTTGGGAGAGACTGAGCCTCCCTAAATAAGCAGTAGAATTTCCCTCTGATCTCATAGTAGATGGGGCAGCGAAAAATGAAGTGAGTCTATCTCAGCCTCCCCCAAATCACAAAGTTGGCAAATCCTATCCTCCCTAGCCAAATGGTGGTCGATCTAGATGCGGAGCCTATGTGAACCCACTCGAAAAGAACAAAGAGAGATACGGAGCGCATGAGACCAGCCATGAGACAAGTACGAGGGGAGTGAATTCGGATCATTTGACCATGCTATTTTTACAAGTGTCAAGCTAGACACCAACTTGGCCAGAGAGCATTATTTCTCTTTTGGAATGTTGGTTTGAGCAGGTAATGATGAATATTTTGATTTTTAATGAGGTCAAACATATTTAAATAACATTTAAACTGTATAGTTAAATTAAATAAGGAGTGGGTGTCCGAGGTGAATTTAAAAAGTGCTTTGCAAAAATTAAATAAAGTGACCTTTTTGGAAGTGGACGCCAAAGTGGGAATAATAGGGTGATTTAAACTGAATTAAGAAAACAAATGATAACCCTAATCTGGGTATAGGATTTGTTGTCCTCGATTTTGCATTCACAAAATTGGACAACCCTACGCAACTTTTCTATAGATTCGTAGGTGTTTTCTCTAAGGTTTTTGCTCTTAACGGATGTCTGTTTGAGGTAATCAGTCATCCCTTGGTTTGCCTCGGACTTTTCATCTTAGGAGCATTGTTTACTGAAGGTTTTTGTCAAGCTTATCAGCTCTTCGTTTGTTGGAAGTAAGTTCTCATCTTTGCTAGCAAACAATTGATTTTATAACCTTCAGATCTTTTTCTCATTTTTCTTGGTTTTGCGTTTAGTTTTTAGTTCCGTTTTTTGCTTTAAGTTTGTAGCTTTTCGATTTTTGCTCGTTTTGAGCTACCTTAGGCGTCAATCGGAGTTGTCTAGCTCAGGTTATAGAGGTTTTTAGGGTCCTGCAAGTGGTGTTTTTCTGACAGATTGCATGACTTTATATTGCTAATTGCATGAAGTAAGGATCTTATTTATATGTAAAGTAGATTTAAAATCCCACTTTAAAATTTCACAGCATTCTGAGAAGTTTTACCTATAGTTTTTAATGATGGACTTTTTCAACCTGTCTGCATATCATATCATTTTAAATATAACGCTGCATATAAAAGATTATCATTAAAGATGCAATTAAGTGGGCTTTTTATTTATATTTGCATATCATCACAAATGCAAATTAAATTTTAAGTCTCATTATTAATGCAAATTAAGATAAAAGGTGGGCTTTTCAGAAGCAATTACATATGCATATTGTTTTAAAAATGCTTTGAGTTATTTAATATCTTTATAACTCAACTCGTGGTGGCGATTTTTCTTGGAATTGCATATGTTTGATGTCAAAGAATTATGCAATTTGTATTCTAAAATTCGTGGCCTCTTATAACACATACAAAGCTTCGTTTTTCTCCATATAGTGGTGATTTTTGGAGAAAATGCATGTCTCGAAACATATGCAATTTGTCTTCTAAAACCCGTCACTTCTTCTTCATAAGCTCACGAGTCACAAGGCGGCAATTTTACATGAGTTAGCATATATTTTGAAGTTATGAAACATATGCAAAAACTTTGTAAAAGATCGTGTTGTCTCCTTACCAGATACAAGGCAGCATTTTTTTGGAAAGGTTGCATGTATTGCGATGAAATACATATGCTTGTTAAAGAAACATATGCAATCTATAACTTAAAACCCATTAAAAGCTTATACACAACCCTTGGTGGTGATTTTGACAGCCCTAGCACATGCTAACGGGTTTCTAAAACCCATTCTTCTCCATACAAGGCTGTGTTTTCCTCTTGGAGAGACAATGGCGGTATTTTTGAGTTAAATCGCATGAGCTTTTCTCTTCACTTAGTTGCGAAAGCGAGAGAGAAAACCGTCTAGGGCACCATGAATGAGGGCATTCATTATATGCTGCGAAATCCATATGCAAACATATTCTAAAAACCCGTCATCAAGAAGTGCATATGCAAAAACGGTTTTTGTTTTGAGGAAAAACTCTGATTTGCAACTTGCGAGTTCACTCTAAGATTCATTTTTGGTAAGTCTTTGCAAAACGTTTGTTTTTTCAAAATACGTTCTCTTTCATGGCGTTGTTTTTCTTTCATTTCGCATATGAATTTCGAGCTGCAGCTAGGGCATGTTTTTGTTTGAGTTTTTAAAAGTTTGTTTCTATTTTAAAGCAATTCGAAAATCAATAAGTGGACATTTGTCACTCATCTTTAGTGACTCATGCAAATGTATTGATTGAGCAAGAAGATATTATTAAACTCTCTAGTTATAAAGCTTCTCAACCTGAGGTTATTTCTAAATTCGAAAATCCTTGGATTGTTTTCAGAATTACTCCAAGATTGGGAGATTTATCATTCTTTGCATTTCTCAAAGAAAGGTGTGGAGATTCTTGCATTTCTTATTGTTTTCTTATGCATGTGAATATTTTCATTTCTCATTAGATTTGCACGTCTTGTTATTTTTGTCTTCTTTTTCATCTTCTTCCTCTCGCATTCTTCTTAAGTTGCATGTGCAAAGATGTCATTTATCTTGCATATGCAGTCGAGATTGAAAACACTGTTCTTGATGGTGAAGTATTCCAAAATACTAAGTTCTTCGCAATATGCATTATGGATTGAAAAACCCACCTCTTGTTAAGTTTTAGGATAGCTGCAAATGTAATAGCACTCTATTTTGTATGTGTTTTTCAAATGCAACAATCTCTTTCATTTATATTAGGAATGAGGCTAGGAGAGACATGTCCCTTCATGGGACATGTCTATTCATTATTATTTATAAGAAAGGACATGCCTCTTCCTATTTATCATAAGTTAATCAATCTTATAATGTTTCATCAATCACTTATTAATTAAGAATAATATAATAATTTAATATTAAATATTAAATTTCATATGATTAATAATAATATAACATATATAATATATTATTATTAATCAACATGTATTATATATATTCTAATGATCATACGACTGAAGCTACAAACATCAACACCTCTTTCATACTTACCTATCAAAGAAGAAGTCTAACTTTCCAATATGCAAAACAGTCAAAAAAACCCACCTTTTGTGTCCTTTTATGACCTTTTATGAGATGCATGTTCTTCCATAAATCCCACCATGCATATGAAATATTTGCCCATGTATAAAAGCATTCGCATGTTCATTTTGCTAAAATTGGAGCTTGTTGTCCACTATGTGCAAAATGTATTAAAAACCCCACCTTTTGTGTTTTTCCTTCACATAAAGACTCCATTTTACCCAAACTTTGCTGCTTGCATTTTTTAATCAAAATATGTAGGTTGAATAAAGTAGTGTCTGGGATTTTTATGGCACAGTTGTTGCAAACGATCTTGTCATGTGAGAAGGATCTATCTCTCCAAAAGGAAAAAGTAAAAGAAAATGAAGTACCAATACGATAGATACCAAAATTCGATCTCTCCGGCTCAAGTCACTTCATATGTGGATGAGATTCGAGATACCGAGATTCGGCATCTAGATATGGATGAATTTTGGAGGAGAGTTGACACATCAACAAAGGACGACATGATCAGCATCAAGGAAAGTTACATTCAGCATGTTTCCACTTTTCCTATGGCATCCTTGGAACCTGAATTTGTCGTGGCTTGTGCCAAGAACTTCGATCATACATCTAGAACCATCAAAGAACAAGATGGTAAAGTGATAATCAGTTTGGATCAGGATACTATTGGCTGGGTTTTCAAAGTTCCTCCGACTCCAATTGTTATGAATTTAACCATAGAAAAAGCACTCAAGAGTTGGGAGAATGGGAAATCAGCATGTATGAGATATATCAACAATAACTAGTTAGTTACTAAGAGACCCAATCTTGTGAGATGACCAAAGGGCATGCATTGTTTAGAGTTCAAGGAAGAGATTCATGGTCTCATTACCTTGTTAAGCAGAATCAGGGGTCTCAAGAAGTAACCTTTTTGAGCCATGGATGTACAAGTACATTTCCCTCATAATCAAGTCAAGGAAAAGAGTCTTTTGGGGAGAACTCATAAGTGATACACTTTATGAACAATTAGTACAAGTCACAAGCACTGGTACTTTCCATATGAATTCCTATTTGGTCTATATTGCTGCTGCCTTAGCGTCTTTTTCAAGACTTTCTACCAAAGGGGATCGGTCACTGGTGCCTGTTTGGGAGTATTTTGACCAGCTACCTTTGAGATCAAGCCGCATTCATTATCAAAGGGTTCAAGATGCCTTCTTTGGTCACTTCAGATGCCCGTTTGATAAAGAACTCCCAAAGAAAAGAGTTTCAGATGAAGCCTGGAATAAAGTAAGTGAATATGGTTGCTTTTTCTTGCAATTTCCTAACTTCACTTACCTAAGAGTTGGGTACTTCAGAGAGGAGTCATATACTTTACCTCGATATCCAACAGATAAGATCATCATGATGGAGTTAGCACGGAAGCTCATGGCAGTTCAAGCCTATCAGTCCACATTACATAGGCCGACAGTCAGCATTTCTTCACGCAATCCATTGAGGATTGGGTGTTATTCACTGGACACTGTGTTGAAAGCCAAATGCATGGAGTATGAGCTCCAGGAGATTAATCAGAAGAAGTTCATGGCTAGGAACTCTTTTGAGTGGAGAGGCATGAATGATAAGATTAGGAGACAGTTTGTTCACAATCATCGTCTCGAAGATATCTGGATCAATCTCCATACCGAGGTAGATATTATCAGGATGGATTATTGTCGGCTCACTGTCACGCAAATAATGGACTTCAATCTTGCCGAGATACCTGATGGTGTAGACGATGATAACAATATTCTAGACCTCGAATATCGGAAACATCATATTGAGAACTTGCCCCATTTACCTCCTTGTTGGTCAACGAAAGAAAGTCTATCTATCTAGGATAGATTCCAAAGTATTTTGGCCAATACTAATATTTGGTTAAAGAGGAGAGGTCTCAGAAGCATCAAGTTTAAGCTAGGTAGAGATTTTGATCTTGCTGGTCCAATAGGGCTGAAATCTAAAATCGAGGGAAAAGGGAAGGGTGATTCTTCTGCATCTGAGATCAAAAGCGTCGGAAAGTTGGCTATCAAAGGAGGAAAGCTTATGATTAAAGCTTCCACACCAATTGCGGCAACATCCAAAGGAAAAGAGCCGGAGATGATTCGACTTTCTGATAGTGAAGATGAATTGCAGTATCCAATTACCCTTGGGATGTCTCAATCTCAGAAAGCAGAAGAGACACAAGCAGCACATGAATCTGCACCTGAGTCGGAAGAAGCTCCGATGTCACCACTAGACACGGATGTTGATTCTTTTCTATGCATGTTCCACCAACAAATCCTTCTGCAATAATACCCGCCATGCCTATTTCTTCTGCTGCCCCAACACTTGATATGCAAGATGATTTAGCACATGTCTTCGATGCATATCTTGTAAATCCACCCAAGACGGATGTGCTCATAACAGAAACCAATGTAACTTCTGCCCAGTTCGAGTTATTCATGGTTGAAGTTGCACAAGGGAGTTCAGTTTCAGCAGCAATTCAAGCTGAAGAACCTGTCACAGTTGTCACTTCTTCATAGGAAGAACCAATAATTACCATAGTTACAACTATGGGTTCTTCTTCTCCTTTCATCTTGCCTCCATGGTTGGGTGTTGTTACTCAAAAGAGGAAGAAACTGGAGGTTCCTCCTGAGGAATTTGACTTCACACAACAAACTAAAACTCGGGCCTTGAAAAATAATAAAGGCAAAAGTGGTCTCCAAAGTCATGGTTGATGAACAGAAGGTCAAGTATGCTGAAGTAGTTGAGTCACTTCTAGGTAAGCCAGTTGAAGAACTCCAAACAACAGATTAAAAGATTACCAGGATTGAACTTGGTAAACAGACAGTCGTAGGATGTCAATTGGATGCCCAAGATGTAGTGGTGCAGCTCAACAAGAGGACAGATAAGCTTTGGGAAAAGAAGAATCAGCTCAAAGAGGAAAATGCTCGTCTTCATGAGGCCCCTGAACAAAAGAATTCTTCTTCGCAGCAGGTCAATCCGCTTTCAAAAGAGACACACAAGTACATAGCGCAACTTGAGAAAAGGGTGAAAGTTGTAGATGATTGAGGCAGCCAATTAGAAACACAAGGGGTTTTGGTCATCAAAGACGCTTTCCGAGTACTTAGGAATATCAAGAAAGCAGTCACTCGATTGCATGAGTTGGTTACATCTTTTGATCAACAATTAAGAACCCTGAGTGAAGACTTAGATGTGTGGAAAAAAATAGCGGAGGCTGATTTGGATGTTTCGTGTGCATATGAAGTAATCTCTTCAAAAGAGATGTACTTTGATTGTTTGAATCAAATGGCTAACAAGGAGCAGGTCGTGAAAGGTTTGATAACAGAGGTTCAGGAAACCATACAGTTACGCAACGAGCAGGAACGTGTCATTGTCAAAACCTTTGAGGAATTGCCATGCAAATTGATGGTTGAGGATGGTGAACTTGTAGCAGAGGAATAGGTTATGACAGAATTTGCACAAGTTATTCATCAGAGCTTGAAGTTGACAAATTCAATTTGAGTTCCATGAACGAATTGGCAGGTTATAAGGGTATCCTGAATCACTTGCAGAATAACCTTGGTGAGTACAACAGTGTGATTTCCAAAGCAGCAAGTGGCCATGGCACGCAAGACTGCAACTATTGCTCGACACACAGGAGCACCGGATCCATCTGTAGTCCATAAGTCTCTTTGTCAATTTGAGACTTGTATAAATTTCCTCTGAAGTGTTTTTAGAACACTTATTTTTGAAGTTTTGATAGAATAGGTGTAGAATTTTTGACAGATAACATAATGTAATTGCATGCGATAGTATCACATGCAAAGTTGTTCCGTAATCGTGTTGCAAGTGCATTAGGTCCTGCAGCATTGAATAAGTCAAAGTTAGTTAGTTAGGGATAAACATTGAATAAGTCAAAGTGGTTGAGGGTTTCCCCTTTCTCCTCCACTTTTCTCTCCTCATTTTCTTATATAAAGGAGTGAGATCTATTGTAATTTCCATCTTTTGTTGTGTGCAAGAAAACTATACTCAAATCTCTTGTATTCTGAAAACTTTGAGTTTTATTGTGCAAAGTTGAGTAATTGAATAGAAGGAACAGGGATTCACGAACTTTGTGTTGTCAATCTTGAAATTAATGAATGTATTCTTAAGTTGCGTTTGTTAATCCTTACTTTGTTCAATCAATAGTTGTCTTGTGTGGATCATTGGAGTGTTTTGATTCGAGTTCTTGAAGACTTTGTGCTTCAGAAATAAGGATTAAAATAGATAGGAGTGGCTGCAATAATTTAAAGTTGAAGACTTTGGGCTTCAGTAGTAAGTGTTTTATTAAAGTAGAGGGTATTCGGCAAAAGACTTTGTGCTTTCTCGTTTATTCTAGTTTTAGGATAATTTTCTGAAGTAGATATAGGAGACTTTGTGCTCCTATATTTGTTTCAAATTAGTTAAAGTAAACTGTTGTCTTAAGTGTTGTTCTTACGTCAACCCTTAAGCCACCGGTATTATGTTCAAGAGCGAACAAAGTGTTCAGGTGCTCGAAGTTTGTATCACCAACCCTCTTCCACTTGGAAGACAATTGAGACTTAGGATAGTAACCCTCAACAATCTTTTTCATCTGCACCTTCCTAGATGCCATTCCTTTTGCCTCAGCCACTATCTTGTATGAACCTCGAAGTTAGTGTCTATGAAGAAATCAAGTTGAGAAAGCAATTTTCAGACTTGTTGGTTTCTGCTTTTGTTAATGACTTGAGACTTTATGACTTAGAAAATCAGCGAATTTAAGATTGCAAATGAAGTTTAAGTCTGAAGACATAATCTGATTTGTCTTTCAAACTCAAAAAATCAGGTCATTAACTTGTAAAACATAATTTAAGAAAGAAATTTCAAAATCTGAAGATAAAGATCAACGAAATGGCATTCTGAAGTCTAATTCTTAAATCTGGTCCAGTTAGTAAATTCTGAAGACAACAGCAATTTTCCTTACCAGGGAGCTTCCCTCTTAAGATTTTCTGATTTTAGAAAAGGGAATTGATATGTTTGCTTGCCCTAGGTCGGCTTGGGTAAGGGCTGACCTTGAATTTCTTCTGAATTTTTTCTTTAAATTGCCACCCTTGGAGGAAGTTCTCAAACTTAAGTCTGAAGCTTATGAGTTTCATAGCCTCCTTCAAATGACCTTTTGATTAAGTCTTCTGATCTTCGGAATCAAGGCTGAGAGTCTTTCAGACCAAGTCAACAATCCTATGCACATGCTTAATTTTCTTCATCTCTGATTTTGTCACTACAAAATTGCCACCTCTGCTGGGTAGGGTTTCAGACCTAAGATTTTCTTTTCAAAATTCACAGCATTACTTGATGGAATTCAACCAGATTCACACCTATAAAGGTTTTTTAGATTTTCTTTTTTCTGATTTCTTGTCTCCACAAATTCGATTCCTTCTTCTTGATATGTGGATCTGAATTTATCCTCCCTGTCTTGCCTTTACTTGATCAGCTTTTACTAACTTCCTCAGTCTTCAAGCTCATGTTGGCTTCTTACATGGTGCTTCACCTTTGCTGTTTGATGGCCTTTTCAATTGTTTTTACCATTTGTGAACATCTCCACAGTGAATGTGGGATAAACGAATTTTGCTTCTTAAAGCATAGGAACTTGAGCAAGTTAATTTCTATTAATTTCCTTTAAGTCTTTTGCTCAATACTGTGGTGGAGGGATGATTTGCACAAGGACACCTTGAATTGCATTTGATTACATTTTTAAACTTGCCCTCCAATTTGTATTTGAAATTCACCAACTCCCCAAAGGGGAAAATCGGTGATCATAGGGACAGTTAGTTTCAAACTTTCATGAAAACAACTAATTATTGAACTTTCCAGCTAATGGAAATCCAATTGCGATAGGGACTACTCAGTCCCAATGGGATTTCACTTTTTCATTTAATTTCTTTTCCACTTCACATCTTGGTGGAGAATCGATGGTCATAAGGACTTTTAATTCCACACATTTGCTTTCAATTTCATCCTCAAAACTTCGCCAAGTCCTTAAGGGGAGACTCAATGTCCATAGGACCAACCTCCGTCCTCCACTTCTCTTTTAAATTCATCCTTAAATTCACACAGGTCCCATTAGTGGAAATTCAATGCTCATGGGGACAAATACGTGTTGCAAATTCACTTGCCCTTCAAGTGGAAATTCAACCCTTATAGAGACAAACTAGTCCCTTTGAAATTTCACCTTACTTGCTCATCTTGAGGGGGAGTGGAAAAACAACCTTCATAGGGACAAAATCGAGATTCCCTATCCATAGGGACTTTCCACTCCAAAAAAATTTGAAGTATCTGGCTAGTCAAAAAATGACCCCTATAAAGACTTTTAGCATTTTGCCCTTGATCTTTATGTCCTAGAGCAGAAAATCAAGCCCCATAGGGACTAATGCCCTTTTCAACTTGATATTTACTTGTTCTTGCTTCCCAAGAGTGGAAAATCGACCTCCATAGGGACTAATCATCAGGACTTAGTGGAAAATTGATTTCCATAGAACTTGGTGGAAATTCAATCCTCATAAAGACTTTGCACTTTGCTTGCAAGATTTCATCATTTTAGTCTAGATTCATAAGTAAAAAAAGACATTTATACACCTATTGCTAATGTTAATGTTTTGAACCGGAATTGCATAAAATAAAAATGTTGATAAATCAGGAACACAAGAACACCAGAGACACAGAGATTTATGCTGGGAAAACCCTCCTACTCAAGGGAAAAACCCAGCCACACCCAAAAGAGATACCTTTATTGTATGCTTCAAAAACAAATACAATGTTCTTAAGTGATCAAACTCAGATCATGCATCAAATAAATCCGAGACACCCACACGATGCTCACTGTAGTAAATAATCATTGTGCAGAAAACTCTTTCTTGTCACCTCGTAGAAAAACAACACAGCACTCTAAATATTCAGAACAGTCACCAATCTTCTGAAGTTTAATGATTACAATATATATGCAAGAACTCTGTAATCATCTACAGAATACAAATTGCCTTTTTGAATCTTACGGGTAGCAAGCATAAACAGACAGCACCTCTTAAGAATGCACTGCAAATAATCTCAGATAATATGTATCAGAATTCACACCCTGATATCACAACAAAACAACCCGCACTCATAATATCATCGCTTATGCAATATACGATCAAAAATTATCATATGATAGACCGTCGGGGATACAAGACGCTCTTTTCTTGAGCATTATTTTTGCAACACGGGAACCTCAAAAGTCACACGTATTTTACACCTGATAGCGGTGGCTCTTCAATCTTCATAATTGCAGACGGTGGCAGTTACAACACGATTCACCTTCAACACGCAGAAGCATCAAAAGTGAGAATCTCCGAAATGAAATAGGAGACACATTGGCATATGAGCTAGAGACACGATGGCATAAGTGATGGAGAAACACGGTGACACAACTGCACCACAAACATAGACACGAAGGCATAGACAAGCATGACAGATATGAAGGCGGCTGAATGCAGGAGCCAACACACTGTCATGCCTTCAAAAACCAAAACAGTTATGAATGAGATCTCTCGCAGCTACCTAAACATTAACAACTAAAACCCTAAACCTAACAAGCAAAAGAAGGGGTCTCCATTTGCAATGGGCCAATGGTGTCAAAAGGTCACAACAGTAACTGAGTATCCTATAGCCAAAATCACTTAGCCATAAATTTAATTTTATGGCAAAAAATCAAGCATAGCTTATTACTATTGCATCTCTCTGAATTATTTTGAGACACTTTCTACTTTACATCACACTCATATGCACATGATAGAACTTAAAGATTACTGACATAAAAGTTAGAAAATTTGAGCAAAAAAGAATGTATCAAATAACTATAACCCTTAAGACAAAAGAAGATTTAAAAGTTCCAATTATTGATGATGAAAAAAAAGGCCCTGAAAAATAAGAAAACATCAAATGAAACAAAATATACAATAGAAACATTTCGACGTGGTAACCCAAATTTAAAACCATAATTAGGAACTTATAAGGATACCTTCTCTACTTCTGTCACTTCATTAGCCTTGCCCACGCGATAATTTAGCGCCTCCTCCTTTTGATGCCTGCAAAAGCATAAATTGAACTGGATCATATATTTTGTGTGAGTGATTGTTGTTGAAAAGAAAACCCACCCTAAACAAATTAACATGAACGAGAAAATGTATTCTTGTAACACAGAACTACACAAAGCAACTAGTTTACACAAACAATGGATCATATATTTTGGGTCGGTGAATGTTGTCAGAAAGAAAACATACTCTAAACAAAATAACATTAACGAGAAAATGTATTCTTGTAACAGAGAACTACACAAAGCAACTAGTTTACACAAACCTCGGTATGCAGGTGTCAGATAATTGCTCCAGAATGAGCTTCAAAATTTTCCAGAAGAAAGAATAAAAAACCATGTTTTATAGTTCTCAATAAAAAGTTTTGACAATCACTATTCCCATTTAAGTTCTACTTAATTTATTCACATAATACCTTCAACATTTGACCAAGCAGCTTCATGCTCTAAAAGTTCTGCTACACTTTCAATACAGGAAACTTCTTTCTTACCATATTGTATTCTTTCAAAACCTGACTCATAGTTGTAGACATCATTTCTCCCATTGTTAATGATTTGTAGCTTCGGTCGGATTAATCCTATCGATGAAATCATATGCATGAGTAATCTCTATGACTTTCCATATAATGCTGATCATAGATATCATCAGTATGATTAATAACTAATGAGTTATTAATCATGTGTATATATATATTATAGACATATATATAATAAAGTATAAATTGCTTCTTCAGTATTATATATAAATATACATGACTGAGATTAAAATATATATAATTAGTAATCATGTTGTTGATATTAGCCATGCAAATTAATGATATTAATCCTATGTTGAATCGATAATGAATATCGATTACATACTAACATGTTAGTAACTCATATAATGAATCGATGAAATGCATCGATTATATTAATAATGCTAATCAATATTAAGTATCGATGATATTCTTGCTATTAATCGATATTAAGTATCGATTGTGTTAATGCTGGTTATGATATTGATTATCGATTTTGATATTTATTATATCACAAATCAATTATGAGAATCGATTCATATTATGTCACGATCGATAGTTATTACTATCGCTGATTAAGATAACAGCAAAGGCATTAAATTAATCGAAGGGTATGAGAGCATGTCTCCACGTGAACCTTGTTCACGTGGAGACATGTCCCTACGTAGACATGTCTCCTCATGATAATATATATTATGATTGAAATCAATTCAAATATAATGTACAGCAATCAAAAGTGCAAGACAAAGATACATTCAAAGATACATTGATCTCCTTCACATAAATATATGCAGATTGACATTGATTCATCTTGAATTAATTGTGTCACATATATATCAGCAGCGATCTTCATAGCAAGTTGTCACATACATCAATCATAGTTGTGAGATAGTAATCTGAGATTCTGTAATAAAATTAAAATTCCTACTATATCCAAATCTGATCAACCTTTAAAATGGTATCAGAGCTAGCGTGAGAAAGATCCAATCAGATTTCAAAGAAGAAGCAATCTAATTACCATTAAAATTTTCTAGAATCTTATATTCAACAAAATGGTGAATGGTGTTAGACCTAAGGATCGACTTGAAGGAGCTGCAAATTTTGTAGCTAGGAAATTCAGAATGATGCTCACACGAAAAGAACATGAGTTGAACACTCTTGTGGAGAAGGCAATACCTGAACCCGATGAGGAAAATGAGAAACTCCAATGGACAAGGAACAATAACAAAGCTATGAAATTGTTGGTAGATGGAGTAAAGGATCATATAGTTCCCATTATCTCAAAATAAGATACAACATATCTAATGTTCATGACCCTAGAGAACATGTTTCAGATAAATAAATAACACTAGCAGGGCTCTTGCTCTAAAACAGCAACTCCACCATGTCAAGATTAATCAAGGAGCGACTATCACCTCGTACTTCATGAGGATAACAGAGTTAAGGAACCAGCTATCCACAATTGATAGCAAGGAGTTAACCATGTTAGCTCTCAACGGACTTCCTACTTCTTGGGAATCGTTTATTCAAGGGATAAGTGCACGATCCAAACTTCCCAAATTTGATCGTTTGAAGACCGACTACATTCAAAAAGAGACAAGATTGATCACTAGAGGGATTGAGTTGAACTCCACAAATGAAGACATTCAAGTCCTAAACTCTCAGTCTCACAAAAAGGGAAGAAAAATAACTCCAAGAACAGGAAAGGCAAGGACTCAAATGGAAAGCGTTCATTCAAGAAAAGAAGGGACCTATCTAAAGTACAATGCTTTAGATGCGATAAATATGGTCATCTCGCTATGAAATGTCCAGACGGACCTAAACCTCAAGCCTCAATTGCAGAAGTAAGGCAAGCATGGATTCTGAAAGACTTGTATTTTACTCAGCTCTATCCAGTCAAGTATCTACCAGTCTTAAATTCTTAATACCTGGGTAATAGACAGGGGCATCTCGACATATAACAGGATTCAGAGAGCACCTAGACAACTTAGTAGAAAACTCAAATGAGGAAGTCACAATTGGAGATGATTCCAACTACCCTGTGAAAGGAATCGGAACATGCACCATCCAACTAAATTCGGGCATCTCTCTTCAACTGACTAGGGAACTATTTGTGCCAGGCATCAAACGTAATTTGGTTTCCATTTCAGCACTTGAAGACAGGGTATACCAAATCACCTTCATGGATGGCAAAGTCCTAGCTTGGCCTAAGAATTCAAACATCAAGAAGGCACACACCATTGGAGTTTGACATGGATGTCTATACAAGCTTTGCACTTCTCCCTCACAAGCATTAATCCATGGATTTTCTAACACTTGTGAATTATGGCATAGAAGATTAGGACATATCCATTTTCATGCTCTACCCTCAATAGAGAAAATGGTGATAGGAATACCTAAGCTGAGTCAAGAACATGAAGGTATTTGCAAAGGGTGTGCTTTGGGAAAGAACACTAAGGGTACATTTCATAATAGTGGTAGTAGATCTAACAATGTATTAGAAATTGTTCATTTTGATTTATGTGGACCTATGTCAATACCATCTTTAGGAGGATTTATGTATTATGTTATTTTTTTAGATGACTATTCTAGGAAGACTTGGATATATTTTTTAAAGTGTAAAGAGCCAGATGAAGTCCTTAAAAGGTTTAAGGAATTCAAGGCTCTAGTAGAAAATATATCTGGTAAAAATATCAAAACTCTAAGATCAGATAATGGGAGGGAAAACATCTCTGATAACTTTAACACTTTCTGTAACAATGTTGGGATTAAGAGGGAGTTAACTGTTCCTAACAACCCTCAACAAAATGGGGTAGCAGAAAGGAAAAATAGGACTATAGTAGAAGCAGCCAAAGCCATGATGCATGACCAGAACATTCACACCTCATTTTGGGCTGAAGCCTCTAGTATTGTTGTTTACATTCAAAATGGATGTTCTCATTCCTTTCTTGATAACAAAACCCTAGAAGAAGCATTTACAGGAATAAAACCTGACATAGGTCACTTAAGAATTTTTGGTTGTCTTGTTTACATTCACATTCCTAAAGAGAAAAGATCTAAACTAGAACCCTCTAGGAAAAAGGGAATCTTTGTTGAGTATAGTGAAACCTTTAAAGCCTATAGAGTTTATATTCCGCGACAAAGACAAATTGAACTAAGTAGGGATGTAATATTTGAAGAAGATGTTGCATTCAAAAGATTTAAGGATGTTAATGAAACAGATGATGAAATTCCTCAATACAATGAAAAAGATCACACCTCTAAGATTCAGAGGGAGACTCATGAACCAATAGAAGACAATAATCATGTTGAACCTACGGATTCTACTGATGAACCTAGAGTGAATAAGAAAAGACCTCTATGGGCTAGAAAGATGATTGAAGAGGGTGAAAATTATGCAGCTCCACAAGGAACATTTAGGGAAAGAAAAAGACCTAATAGATTTTCCACTTATGTTGCACTTATGAGTGCAATTATAAATTCAGAACCTTCTAATGTTGAGGAAGCCTTCCAACATCAAACTTGGAAAAGAGCCATGACAGAAGAGTATAAATCTATTCTCAAGAATGATGTCTAGGACATTGTACCTAGACCTAAGAACAAATCAGTGGTCTCCTCTAAGTGGCTCTTTAAAATCAAACATGCAGCAAATGGGAGTATTGGAAAATACAAAGCAAGGTTTGTCACCAGCGGTTTCTCTCAGAAGGAGGGAATCGATTATGAAGAGACATTTGCTCTTGTTGCTCAATATACCTCCATCAGGACTGTGATTGCTATCGCTGCATCGAAGGGATGGAAAATCCATCAAATGGATGTGAAGACTGCCTTTCTAAATGGTGTAATAGAGGAAGTATACCTGGAACAACCTGAAGTATTTGTAGTATAGGAAAAACACTCATGTTTGCAAATTGAAGAAAGCCTTGTATGGGCTCAAACAGGCTCCTCGGGCTTGGTATGAAGGGATGGATCACCATCTATCAGGGCTCAATTTTTCCATGAATGATGCAGATCCAAACCTCTACTTCAAGGTAATAAATGGAGATATGTTGATTCTTATTCTTTATGTTGATGACTTGTTGATCACAGGGAAAGATCGTCTCATCACCAAGTATTAACAAGATCTTGCATCCGAATTTGACATGCAAGACTTGGGTATCCTTCACTACTTCCTTGGTTTAGAAGTATGGCAGCAAGATAATGGTATTATCCTAAATCAAGGAAAATATACTATTGACATCTTAAAAAGATTCGGGATGATGGATTGCAAGCCTATGTCTACACCTATGGAAACAAATTTACATAAGCTAAAAGAAGCAGTTGCAGACTCAGAGTTAGCAAATTCTACTCTCTATCGACAGATAATTGGGTCATTGATGTACTTGGTCAATACCAGACCAGATATTTGTTATCTTATAAATGCACGCAGTCAGTTCATGTGTGAACCAAAGCAGTTACATTTAGTTGCAGCAAAACACATCTTGAGATATCTTCATAGTACAATTGGATATGGCTTAAGACATAAGGATATAGATCTAAACTTACATGGATATACTGACTCAGATTAGGCTGGAAGTGTAGTGGATCGTAAAATCACTTCAGGTTGCTGCTTCATCTTAGGATCAACTATGATATCCTGGTTCAGTAGGAAGCAATCTTTAGTTGCTCGGAGCTCCACAGAAGCAGAGTGCATTGCAACATCTATGGGAGCACGAGAAGCAGTATGGTTGAGCAAACTCCTTGTAGGATTATTTGGACAATCCTTAGATCCTACCATCATCCACTGTGACAATCAAAGTTGTATAAAGCTTTCAGTGAATCCAGTATTCCATGACAGATCTAAACACATTGAGATACCTTATGACTATGTTAGAGACATGGTGGAGAGAAATGTGATCCAGTTGAGGTATATTAGTACAAAAGATCAAACAGCAGACATTCTCACCAAGCCTCCCGCCAAAACGAAGGTAGCACACTTCAGAGGTAAGCTTGGTATGGTTGAAATGTGAATTCTGAGATTGAGTCTCAGCTTTATTGATTATTGTACTAATAAGTTCTAAAAGATGTTTAATATAAACTCTTTTGCCATGAGTGTTATTTCATGACTTTATGGGACCCTATGTACATCATTGAAAAGTGACAACTTCTAAATGATAATCACTTGTATTTCTAGTAGTTATTGCAAGGTGACGACTTTACAATAACTTTATCTTCTATCATGATGGATATCATATGGTTGATATATGTGATCATGTCATGATAGTCTATATCTCTTAAAGCAAAATCAACTAAGTGATGGATATCATGAGAATTGATATCCATGAGTTGTATTGTTGAGATATCTCATGGTGGATATTAAGTGTATTAATATTCGTGGATATGCCATGAATTGATATCCCTATGGTAGGTATCATATGGTTGATACTTGTGCACATACCATAATGGATATTGTGAGTATTGGTGAATATCATGAGTCTTGATGTTTGTAGACCATTACTCATGATATCATGAGATGATATCATTATGGTGGATATCATGAGATCTGATGTCTGTGGATATGACATAACTTCTAATATTACATTGAGGTTATATCTCCCACACTATGTGTGGTTCTACTATATTTACATTATGATCATCCTCCCTAGCTAAGAGGGAGTGTTAATGATTTGTAGCTTCCGTCGGATTAATCCTATCGATGAAATCATATGCATGAGTAATCTCTATGACTTTCCATATAATGTTGATCATAGATATCATCAGCATGATTAATAACTAATGAGTTATTAATCATGTATATATATAGACATATATATAATAAAGTATAAATTGCTTCTTCATTATTATATATATATATATATATATATGTATATATATACATGACTGAGATTAAAATATATATAATTATTAATCATGTTGTTGATATTAGCCATGCAAATTAATGATATTAATCATATGTTGAATCGATAATGAATATCGATTATATACTAAATTGTTAGTAACTCATATAATGAATCGATGAAATGCATTGATTATATTAATAACGATAATCGATATTAAGTATCGATGATATTCTTTTTGTTAATCGATAGTAAGTATCGATTGTGTTAATGCTGGTTATGATATTGATTATCGATGTTGATATTTATTATATCACAAATCAATTATGAGAATCGATTCATATTATGTCATGATAGATAGTTATTACTATCGCTGATTAAGATAACAGCAAAGGCATTAAATTAATCGAAGGGTATGAGAGCATGTCTCTATGTAGAGACATGTCTACACGTGAACCTTGTTCACGTGGAGACATGTCCCTACGTAGACATGTCTCCTAATGATAATATATATTATGATTGAAATCAATTCAAATGTAATGTACAGCAATCGAAAGTGCAAGACAAAGATACATTGATCTCCTTTACATAATATATGCAGATTGACATTGACTCATCTTGAATTAATTGTGTCACATATATATCAGCAGCGATCTTCATAGCAAGTTGTCACATACATCAATCATAGTTGTGAGATAGTAATCTGAAATAAAAATAAAATTCCTACTATATCCAAATCTGATCAACCTTTAACACCCATTATCAATGCAATATTCATCATTATTCTCCTCTCAGTGTGTGGCCTCCCTCAACTCTTCTGAGCGCTAGACTTTGGCTTCTACATAAGGATCGAAGACAGTGAGATCAGAGCATAATGTCCCTTTCTCTCTGGCATTGACCTCTCAAAATGCAAGAGAATACATCAGAGCTATGCCAAACTCATCTCCTCACAACTCTATGATGCAAAGATAAGAGAAACTACGGTGCCCATTTTCCACTCCCTGAACAAATCGTTATTTGTGTTATGAAAGGGAAATGAGAATATCAGTTCGCAGCTGCAAACAAAATCCGTGACTTCACCAAACTCTGCCCTCACCCACCTCAAACCAGCGCATGAAACACGGGAAGAGAGAACAATGAACTTTGCAAAACGATCACAGTTTTGCAGCTAGGAAACTAATCTCCCCCTTGCCTTGCGTAAAACTGCATTGCTCAGCCATGTGAAGCGTGTGGATTTCTTCACCCAAAAAATACTTTTCGCAGCTACGTTTTGGTCAACCATCATTCAAATGCCAAATTGCGATGAATAGAATGTGGGGACAGATAGAACTTGCACCAAAATAAAACCCTCTGCAGATTTCGACTATTTCATCTTGCCTTTAAATGAATTGCCGAAATAAAATTATTCATGGCACATATCACATTTATTTACCCACCGAATAAAATGCTTTCCCATACAAGCTATTTCAATGCGCTGTTGGATGAGACAAAACCTTAGGTAGTAAAACAATAAAACCCATATCAATTACCACTCCACATCACACAATAATTCCACATAAAAACAAGGGCATTGGAAACATGATGCTATCGCATTAAGGAAGCTTGTCACAACTTTGATTGTGGTCAACCATCCCGTTATGAGAAATTGTAAATTTGCAAAATATGCATTTAATGGCATAAAAGACATTTGCCTGTTGACTAAAGCCCACACCAAACCACTTAAATCATTTTTTTCTAAAATGAACTTAAAAGTGACAAAATGCAACCTTTAAATTTTCTCTCGGTCCCAATGGCAAAATCTTCATCAATAGAGTAACTTGATAACAGAGACCCTGAACACTCGCAGATAGTGAAGTTAAGCACACTGATAATGATTATTTGGTTCTGCCAATTCAATGAATCAAAACTCATGATAACATGATGCACGCAGAGCACCCAATGGGCCCACCTAAATAAAGGTTTTCAAACCAAAACACCTCCAAACTCCATGAAACTGATACCATAGGCACTTGGAACCAAATTAAAATATGGGTTGCCTTTAGAAATGTGATATCTGAAAGATTTTCCAGAACCTTTATTGACCTGCTCGCAGTCGCACACGCATTTAAAAATGCGTCAGAACTTGCCCGGGAACCATGAAATTGAGTGGGCATACTAACAACCATCCAAACATTCTGCCAAAGTATTTCACATGATGAGCACTGATTTGAAATTTTATCACTAGCGTTGAGCGGTCAGGTAGATGCAACAGGGTACGAACAATGACTTGCTTCATAATCTCATCATCACAACGCACTGCACATGTGCCAAAGTTGCAGGTGCTAACAGCGTTCACAGTCACGACTCACATAATTGTATTTCTTTGTTAACATTCTAGTGATAGGACAAGTCACAGTCAAACTTGAATATATTCATTGACATATATACCCCTCACGGTATGTGAATATTGAAATTGTAAAACTTTAACCCTCTCAATGTCAGAAACAACTCGCAGTTGTGGTGTACAAAACACCCTCAACAAAAATGTCTAAAAAATGTTAAGTTTAAATGATGAAATTGCATCACATTTTATTAGATTTATTAAATATTTGGGCGAGCAAAATCCTCACTAGCATTTTTTTCATTTTGATGAGTTGCAGTGATTTTTTCACCTAAAATCACAACAACTGTTTGCAATAACTCGTTGTCAAGTTTTTCCTGAAGTCACTAGGCAACAATTTTGAATCCCAATTCTCACAAGTTGTACAACTAATCACAAACATTTTAATCTATGGTTTCACACTTTCAGTTGCAAGATTTGTGAGAGGATTATTTTCTAGGTCATGTGTTTAACCTCAAGAACCAAAAAGATAGGTCAATTTTATTTTATTTTGTTTTTTCTTTTAAACAAAAAACCACTGATGTTGCTGCAAAGTGTGCTTAATTGTGAATCTTGTTTAGAGCTTTAGAGCTTAGGAGCAGAATTACATTCTTTGGGAGCTTCCCCTGCTAATTTGAAAAGAGGATTATCGTCAAGTGTTGTTGCATATTCTGTTTTCTAAGAAGAGCCAAATCAAAAAATTCTAATACAGTCAAATTGACTATTTAGTATTTTCAGTCATGGAAAGACATTAATACATAGTAGCTGGAAACTCCTTTGTCCATCCCTGGGCGCGTGTATCCCCATATCCAATTTAGAAACATATCCGATACGGCCCGGATACATATCAAATACTGTACCCATGTGTGCCCAAAAAAACATGATTTTCCAACCGTGCCAAATACTATGTGATTTGAATTTTTTAAAATTTGATGTAAATCTTTCCAAATTTAATTTTAAAAATCTTCATTAATGCAATTTTGTTAAAAAAAAAAATTTCTACAATAGCTACACCAAATGAGAAAGACAAATGAAATGTTTTTTCTATTTCACTGACCCATTTTTTTGGGTTGTCTTCCAGTGCAACTCTACTATTTTTGCATATTGTGAAGTGTTAAATTAATTTATAATTATGACGCAGGGGCATCTACCAAGCAAGACATGGAGGCAAAAGAGGATCTTTAGATCCAAATTCAATGGTTTAGAATAGGAAATATGTTTGAGTTCAATTTGTAATAAGTTACCCCATTTTGTAACCCAATGTCCTGGGTAGGTGATTTATAAGCCACTTTGGACATATGGGTACTAGGGGTCTCTATGAAAGTCCTAGGATGTTTTCTAATTGTCCTTGGGTGTTTTAAAGTTGATTTGGTCGAGGGGTCACACCCATATGTTGGGGTTTTTCAATATTGTGTGAAAAGTGCAAAAATTGCAAAAGTTGTAAATGTTGCATAATGCAACTTTTCAACAATGTTCCAAAATTGTAGAAGTTGGAAGGCCAACGGTCATAACCTTTCGATTCCAGTTATGAACCATTGGGAAAGATGTTTTAAAACAACCAAACTCGAATTCTGAGTTGGGGTTGATGAATTTGTAAAGTTGACACTTGCACAATAAGAATTACTGTGATTTTCCTGCATTTTTCTTGTATTCTGTTTTGGTACGATCCCATACGGATTCATTTCGAAGAAAGTCTGATCTGCAAAGTTGCAGCCATGTTCTAGCTTTCGTTTGCAATTGGTTTGGAGTGAATTAGTCAAGGGGAACAAGAGTTAGAGCAGATTTTGTAGATATCGTCGAGAAACCCTCCCATACCTAGTGTTTTGCAGAGTTTCATTCATATCTTGCAAATTCACCATGGGGAAAATCTAAGACTCGGGTGTTTGCAAGGTATGAGAGTGTACTTCAAGATTTATGTGGTCTTTGAGTGGGAGATGAACGGTGGGGTCCTGTGCAAGTGAAAGATTGGGACAGGCATCGTCATGTGACTGTCCAGTCAAGTACTACAGTGAGCATAACTTCAACAAATGGTGGATTCAAGGTATGAGCTTTCATATTTGGTCTATTTGCATGTCCCAATTGGTGTGGTAATCAGACTAACCCTTTGTAGAGCACTTTGTTTGTAAAAGTGAACTAATAGGGCTATTAGGCCTAGTAGGTACTTGGTATCATCTAGGTATGTGAACTTGGAGTTAAGACCTGTGAAGTTGGGGTTTGGAGTATCTCCTTAAAGGGTGTCTGAATATGTAGTTTGTTCAATAGGTCCTTTGAAAACTTTAGGAGTTATCCTCAGAAAACTCTCTGAGTTAGGGATACTAACCCTTAGGACTTGGAGTTCTTTAGGAGGGAGTGCAGAACTTGAACTTGGGGATTGTCATGACACTAAAAAGTATCATGACCCTGGTGATGTCTAAGAAGAATGAATTCACCACTGGTAGAGTGATTGTTGAAGTTTGAGAAAACATTCGTTTGGAGAGAGACCTATGCATGGTCCTAGAGACAAAGAAGATGAAAGGAGAGATGATAGGATGTTAGAGCCTTTGAAAGGGTTTGTATGTCAGCATATTGAACTTGTTTTTGAAAACCTATTGTGATACCAAGGGCTCTGCATCAAATTATTTATGTGGCATTTACGTGTCTATACTGCTTTTGAAGTAATGAAAATATCCTCTAATAACTTAGAAAATTGTGTTAAATATATGTGTATGTGTTGTTTATTAATGTTGTATCCAGCCGTATCCATATTGGGGGTATTAAAAAATGGTCTATCCTTATCTGATAACCCGTATTTGTATCTGTATCCGTATCCATGTCCATGCAACTTTGCATTAATATAATTTCTCAGCAATAAATTATACAATAAAGTCAATCTTTGTTTAAATTGCTAAGATTCTTTGCAAATTTACCTTTCCATGTGTTCATTTTTTCTATCAAGAAAAAAATGTGTGGATTCACACACCTTGGCATATAGATCATATGCATCTTACACAATACTCGCTAATGAATTAAATTATTTTTTAACCAATTCAAAGAGATGTTTTAAGCATAAAACAGCAGTGGTCATCTACAAGTAATGAAACCTACATACCTGTTATCTGCAATTTGTTTTTCTACCTTCGTTGTTGAAACAGCAAGAGATTCTGCCAAAAGCCTCAGCTTATCTATCTGTAGAATGATTGCATACACAAGCACATAGAGCTCATTAAGAACTTTCTGAGAATATCCTATGAATTTAATGTGCATTGCAGAGATACTAAAAAGATTAATAAAGACAATCATACAGTATTGAGAGATGCTTATGATGATTAGAATTATATACTGGAAACCTTTGTGCCTAGCTTCTCTTTCTATTATAATTCGCTCCAAATCCAACTTAACTTCATGAATTAGTGGTGTGGATTGCTCTCACAGGAAAACATATGAAAGCCTATAAACCCAATCTGATACTGTGGTCAAATTTGATTGTATACTTATTAAAAATAGTACAACCTTCAAACAACTCTGCAAGGGAGATTTGGATTCGAAAGATTCACAAGAAGGCCAAAAACAATCACAATTTTCAGACCTGCTTGGTATATTCTTTTACCAATGCTTTATAAGTAATTGATCGTTTCTATCAAGATTAGACTGCATGCTCCCCACCTAATTCATAATAATTGATAACAAAAGGACATGAAAAAGAAAATAGAAGTATTATGTTGATAAGGTAATATACAAATAAGACATTGATTACAATATATTGGGATGTCATACAGATAGACATTTAAAAGGTAAAGTATCATTAGACACCAACACATTATAGTTAATTAATTAATTAAGTCTATAACAAGTCCACAGCACATGAGATGCTTTTTACTTAAAATTATTGGAAGAGAGAGATGCTTATCCATAAAATATTTATTTTTCAAAGTGTCTTCACTAGAAGAATAGTTATGTTTCCATAAATGCTTGTATATTGCAAATCCAATATAAAATATTGGTGTACCTACCTAAATTATTTTCTCCATTCCGTGAGATGGTAAAGTTTAGTTGGTGAATGTCTCAATTCCCTAGGTGTGCATTGTTTATCTTCCCAAAAAATTTGCTAAAATGAATTTGAAGATTCATTAATAACATATTTAAATCTTGTCATTAATCAAAACCATTCACAACCATGACATCAGAACCCCTTTGTAGGATAAAAAATAAAACTGTTCCAACTAAGAAAATTTATATATGCTTCCTGAATCAATCACATGTATTTTTCAAATTAATCGAAATCATAATTTTAAGACACAACTCAGATTAACTCAATAGACCCAACTTTTGCTTGGATTCAGCCACCCATCAAAACTTGAAAATTCAAAAACTCATTCAAAAACACAAATTCCACACAAAAGACAATTACATAACATATAAAATGAGTATACAAAATGTGGGGAAGTGTTTGCTATTAGATTTTAAAAAAAAATTAAGTACAACACCACGTCATGTTCTCAACATGAATAAAATAAGTAATCATATAACAGGATCTCATGAAGATTAAAAATCATCAACAAAAATTACAATCCCATGCAAGTTACAACAATTTATAATTCTCCCTCCCATCATCCTCAACCATAATGTCATCTAATCCAACACCACCTATTTCTACTTCTTTGCACCTTCCTTTACTTCGTCTTCAAAATCAACAATCTTGACTTCTTTGAAATGGACTACTCATCTTGGATGATCTAGTTGTCATTCGGGCCCATGTCACCCAAGTCAACTACCTCATGGGTATCCAAACACTCCCACCTTTTTTGAGAGAAGATGACAATTGTATTGCACAAAACTGAACTCATTGAGGTGCTTTTGTGTTAACTTGTTACAACTTCTTTGTGTGAGTGGCATTAAACAACCTCCATCTGCACTCACATACCCTCAAAATCCACCCATGGCACAGCTGCTTGATAAAACCTTAGGCATCATTACCTGAATGGAAATTGATTTGAAACCCTAAAAACTATAATTTGATGTTTAGTCATTAAAGGGTGTGATTAACGAATTCTCCTTTGGTGAAAACTCTTAACAGATAAAAGGAAGGCACATCAATGTGGAATGGAGCGTAATGTGAAATACTAGGTGTCTTTGCAAAATGTTGGTTATTGTTCTCATATTGCTGGAGACTTGCTACAGCTGCTGTTAACGGATGCCAAACAAATATACAATATTAAAGAACATGCTAAAAGTGTTTGTAATGGCAGTCAAACAATGAAAACTTCCTGTTAAACACATAATGAACTCTACACGGCACTTGGAAAAGGCACAAACTGCCAAAAACAGCTCCCACTTTTGGTCCCTTTGCAAACTTTTGGTGCCTCCACAAACAAGACTTCTTTACAATCTGCTAAATCCTTGCTCTGAAATTGATGACCTTGAAAGACAATGTGAACATGACATACGATGTCATGGCATGCTTTTGGTAATTAAATGCCATTTTTCAACTTCTTGTCACGCTGCATTATGCCTTGATCTTCCACTATTCAAATTTCTGGCATGCTCCTCTACCTTTCTTGGTCAATTTAAAAAACTTGTCCAAAATACATTATGGCACAATCTGGAGCATGAATTGCCCTATTTTCATTCAACAAGTTTTATGGTCAAAAAACCCTCAAGGACACCCCTGAGTATTAAAAGGGACATTTCTTGTGTTCTACAAACTTGAGAAAACCCCTTGCAATGTGCTCCAAGGACCTTTTTGACCAATTTTCACTTTATCTGCTTCCTCTCCACAAACCCTTTCGGCATACTTCCCTGCCCAAAATGGGCACATTTTCACTTAAACAAACTCATCCAAACTTTATAGTGGTGCACTCAATGAGGACGCTTATAATAAGATCTCACCCCTTATCCTTAAAATTTGTACACTATTGTTATATAGAATGGTCACAGATTCAAGAAAAGGTCTAAGTGTTCTAAATGTCACCTTTAAAAAAATCTTCAAATTTCAGAATGTTGATAGGAAATCAATCAGGTTTTTGTTTCCATTTGTAGTCAAACTGCTAACTCCAGCCCCTACACTCCAATTCCCCATTTCTGCACCAAAGCAACCTTGTAATTTAATAAGATTCACCAAATAGGAGCTATTGTTATATTCCTTTGTTGTTCCCTATTTATTATTCTACTTTTCTCAAAATCTCCCAACTCCATCATGTCTCTCTAATCTTGAGCATAGTTCCTGAACAGCAGTATACCCTTGCCTTTCATAGTCCTTGCATAGCCATGACAATGGTTGAACCAAAATTAGCATTAATGTCAATTTCATTTGCATGATGTGAGAACTCAGACAAACATCCATTTACTTGCTAAAAATATTCCTCTCATGATTAGCTAAGTGCAAATTTAATGTAGTTCTATGTTGGGTAGCCCAAATTCGCCCAAGCTCCTGTAAATAAAGTATCTCCCTTGATTTTGAAATATATTTTGCTCGAATATCCCTGTCATGAATATCCAAAATCCTAACTTGTTGTCTTTCTATATTGGGAAGCCTTATGGCCCAAGGTCCTATATATATTGTATATGTCCCAATCTTTGAATGCATTCTTGGAGTATTACTCTTATTGAACTCCAAACTTGTTCCTGCGTGTACAACCTTCATTTTAATTTTATGACGACTGCCCAATTAAATAATTTGAGACTTCTAGCATAAAGTTCTCATTTTGGCATACGTGTGCTGATGTTCTTCCAACACTAATGGATGTTCTTCCAAGCCAGAGAAACACACTAGTTTGTAAGATTAATTTAACTAATGGCAATCTAACTGCTAGGGTGAGTAATCCGTTGATCTTATCAATGAATATTGCTTGAAACATGAGGATTAGATCATTAACCTGAGACAAGCCTTTCAATTTTGAATGTAGGGGAAGTATCCTTTTTTCTCCAAGATCCCTTAAATTTACAGCTGGGGAAAGTTAAAATTTTCTAAGCAGACTTGTCCACTCAAACTGAAGCCTAAAAGATAGTATTTAGAAAAAAAAAAAAAAAAATCAACGTGTTGATTATCAAACTCATATATAAGCCCTCATTTCCTATACTGGGAGTGGACACCATTAGGGCCATTAAATTGTTAATTCTTGTAATCCATATGGTTCTCTGTTAATGGTCTAGTACATTAATAAAGCACAATATGAATAGTTTGTAAAATTGAAGGTAGCTTTGACTGTTCCAATAAGCTATATAGCATTCTTATGTTTGAACACTGGCATGCATTAAAGGTTATAGGGCCTAGAGTGCAAGGCAATACCCCCATGAATATCATAAGAGTATCACAAGTACATCTAATCAAGTTGATCCTATACTAAAAATGAATAAGCAGTTACCTTTTGGTTATGACTCTCTTCTGAGTCTCCACTATGCATAATAGCTTTCTTTCTTTCCAAGAGAAATTGCAGCCTTGAGCATTTACGGATAGTTTCTTCTGACCTCTTCAAACCCTGTAAAAGTATATAGTAGAGAAGAATCAACATATTGAAAAGCATTTTGAAGCACCAGAAACAATGTCCATATTCCTTCTGAGAAACAAATTCTCAGCTTCTAAAAAAAACAAACGGAAGCCATTGTTTAACTACCTTGAATCAATAAGTTTATTCAACTATTGTGCTTTGACTTTTTATTAAACACATACAAACATAGTCTGCCATGCAGAAGATTCATACAAAGACAAATAGCAAATCAGAGGCACATTAAAAACATGCACTAAAGGACAAACATTACTCAACTACAACTAAATTTCAATATATTTGTAATATATGTGGTAACAATGAAACCCCTCAATCCTCATTCTTATTGGTCTCAATCTCAACTGGGAAACCTTGATTTTATTATAAAGAGGACCAGAAAGCCAAATTCAGACCATTCACAAGCATACAAATGAAAATGTTTATGACCCTTCTCCATGACAGACATAACTTCTAAATAATTCTAATATTAAAAGAGACCCACTTCGGAATCACTCTGCTAAAATCATTTTATGTCACTCCCCTTCCTGTTTTTTCAATCTTCCTCTGTGTATAGACAGCTATCTTCCATGTGCAAACAAAAAAGTGCAGGTATATGTCCAATTGTGCTCCTTATTGTGCAGAAACAAGTTCACAAAATACATACTACAAGTTATCAGGCACACACCCTATTGAAGAGGGGAAAAAATCAAAAAACAAAAATTGCATTCCTGTGGCCACAGACCAACACACACCACTCCAGACTTGCCACGTCGTTTAAAAACCAGAATTTGCATTCATATATACAGCACTGTGCTTTGTAAAAGGGGTCAGTTTTCATCAAGAATACAAAGATAACAGAGGGTCCTCAAAGTATTTCATCACTGTTTCAGTGAGTTTTTAGTCTCTGATAACAGCAGAAATTCAAGTGTAGAAAACAACAGTTTGAATGTCTTCATGATGTCTCTGATTTCAAACATATATCATCAAGATTGGAAACATCGTCAGCAGCATATTTTCAGTTATAAAAGGATTTCTAGCATATTCAGTCATCTTCAATAGTTTTGGTGCAGATTTCAGCAGCTTTTCATGAAAATCTAGAGCATCTATTACAGCTTTCAACATCAAAAAAGATTTGTCTTTTTTCATTAGCATTAGCATCATGTTTCATATTCCCAATTGCTTAGGGCTTCAAAACACCAAATCTACGAATTCAACATAGGGCACAAGATTATGGAGAAGAGAAGTGCTGTAACAGTCCTCAGAGGCATTTCAATCATCACATGAACAAACAATGAGTAACATTCAAAGTGCTTAAATGTCAGTGGTTTGATTTTTGTCAATGGAGATCACCATAGAGGCTTGTTGGTGCAGAATTTGTAAAAATAATAAAGGATAGGTTGTCAAAGACCATTTGTGATAAGATTGTGGTTTGATATCTCAAATTTCTATTTTTCTGTAGTGCGAAAACTATAGTTCTTGTCACCTATATGTAGTTTATGTAGCAAACTACAATCTTGTGACATACTCCTAAACAGTTCTTGTAGCAATCTATAGCAGCTTGTAGTCAGTGTTTACAATTTCATGCAGCAATTCAAAAAGAATGGTTTTGCTTTCATTTTTAAAATAGTTGCATTTCATTCATATTCACTTCACTACCTATAACCCTTACACATATAGCCACTATGCCTTTCACAAGTT
This sequence comes from Thuja plicata, assembly GCA_018584345.1. NCBI lineage: Eukaryota > Viridiplantae > Streptophyta > Pinopsida > Cupressales > Cupressaceae > Thuja > Thuja plicata. Next base: position 2,785,169 of record MU225411.1, read on the forward strand.
TATGCCACCGGATCAACATACAAACCAAGCTGAATTTTAATTTTTCTTAAACATCAAATTTATTTAAATATCCACCTCAATTTAGGCCTATCACTCATCATCAATATACATTTTTCGAAAGCCCTTCCCTTTCTTTACCCTCTTCAACATGAGATAGAGGCAATCTTCCATGCCTAACTACATACCATTTGGGATTTAGAGCACACGCTACTATATGAAGAGGTGTGTTCATAATATTCACAACAGCATCACAATGGACCTAATATACACCATATGAATGGCTTGCTTAATTTGCCCAAACATGCTATAAGATGTCTCATGAATCTCTCTAAGGCTAGGAGAGTATATAAACATATCTTTTGTATTTCACAATAGCTTTGATGAAAAGGAAACCATATTTGCAAGTATAAACAATATACAAAATTAAAATTTCAAAAAAGATTAAGAATGTTACTCAAATTACAAACGGAGAATTCTATTACAAAGAATGAAAATATTTTACCAGTTAGAAACATTAATAAATTAACTTTTTAAAATTTATTAATAAAATCAGAAATTTTTAACTTCATTTTCAACGACCAATCACTGTCAAAGATTTTTTGTTTCACACATTTTTCCTTCAATTGTACTTGTCTTTGGCCATCTACCCCTCTAAATTAATCACAGTTTCTTAGAGGCTCTTTCACCTCAATCATTCTCTCTAATAAATTGAACTAGCATACATATCTAGTATCCACAGGCTTGAGTGATTCCTTCCTTGAAAAAGATTTGAACAAAGGAAGCGAAGTGTGATGGCTGCAATTTAACATCTGTATGTCTCTAGCTTCTACCACTACTGCCTTCACCCAATCTAACTTTCTGATGTCTTTTAATGCATTGTTCAACCTTAAACACAACATGGAGTTCAAAAAATATGTTTGTAAGAATCTCCACCATCAAGCCAACTAACGTACATAATTGGTCACTTCTTGTACAACATTAGAGGCCACAACCTCTTCTAAGGAATCTTTCAACATCGATAATTGGAACATTGCATCCTTTCTCTTCTCTGAGCAATCAATTGCTCTAAGAAGTCCGCTGAAGATCTGACAATGATATTGAAGACGTTGTCATCTGCTGTGATTTTGTATTAAAAAACACTACGACAATATTAGTTTTTTTCTTTCACCTTTTATAAGTAAAACACTCTCCCACTTATTTCCAACATCTATGGTTTTGGTAAGCAATAACATACTGCACTACATAATCTCCATTGAAATTCCCTAATTACTTTCTTCCCTCTCTATGTGCAACCTATTTACCTCAGTCTTCTCAACCAGGGTTTTTTTTTGCAACCTTTAACTCCTAGTCCACATACGCACAAAAATGAGAAAAAAATCATATTGCTTGAGTTGAGAAGGGCATTCAAGTAGGTTGCTTTAACTCATAGTCCCTAGAGCACTCCCACTCGCAAAAGAACCCCCAATGGCAACTATACTTTAATGAACACTAGTTCCTTGCTGAAATTCAAATTCAATTACTTCACTCTCACTACCTCACTATTGTTCATGTTTTTTTTATCTTGAATATTGAAAAGACAGCTGCAAGAGCAAACATAGAACTAAAAGCAAACAAAAAAATTAAAAAACCTTCCCAAACTGTTTGTAACATTCAAAAAAAGCAAAAGAATTTGAGCAAATGAATAACACATGGTAAATTTACCTCAAATGATGTGGATTGTGCTGTTCTCTTCTCATTTATGTTCTTTCTCTTTCTCTTCTACTTTAAAAATTGGAAATTGTTAAAATGAGATGTATTTTATTGAGCTGTTTTAGGTTTAGGTTCAATTTAAAGGAGTGTGGGGGTCACTACGGGCCCATCATCCTCTCTTTTCCAAAATTATATTTTATTAATTTAAAAGGTAGCATAAGTGCCTAGACCATAGGGCATGACTAGCCATCCCCTAAAGTACTCAGGCAATCCCTTTTAAAAAACACATTTCTCGAACATTTCATAAATTTTGCAAAAGGGGGGGAATGAGTGGGGATATTTCCTACCCATCTCTATGTCCCTAAAACATCTCCTATGGGAGATGGGGCCATTTTTGGTAGGGAATTAAAAAGCATAGCCTAAAAGAAAATCAAAAGTTATCCAATTATTCAACCAAATCAATGTGTAAAACTGTTAGGGTAGAGTTGACCTAAAAAGGTGCCATAGTTTCAAAAGAGGGTGAGACCATAAAATTAAGGCTAATTTACAAAATTTGTGAAGCATCACTCAACAAGTAAACTAAAAGATCATAATAAATGTAATGTGAGAAGAAAGCACACTCATCATTACAGTTGCATAAGGCAAACTGAACTCCTTGCCTTTAAAAAAAAAGACCTCAAACCCTTCATATTTAAACATGCAACTAATAAATTGAGAATGATTATTAATCATTGAGACAATGCCATATGCAATAAGATTATTGTTTGAGATTGAAGTTGTTAACTCTCTTCAATTTGTCTATTTAATTTTTATGAGAATCGAGGAACTAAGGAGCAAGTCTAAACAAGGTTTAGATCAGGGTTCAAACTAGAGCTGAATATTAAGGAAGCAAAAAAATATGGGAAGATGGTATTCAAATTGAAATATCACCAACCAAATGAATCTAGATACCTCAAAAATTAACTTGTTGAAACCCATGAGTTAGATCTAAATGTATAAACAAAGCCTAATGTTGATCACCTGTGAGCATAACATAAATTAGTTGCAGTCAAAATTTGTTGATGATACTATATTAGAATATTAACAAGTGAAACTCCTAAGAAATTGATAGAAATGTCTATACATTGTGGCATAATTGCATGTTACTGCAAAACTAGTATTAACAAAATAAGGTATTATTTTGTTTCTTTTGCAACACCTTTGCTTTCAAAGCATAACCTTGTGGTTTTTTTCATTATCAGCACAATCATTTTAATTACTTGTGAAGAAATTGGTGATTTTATTTTTTTCTAGAACACCATTGTATTCCACATTAGAAAATGAGCTGTATCTTTTCTTTTGCACTTAAATCATTCCAAGTTAAAGTCTCTGAAGAATTGCAAAAGCTATATCTACATTCAAAATGTCACATGATCCAGTCCTGGTATTCTAGAAGCCCCAAATGGCCTCTGGCTAGTTAATATTCTCAATGCTTAGAGCTCAATAGGTCTCATGATGACTCCGGGTTCTTACATCCAGGGCTGGGTGATGCAAGGACAAAAATGTTCAATCTAATCTATGTATCTTAAACAATTTATAAACTAGCTGCAGGAAACTCCTACATAAGGGAGGGTGGCTTGAGAAAAGTCCTTGTCAAATATGACGAGTATTTGTATTTTTTATTTTTAATTGTAATGCTCTGAGAAATACTCGATTCCAGGAGAGAAAACTACACCACCAAATAGTTTCTCAAATATGTACCAGCAAAAGGAGTATTAAAAAAATGTATTAAGAGTACATTCATCACAACTAAGTTACTAACTAAACTATAAGCTGACTTTGTTAATAATAGCTTACCTCTATAGTAACAGGTAAAGTATCTCCAGACTTTCTTGGGGAAACATTGGAATCACCATGATATCCAGTGTCCAGCATTTTTTCCTCTGCTATTTGGTATTTCAGATCTCTGACCTCTCCATCTATTCTGCTGGTCCAATAGGTAACAATCAAAATATGTACATGATAATCACATTATAAGTTATCAACATGGTGAACTGGTTCAACTTACAAGGAAGATATGGAATATTTATTAGTAAAGAAACATCCAGAACATTGAGTCTACAATGAATAAAAAGGGGAAATGGGAAAAAAATGAATGTTTAATAAATGAACCGTACTGTTTTCTTTCAAAACAAATATATAATATCAATACTTAAATGCAGTGATCAGTTATAGAATTGTCAGAAATGTAAGCTTAATAACACATCCACATTATTATAAGGCTTGTTTGTTATTTGCCTTCTTCATTTGACTAATCAAAGAAATCAAATCCTAATCCGGGAGCATGTCTGGTCATATTCAGCAGATCTTACACAGAAAGGTCCATTGCATAGTTGAAAATTTGAGATCACTTAGGGTACATCCATGAGCTAAGGTAACAATGGGAGAGTGACCTTTCTTTGTCCAATTCAAAGTTAGAAAGCTGATAATTAAGCTTTGTAGAAGATGATAAAAATTCCTCCTATGGAAGGAAATACAGCTGATCCTCCTCCAATTGATTAATAAACTAATCGGTAGTTTGGATTTAAATTCTAACTAAGTGCAAAAGGCTAATGGGTCACCTTGCTGATAGCTTGGAATTTGAAACCACTATACACCTCAACAATCTTACATAGTGCTATAAGTCAAGTTGGGAAAGATGACAAAAATCTTGGAAGCAATAAACAACTAAAGATTATCTTAAGGACACAATAAATGTAAGACAGGTAACCAATTTTTTTTTAAGAGTTTCACCACACAAATTCCCTCACCTCCTTGAGGAGAGATTGTCGTACAACAATTTGATATTACAGGCCAAATCACTTCACTTCCTATTTTTTCAAATACTCATTTCCTGTTTTAAAAATCTATGAGGGCCCATTTGTTTCCTGGAATATGACAGGAATTGGCATTATCTAATTCTGGGTAATGCCAAATTCCATGTTTGGGTCCTTGGAAAAAAATGGAATTGGAATTCCGAAATTCTCATTTTGCCCCCAAAATGGGAATATCATCTTCCACCTAAATAGGTGGAATTGGAATTTCAAAATAAGTGGAATGGGAATTCCAATTTTTAGAAAACCAAATTTAATATTTCGTGGGATCCGTGACTATAAAGATGTATATTATATTGCTATAAGGATGTATATATACACACGTGTGTATATACGCACGTGTGTATATCTGCATGTGTGTATATACACATGTGTGTGTATATATACACATGTGTGTATACATACATGTATGTGTATATACACACGTGTGTATATATACATACATGTATGTGTGTATATATACACGCATGTTATGTGTGTATATGTGTGTATATATACACACATGTATATGTGTGTATATACACACATGTGTATATGTCTGTATATATACACACATGCGTGGTGTGTGTATATGTGTGTATATACACACGTGTGTATATGTGTGTATATATACACAAATGTGTGTATGTTTATATATATACACATGTGTGTATATGTGTATACATGGATACACACTTGTATGTGTATATGTATGGTGTGTATATGTGTGTATATATACACATGTATGTGTGTATATGTGTGTATATATACACACGT
>MU225411.1:2790821-2801641 GCA_018584345.1 Thuja plicata
CATGTATGTATGTATATATACACGTGTGCATGTGTGTATATATACACACATGTATACACACCATATTCAAAGAAATTAAAAAATAAAGAATTAAAATTCCTTATGCATCTTCTCATTCATCTTCCGGTTGAACCAAACGGGTAAGACCATATTCCAGATTTCATTTTGAGGATAAGCATCTTCATGAATATGCAGCATCTTCCTGAATTGACCATATCCAAGATATGGTATTCCAGTACCCAAACGGGCCCTGAAGGAATTGTCATCCAATTGTAAACAGGAGAACTTTGTAGAGTTTTTATTCTCTTCAAATATTGCTACCTTATTGCAAATTAAACTCAATTTCATTAAAGCTTTTATTTCCATTGCATTATCAATAGCAGTTATTGATTTGTTTCATTTGCTTCAGCTCATTGCTTTCATGCCAAGAGTGAAGGTTTGATAGAAAAAGGATAATCAAGGCTTGGAAATTAACCTGAAATTTCCAATTAGATGGAGAAGGCAAGACCAACCACCTTTTGCCTGTTATATTTCTTTATGAAATGCTTGAAAATATATTTTTTATGTAGGGGCAGAAAGCACACAACACCTCTCACAGGAGATCCTATTGAAAAATTGCCATTGGTGGTTGAACAAGATCACACTTCCTCCACCCATATTGTCAAGTGGCTCAAAGAAGAAGAGCAGCTGAGCCTTCTCTTTCACAACTCCAGACTTCTCCCAATATTTCATGTTCTGCAAGCAAGTTTCAAGGATTGCGTTTTTTTAAAAGACATGTCAGTGTCATTTTTTACAAGTGCCACTTCAAGGCCCATAAGACTAGTGGGTTAGTGGTGGACAAGTTTTGATTTCAAGGACCTGCAAGCTTGTAACGACTGGAAGATGAATCTTTTTGTTATTCCAAGCAATTGTTCTTCTCCTCTTATAAGGAAGAAGAACCAAGATCCTAATCAATCTAAGTTCAGCTTAAAGGAGTTCTTATCATTGGAAAAAGTATTTGGAATTTTGAAATCAGAAAATGAAGCTGGAAAACTAAGAGAAGCTTGCAAATGAGTGAATTTCCCTTTGAATAGAATTGCAAGTAAGACCAGAAATCAAGCTAGTTGTAGTATGTGTGTTTGTCTCAAAGTTCCATGACTCGGCAAGGTCTTCTCGACCCGCAACTCGCCTATGACACGGCAACGACTTGGCGATGACTCGGCAAAATGAGAAACAAAGATTTTTTAGGATTTAAAACTTGTTTCAGGCACCCATTATTGAGTAAAGCTTAAAAGCACTATAACATAATCAAATAAAAGCTAATTTGATCACATACATAAACATACATCCATCGCATAAGTACAAATGTAAATTGTAGCTGAAGGAAATAGAAAACATAGATATGCAGAATTATAAATAGTGTCAAATGTATATAAGATCCATGAAATCCATGACATCAAATGTTCCCAAACATATGTGTAATAAAAAACAAGTCTATGGCTCAGGCTCTAGCTCAGCCTCATCCTCAAAGTAGTTTGTCTCCCTCCTACAAATGCGTCTGAGGTAGGTCCTGGATGACTGACAAGCCATAGCCTCTGCTCGTGAAGTGCCACTCTAATCAACATCAGCTGCACAGGTAGCTGGTCGTGCCCTATCCTCTTCCTCTGCCATAGCCATAGCCTCAGCCTCTCTATCTATCTGGTCAACCTACTCATGGTCCTCCTCAGTGAAGACAAGGTCGGTAGACTCAGTAAGCCACTCGTACTCTAGATCTATCTCTTCTAGAGTGATCGAAGAGGAGTCAGTCTCCAAAATCTGTCTGGTCCTAAGACGGAGGTTGTAATGAACGAAGACAAGATCATTCAACCTCTCCAAAGACAATCTATTACGCCTCTTCGAGTGGATATGCTCGAACATGGACCAACTGCGCTCACATCTAGAAGCGCTTCATGGCTGACTCAAAATACGGATGGCAAGTTTTTGAAGATTTGGGGTTGTAGGCCCAAACATTTGCCACCATCTATCTGAAATAAGCAAAAGAAAAAAAAATGCCTTTTAGGGCAAATTAGAACACTTGTTAAAAAAAAATAAGAAAAAGCATGTGTTTTTATGTTTTTTTTAAGTCATCCAAGATGACTACCTCGGTCGGGTCATAAACTACAGACTCGGCGAGTCATGGCATGACTCGCATGACTCGCGAGTCGTGCGGGTCATGACCCATGACTCGTCGAGTCATGTCCATGGGTCATGAAAACCCGCCATGGACTACTCGACCCGCGAGTCATCATAACTTGCATGAGTCGCGGCGAGTTATGGAACTCTGGTTTGTGTATTTATAATTAGTTTGAGAGTGGTAATCATATTATAAAGTATATTATCCTTGTAGCTAGTGGTATGCTGATGTACTCTTTCAAATATTGAAGTAATGAATTTTTCAATGCAATCATGTTATGGAATTTGTTTTCCTTGAAGACTTTTTGTTTGTACATCTCTTCAAATTAACAAGGGAAAAAATCCACTTCCTCCACATTGCATTTATTCAATCTGACCTGACTGAGTGGCTGACAGATGTTCATTTTGTTAATGCTTTTTAGTAGCTGCAGGAGATATCATCTGTACCGGCGATGGTTTCCAGCTATTTCATCATCATTCTCTTCCAATTCATGTGACGGTTTTGTCCTTGATGCTTCGAATATGATTGAAGGTGTATCGGCTCTCTATGATAACCGCCGCCGTCTATATTACTTGTTGGCATCGTCATCGGGTATTAAGCTGTATAGATTTATTCGTGCTTGCTGGGAACGGTGGAAATGTAATCATTCATCCTTATTATCAGTATTTTATTATTCTATGCTGAAGTGTTAATAAAGGAAGAGTCTGCATGTCTGATGAGAAGGAACGACATTCTTGTAACTTCCGTCAAGTGTTAAATATGCCCCAAGCGGTGACTTTTGGTTTCCCGGACGTTACCTATTCTTCTGGGCGGTATCAAGCTCATGTAGAGAAAAATGTATTATGTATTTTCATTCAAGAAGGGTGTACAGAATTATTGTTGCGAAGGCAGAACTATTATTTTGGGTCTACTTCTTGTGTTCGATATATGCACTTTGTATATATTGTTATCTGGGAGATTACGATATTGTAATCTGGGAGATTCAGTGTACGCTGCGATTGATTAGAGGAACTGAGCATGACTTCAGCGAAAAGAAAAATATCACATTTTTGTGACTATTGAGAGTATTGTATGTAAGTTCAGTCTCACTGAAGAAGCGATTCTTCTGATAAAGCTTGTGAGCTTTGTATTGTCTCCTCTGATTATTAAATAAAGGATATACTTTTGGGTGTGGCTGGGTTTTTCCCTCAAGTAGGAGGGTTTTCCCAGGGTATCTCTGGTGCCATTATGTTTCTTGCTTAATCTGTTATTTATTTATGCACTTCTGGTCCAAAAACATTAACACATTTGACCCTTGACCCTGTCATCAAATCTCCCTCATAAACATGTCTAAGCATCACTTTGAACCAAAATGAGATTTGGCTTAATTTTGAGTCCGCCAGTAATAGTTTTAAATAAGATCTGTTTCACATGTTAAATAATTGCCTTCCAACTTAATGCTATGGTTTAGAAAGTTAAAAGGAACCTACACTTTGGGATAGACTATCCCATTCTATAAAGAGCAATCCAATATGTACAAGGTTAAAACCACTTTGTGGTGAACCTAAAATATTCATTCCTGATTAGCACAGCTTTAAATGGGAACCATCCATCCACACAATCTCACTAGCAATAGCTAAAAGCTATAACTGCTCTGTTCAAGCCACAGACACCATTTCTCTTAATAACACATTTTAAGTACGATTTTGATAATTAGAAACTAATTCAGGTAAAAACAAATTGCATATGCAACAAGAGGACTTCGGCAAATCAGATAATACTGGACATGACACAAGGAAATGGACAACAATGCACGGCTTTGACATTCTAGTTATGTAGGGAACATATAATTTAATTTTTTAAGATGTGTACCTTGAACACTGAGTGAATAGATCAAGGCTAATAGACTGGAATACAAATCTACTAATAATCTAATGCCATTTATTATTCCTAAACACTGTTTTTTCTAACTAACAAAACCAGCTAGCTATTTCAAGAAAATAAGAAATCTCGAAACTGTGAGCTAGAGTTTGGTGACCAGTAACCACCTCGTCATTTCAGCATTCAACTTTAGCCCAGTAATTGCAACACGTACAAAATGAAGCAGCTCATCACGTTTCACCTGGAAATGGACAGTCAGAAATCAAACTGAAGACTTGAGCATAGTTAACAATTTTGTTAAAAAGCTTCACATTTAAGGCAATGTTTCATCAACTTTTAAGCCCACATAAAGAAATAGTTCCTAAAAGCAAATACACATCATAATAATTGGCATTACAAAAAGAAAATACTAAGAATTTTCTGAAATTCTGATAAAACAAATACAAGAATCATAAGATTTATAAAGAGAACAAACAAGACCATAGCACTCAGAAAAGGTGAGCATGCCAAACCTATCTTGCGTTTTGATTAAACTCAAACTCAAACTTATCTAACAAAAGCACTAAGGTTAAGAATTCAATCAAAAATCACAAAACTACACTGATGAGGAAACAGTGTTTCTAACAAGTTTCTCACGTGAAGATAAATTAGATCATAATGAGGTACATAAAAACCAAAGTTACGACATGTCTGATATACCAAAGAAAAGGCATACATGGCAAACTGTTTACACTTCAACAAACAAACAAAGTCAACAGAGAGCTAAACACTCAATATGTTATTAATGAGCCCGCCTAATTTGAGTCTGAATAACCAGTGGGACCATATTTCCATTGTTCCTGTATTCAATTCCAAAGATTGATGATCCAGAGATGTACATTTTTGGTACCCCTATGGAACTCCATTTTCAGGCATCATTTTGTCAGTCAGTTGTCTGTTAATCATAGAGTTTGCATCAAGTCCAAGTCAATTATTGTCTTCCCATCAGTTCACAAGGGTTATCTTGTCTGTGGTCCTTTCAGTGTCAACTATCAGTTTGGCAAGGAAAAAGATGATCACAATTGGGCAGCAAATGAAAAAAATGACGGAGAAAACAAGGACACAATCACTGCAGATACAACACTTTTTAAATCTATACACAAGGAAAAGTTGTGAGAGAAGTTTATCCAGGCAAAATCTTGAGGAAATTCCACCCAAAGCATAAGTTGCAACATAATAAGGAAAGATGATGCAGGGGCATCAGAAGCCTCATACCATGCATTATTGTCACTTTTTAGTTCTAGGTTATTTAGGTGTTTTTGGGTCTAATGAGCAATTTGAAAGTCTAACAAGAATATACTGTATTAGTATGATTGGAAGGGTGTTTGTTGTCATTTCATCAAAATGCATTGTAAAAGGGTTGAAAAGTCCAAGTCCCCATGCTTGTGTTTGGCGAATGCTCATCAAGTTTCTTGAGCAAGTTCACTAAGAACAACTAGCCATGGTCCTAGATTAAAGCTATGCTTGTAATAAGTCAAGACTTGCTGTGAAAGTTCTTTTTTGTTGATCTCTGCATCAAAAGAACACTTTTTGGGTGGATTCTACTACCTATTTTCTCCATCCTTAACGAGCAAATGTGGTCAAGTCTTTAATGATTGATGCCATATTGAAATTTTTTGAAGACCATGTGAAGGTTGGGGCAATTTGATGATAGCAATGCAAAGGAGAAGATTCACCTAGCAGCCAACAGGTGTCAAATCGCTCACAAATGTGCGCCTGGGTAGAAGAGGATGAAAACTCAGTCAAATAACAACAAGCAGATGTGGCCAAGAGGTAACTAATCAGCGCTTAGCTAGAGGAAATGAGACAACAAATCAAGTAATGTGCATACTGAGCAGCAAAACCACAACAATTCCATCAAAGACGTGGCGTAATCATTCATGGGGCATGTCCACAGAGGGTTAATATTCAAAGTAGTTACTGAGTGCTGTTTTGCGGCGGCAATGCCAGGGGCACACTCTGTCCAGCAAATCAATAGGTATAAAGGCCTTATGAAACCTCGTCCAAGCTCAAGATCAAAATAATCAAGGAACTCGGGCCAATTTGTGTTGGAAAACCACCTAGAAGTCCCACATATCATCCCAAAGTTCACTAAGCCAGCATAAAACTCCAGAGTCCAATACAAATGTGGAAATTGTTTACAGCATCTAACAAGCGAAGGTAAAAGGAGGCTAAGTTAAAAGAGGTGTGCTTCTAGAGCAGCATCGTAAGCATATATCTCCATCATTTATCCTCAACATGATAGTTCTTTCTTTACATGAAAGGCATCTCATACAGAAGTTCTGAATCATGAAAAAATGGCACAGTTTTATCTCAGGACAGCCAATGCAAAACTCGGCCATACCCTGAAGTTCTAAACTTAGTCAGCCTGTAATGTCCCCGTTTTTATGCACATTGGAGTTTGAGGGATTAGCCTATATTTGTGACCCTCGTAGGCTAATCCGGTTGTTAGAGGGGGCCGTTGGCAAAGTCAGTGATCAGTTTCCATTCTGGAGGTCTGTGATGTCGGGATTGCTCTTTGTTTGAGTCAGATTGACAGGCTTACTATTTATAGCAAGTGTTTATTTTGGGATTGTCATGGTTTCTACTTTTAGCAGGATGCTAGAGCAATGGTATTAGTGGAGTGTGGAAACAGTTGCAAAGCTTCTAGTTTGAGGGACTTACTATTTATAGTAAGTATATTATTGGCCAGTTACTATTTATGGCGGGGCATTATGGCGTCTGGCTCAGGCAGCAAATATTTGCATTGCGAGTTATTTCATCTTGAAGATTTAATAAGCTATTTGTTAATTGATGATTATTAATTAAGCTATACTTAATTAATAATTAAAAGAGCTTATTATTAATTGCCAAGTTATTAAATGTTTATTTAATAAAGTTATACTTTGGCGAATAAGTTATGAAGAGAAATATAATTGATTATTATATTTCATATGCTTCAGAAGCAAATGTAAGGGAAGCTAAGTTTGTTTAAATATGAAATGTGTGATAAAAAGTTAGGGTTTGATTTCTTTTTAGGGGTTATAAAAGACTTTGGGGAAGAAATCGAATTCATTATTATTCATGCTATTCATTCATTGAACTTGCTCAAAAATTGTTTGAGTTTGGAGATAAGGGTTTCTAGTTTGCTCTAAGAATTGTGAATTCTTTTCAGAGGTTTGTCACTCTGAGTTGGAATTTTATTGCCAACGAATTGTGGAAAAAATACGGCCAGCATTAATGATTCTTGAGGGAATTCTTGACGCCATTGAGGGAAGATTATAGCTGGTGTGTTGGACGTCATTTAATGGTGATAGTTTTGTTTTTTTGTTGGACGTGTTGCCCTCAATTTTGCATTCACAAAATTGAACAACCCCACGCAATTTTCAAGCAATTCGTAGGATTTTTTTTCTAAGGATGTCGATGCTTTGGAAGAGGTTTGTTCAAAGGAATCAGTCATCTCTTGATTCTTTTATGATTTTACTTCTTGCAAGCATTTAGTCTTTCTTGTCTGTCTAGTTTTCGGTCTTGATTTTGCCTTACGTTTGTGGCTTTGAAATTTCGCTTGTTTTGAGCTATCTTAGGCGTCGTTCAGGTTAGTCAGACTCGAGTTATAGGTGTTTCGAGTTTTTTGAGCAGACTGCACGTCCTTGAGAAATTTTTAAAAGGTGACCTTTTTCTTGTCAATTGCATAGATTGAAAGTTCGTTTTGTATGCAAGGTGGTTTTTGAGCTGCATCTTAAAATTTCATGTCTTTCTGTGAAGTTTTGCTTATAGATTTTAAAGACCGTGGATTTTTGAATCATATCTGCATATCAAGTCATTAAAATTTAAAGTTGCAAACAAAGAGGTTGTGTTCTTTCCTCAGATAATGGACATTTTAATAAGCATTTGCATATTCAATTTGAATGTGTATGTTATATTAGAAGTCTACTTCAATTAACAAGATTAAGGTAGGCTTTCGGAGAAGAATTACATTTATCTTGAGTTATTGTATAATTCTTCATAACTTAAGAAAGTGGCGGGAATTTTGGTTAAAAATGCATATTAATATATGCGTTTGCTTCCTTAAGTAACCAGTTTATTCTTTCTAAAGTCTAGATTTTCACTTAAATAATCTCTAGGTGGCGTTTTTTGCAAAGATTACATATCATTTTAAAATTAAAATCTATATGCCATCGCTTGTATAAAACACGTTTTTATCTGAGTGTAAGAGGGCGTCGTTTTTTAGTTTCTTTTGCATATTAAAACATATGTAAAGATCTCTCCAAAGCTCGTCGCTTCACAAAGGATGGAAGGCGTCGATTTATAACGTTATAGCATATCATTTTTAAATGATAAAACATATGCTAAGTCTCCAATTAAACCACGTTTTCTCTCCCTCGATGTTGGGCGTCAATTTTTAATAGAAAAGCATGTGTTTGAAGACAAAAATATGTCTTTTCTCTTCCTAAAGCTCGCGGTTTTATTAAAGTCTTTGGTGTCGTTAAAGAGGGAGGCGTTTGAATTTGAGGTCATCACATATTGTTTTATGTTAAAACATATGTTGAAATGTTTAAAATCTCGTGGTTTTATTATAAACTACTATGATGTTTTTGTGGCAAAATACAAGTCATTTCATATAAAAAACGTATGTGTATGTTCCTCTAAAAGCCGTGACTACCCTTTAATCATATGGCGTCGATTTTTATCCCCAAAGCATATGTTTTTCTCTTTCATCAAGGCTACGTTTTTTGGTTATTATGTTGCTGGGCGCCATGTTTGGAGGAGATTGCAAGTTTTTTTTATATATGCAAACTCTTTCCAAAAAATGTGTGTTCTTTATTACTGGGCGTCGATTTTTGTGGAGAATGCATTCTTTGAGGCGTCAAGACAGTATCAGTAGTGTTCTTTGCTTATGGCGTATTTATGTGAACACTTTGCACAAAAGAAAACGTGAGTTCTGAAACCAACTCCATATGGAGCTGCGTTTTGGTAGGAGTCTACCTAGGGCACATTTACATAAAGCCAAAACATTTTCTTCTCCAAGAAAGCTGCCTCAAATCACTGCTTTTTTTTACTCAAATCATTGCAGATTTGGTGAGTTGTTTAAAACGTTTTCTTCTTCATTAAATTCGAAATGCATGCTTTATGTAAATGTGTTTAATGAAAGGAGAGTTTGAGTTGATTTCGGGCATGTTTTTGGTTGAAAACTTCAACTCATTTGCTGATTTTATGCAAATTTCAACTACAATATAGACATTTGGCATTCCATCTCCTAACTCATAGGATTGCATAAATTCTTGATGAGGAATTTGTCAAAACTTTTATCCATATAACTCCTCTCTTCTCTTCTTAAGGCTAAATTGGAAATCTTCATATCATTTCCAGAATTTTGCTTAAGTAAGAAGTTTGTAGCTCTTCTTTTGTTTTTGCATTCAAAGAGAAGATATAATTTCTTTATTCTTTTTCTTTGTTGCATATGCATTTTCGTTTCATGTTCTTCTTGTCTTTTCATTTCCACCTTCCATTTTCTTCCAAGTTGCATATGAGAATGCAATTTATTCTCATATGCAGTCGGGATTAAAAACCTCGTTCTTGATGGTGACTTTCCAAAATGAATGAGAAGAGGCCAAGTGCTGCCCCATATGCAAAGAAATTTTAAAAACTCACTGTTTGACCTCATATGCAAGTGTTCACAAAAGTTCATCATGCGCATGACATGTTTATTCATGTGTGAAAATACTTTTCACATCTCTTTGGACTTGCTGTCCACGATGTGTAAGTGCTCCAAAAAGCCCACCTTGCACATAGCGTGTCCGTTCATGAGCTGCAAAAGGTTCCAAAAATCCCACCTTGCATATTGAACATTTGATCATGTGCATATTGTTAGGAAAGCTACTTGCGGAAACGCCTTCCAAATGTCAATTTACAGGGGAAAATATATAAAGATCAAATCTACGTCTGAGATGCATAGGAAAAATAAGAACAGAGAAAATAAAGACACACAAGATAAAACACATGAGACAGAGATTTACGTGGGAAACCCTTTCGGGAAAAAACCCACCAGCCAAGAACCAAAGTGTCACCCCTTCGTATTACGGTAACCAATACATTACATACAAATAATAGACTCGGGCTCAGATTGCCTTTACAATCAACCCAACTTCTACCACTATGACACTGTTCTTCAGGCTTACAACATTAGCCCTCGTAGCCTCTATAGTAATACAACCATTACTGTTAACCACAGACTTAGCCTGCTCTATCAACGAATCTCGCATACATTTATACACTATGCAATTCGTTATGGAGTTCGGTATGTCAACCGTCATATAACATAACCGGTCAACCAACTCTGCTTCACACCATAACTGTCATCGTACTGGAAACATTCAAGTAGTCGTCCCCGCCGTACTTGTGCCTGCCATACTAATGCTCACCATACCCGTCGTGCTCGTACTTGGTACCTGTTGATGTGAGTTTTGTACCACTACATAACATATAGGATTTGAATACTTGATACAGGATATCAAACACTCAACCCTCTCTTGAAAAGTAAATACTCATGAAAGACATGAGAAAAACTCCAAGGTTCCTTACACCTGTGGATCCTAACTCAATTATATTGATGTGATTCGCTGGTTAATCACGTCGGCGGGCTTACATTGTTCATTCAAGGACATCAGATTCTTGCCATGATGATGATGGGACTTAGCTTTTCAATGTATATTCAACAGATCTATCTCCTTAATTTATATCACTTCCAACTTCACTCATCAAAACTCTCACTACTAAGCTACTCACTGCT
>MU225411.1:2802957-2824403 GCA_018584345.1 Thuja plicata
CAAAAGAGGGGGTCCCCATTTGCAATGGGGCGGGCGATGGTGTGAAAACCTCACAACAGTACCTTGCTCGTACTCAACATCCTCGTACTCAACATCCTCGTACTCGTACTCGGCATCGTGCTCGTACTCCACACCCTCGTTGTACTCGGCACGGTCAGACTGACTCCAACACCGTACTGCAATCTCAATTCCACCGTACGGTTGTCACACTTCCACTGTACTGCAGTCTTACTTCCACCGTACAGTTGTCACACTTCCACCGTACTGCAGTCTTACTTCCACCATACGGCAGTCTCACCTCCACCGTACTGCAGTCTTACTTCCATCATACAATTGTCACACTTCCACAATATTGCAGTCTTACTTCCACCGTACGGCAGTCTCACCTCCACCGTACTGCAGTCTCACCGTACGGTGAAAAACTACCGTACTTCCTTAATCTAACACATATATGCATCAATGTATTCATTTTATCAAACTCAAAGCTTGTTGTCCGCATACGTGCAGTGCCTCAAAAATACTAAGTTCTTCCCTATATGTATTATGGATTGAAAATCTCACTTCTTTCATAATGTTCATGCTTACATATGAAAGAAGAAGTCCAGCTTTCTAATATGCAAAACAACCAAAAAGCCCACCTTTTTGTGTCTTTTTATGAGATGTATGTTCTTCCCCTCAAACAAATGAAGATTAATATGCAAGAAGCAAAGTACTTCCCATATGGTTGCAAAGGAAAAGGAGATCTTCCTTAAACATGTGATTAAGTTTCAAAGTCTTGATTACAAATTCCGAGGTTGCAGAAGCATATGAAGCAGGAACCATCATATGATGGAGTCATACAAAAAAAGGGATGGAAGATGCAATGATGATTGGCATAGAATGCTTTCAAGACTGAAATGATAATGAAAAGATCCTTTTCCAGCAATCACCACTATGATGCAGAACAATCAAGGGTGCAGGTTCATATTCTGATTCGAGATGCTTTCACCAAACTACAATACATCAATCATCGGGCATCCTGTAACAGCATGAAGACCGACAGGGGATGATGCAAATAGATGTCATGTCTTGTCAAACACTTACAATATTTTATTATGCATTTTGTAATTTGTAATTGACAAATTACATGCAGTGTAAGAACAAGATGTAATTGCATGTGATAGTATCACGTGCAAAGTAGTCTCATGTAATCATGTTACAAGTACTTTGGGTCTTGCAGCATAGAATAAGTCAAAGTTAGTTAGTTGTTGATAAACTTTGAATAGGTCAAAGTTAGTTGGTTAGAGATAAGGATTGAATAAATCAAAGTGGTTAAGGGTTTCCCCTTTCTTCTCCACTTCTTATATAAAAAAGGGAGCTCATTGTAAATATTCATCTTTTGGTTGTGTGCAAGTAAACTATAGGCAAAACTCTTGAGTTCTGAAGACTTTGTGTTTCATTGTAAAAGAGTTAAGCATTTGAATAAAGGAATAGAGATTGACAGACTTTGTGTTGTTGTCTTGAACATTAATGGATGTATTCTTATGTTGCATTCATTGATCCTTGTTCAGATTAAATAGTTTTCTTGTTTATATCATCAGAGCACCTTTAATCCAAGTTTTCTAAAGACTTTGTGCTTCAGAAGATCGGGGTTACTATAGAAAGTAGTGGATGCAATATTTCAAAGCTGAAGACTTTGGGCTTCAGTGTTGGAATCTTAAATTTAGTTAGAGGGTGTTCAAGGGAATACTTTGAGCTTTCTTGCACATCCGAAATTAGAGTAATTATTTGAAGGATAAGAGACTTTGAGTTCTTATATTACTTCATCTTTAGATAAAATCAACTATTGTCTCAAAGGAGTGTTCTTAAGTCATTCCTTGAGCCACCGGTATTACTATAGCAAGGAGAACTGTATGTGTTACAGTTCAGTTTTACTTAAAGCCACCTGCGGTAAGAAGGGAGCCTCCCCTATTGCTGAGAGAAGAGAGTAATCTCACATACTGCTGCCTAAAAGATACATTTTGCAACATTGTAGTTTTAGTGACTTGCAAAATATTTAGCCAACAGAACGTGGGGCTTCTTCTCTAGTAGCCACCACCTTGCTTAGCAGCGGCGGCCAGTATTGAAGTTGCTGCAAGAAGTAAGAACCACCATTATTCATCACAATCCGCAGCGGCCTGTATTGAAGATGATGGAAGGAAAATACCAGGTACTTGGCGTGAGGGAATTTCTTGATTTTTTCAGTTGCATTCGTGATTGACCACTTCAATTTCAATGACAAATTTCCAGTGAATACTTCTTGCAAGTTTATTTGATTACCATTTGACCATATTTGTAAATGTAATTATTTTATAGAAAGTGAATGGAATCAAGTTGTTAATGAATAATTGCAATGTTATTGTTCCTTACCTCGCAAACTAATAGAAAATTTCATATAACATTACAATTTCAAAACAAATACATCCTTTGCAAGTAAAATCAGTGACAGAGCTAGGCAGGCTCTTTACACAGCCAGAATACATTTCGAGTGCATGTGTCAAGTGTTTTAAAGAAAAAAATCAGATATATGGTACTATCCTTAGTTTAGTTATCCTGGGTATATGAGAGTTTAATTAAACAATGGATTGCTTATATATGAGAGTTTCTACTATCTCAAACTCATATAAAATTCGCTTTTGTTGTTCATGCTAGAAACAAGACCTATTATAATGTCATGTCCCCTTTTTGGAATGAAGTTATTAAAGAGTGTGTTGGCCTATTATTTGATTTTTTGTAGGTTAATAGGTTGGTTTAGGGAAGTTGTGTTAATAAAATTAATTTTAAAAGGTCATAATTTAATTTGCAAACATTATAAGGACGACTTAAATATTATTTATTAGGCCACCCAAATAGGGCATAATAAGGTCGTATGTAACTCTTACTGATGTTTTATTGTTATTTGGGTACAGCTGACAAAGTAAATTAAAATTAGGTTTTGACAGGTAAAAAGTGAATTATAATATTTTAATTCCCTTGACTGTCTATAAAGATGGAGCAGGGGATCATAAAAAAAGGATCTACCATTTTATCTATTAAACCCTTATTTCTGAAGTTGAGCCATTATGTTCATTTCTCGTCCTATGACACAAACCCGGAAGCCTCTCCTTTACCTTTACCCCTGATTTCTGATTTCATACCCACCGGACTAGCAAGATCAAAGTCTCGTCTAGGCTTGATTTTGATGCTCTTCACGCCCCTCTTCTTTAGCCAAACATTTGTATTAGCCAGAATATTTTGGAACCTATCCCATATGGATACATTTTCTTTCACCGACCAGCACGGAGGTAAAACGGGCAGGTTCTTGACACGATGTTTTCTATATTATGGGTCCAAGATATCATCATCATCCATGACTCCTTCAGTAATCTCAACAAGACGAAAATCTACTATTTGCTTGACAGTAAGCTGGCAATAATCCATCTTGGTGATATCTACCTCTGTACGAAGATCAACCCAAATATCCTCTAGGCGGTGTATATGACTGAATTGCCTTCGGATGTTGTCGTTCATACCTCTCCAGTCAAAGGAACCTCTAGCCATGAATTTCTTCAAGTTGATCTCTTGAAGTTTGAACTCCGTGCTTTTAGCTTTTGGGACCGTGTCAAGCGAATAGCCACCAATCATTAAAGGATTGCGTGAGGAAACGCCAACTCCTGGTTTGTGTAGAGAGGATTGATACGTTTGTACAGTCATGAGTTGTCGAGCCAACTCCATGAGAATGATTTTATCTGTTGGATACCTAGGCAAGGTATATGGTTCATCCCTGAAATACCCCACCCTGAGGCAGGTGAAGTTTGGAAACTGGAGGAAGAGGCAGCCATATTCACTAACTTTATTCCATGCTTCGTCTGAGACTCGCCTATTTGGGAGTTCCTTATCAAACAAACACCGGTAGTGTCCAAAGAATGCATCTTGCACCCTTCTGAAATGGGTGCGGATGGATCTCAGAGGTAACTGATCATAATACATCCAAACAGGTACTTGCATTCTATCTCCTTTAGTGGAAAGCCCTGAGAAAGACCCTAGGGCAGCAGCAATGTAAACAAGATAGGAGTTCATGTAGAAAGTGCCTGTATTGAGTACTTGTGCCAATTGCTCGCAAATGGAGTCACTTATGAGCTCACCCCAGAACAACCTTTGTCTTGACTTTAGAATCAACGAGAAAAATTTATACATCCATGGTTCAAAAAGGTTTGACTCTTTAAGACCTCTTACTCTGCTCAACAAGGTTATGAGATCATGAACCTCTTCCTTCAAGTTGGATCTATGCATTCCCTTTGGCCACCTCACAAAATTAGGCCTTTTGGTGATTAGCCAGTGTTCATTGATATATTTCATGCAAGTTGTTTTTCCATTCTCCCAGCTGTTGAGAGCCTTTTCAACTGTCATGTCCATTATAACTGGAGTTGGAGGAACTTTGAAAACACGATCAATAGTATCCGGATCCAAGCTAATCACTACTTTCCCATCCTGATCTTTGATTGTTTTGGAGGCAGGATCGAAGTGTTTGGCACAAGCTATTACAAACTCAAGTTCAAGTGCAGCCATCGGGAAAGTAGAAATGTGGTGTATGTAGCTCTCCTGGATCCTTGGTGGACCTATCCACTCTTCTCAAAAACTCCTTTATGTCCAGGTGACCAATCTCTATGTCTCTGATTTCCTCTACATAAGATGTAATCTGAGAAGGTATGATGGAATTCTAGTACTTGTTGTACTGATACTTCATCTTTTTCTTTCCTTTGTTCTTAGGAGATGTGGATCTTCCTTCTGACATGACAAGATTTGCAACTGCAGTAATTGTTAAATGAAAGTTCCAGAAAACAAGCATTTCGTCATTGAGAGAAGAAAAATCCATTTTAGACGTAAAACCAAAAGAAGAGGGCAGCCTCTTAAGAAGATGGAAAAGTAGGCATGTGTGGAGTTTTCTGATGCATATGCACAAGTTGGGGAATGAGACAAAAACGATGAAGAAAATATCTTCAACTTGTAGCATGATGGGCTTTTTGAGCATGATTGCATATAGGACGAAAAAATGGGCTTTTTGAACATGATAACATATTGGGCACTTTGCATCTTCTTCTTTCAAATAAGAGTATGAAAAAGGTGGGTTTTTCTGGAGTGACTGCATATAGGACAGCACCTTGCATCTCTTATGTATTGTGGGGAAAATCATCATAAGAACGGGGTTTTTAATCCTGACTGCATATGAGAATAAATTGCATTCTCATATGCAACTTGGAGAAAATGAGAGAAGTGGAAATGACAGCATATAAATAATCAAAAACAAAACATAAATGCAACCAAAGAAAGAGAAAATAGAAACTTTATCTCTCTTGGAATGCAAAGGGGAAAAACACAATTCTTCTTCTTTAACAAAATAAACAAATTCTGGAAATGCAATATGGAATTTCGAATTTGCATTTTGAAGAGACTAGCAGGGATATATAGTTCATTATTTTGACAAATTCTCATTAAGAATTAATGCAAATCTAATGAGTCATGGATGGGAAGTGACAAATGTATTCCATGCATCCCTAAATTGCTAAAAATCAGCAACAAAGAAGAAATTTTCAAAAACGTGCCCTAAAACATAGCAATTTCTTCCTTATAAAATGCACTTACAAAGGAAAAACATTTTGAATTGAAATGAGAAGGAAAGCGTTTTGAATGACTTACCAAATCCGCCCAAGACTAGCAGTGAATATTGCAGATATTCATGGCGGATTTCTTGGAGAATAAAATGTTTTTCTTTGCATGCCCTTGACAGGTTTCTTCAAGCAAAACGCAGCTTTGGTATCCCGGAGAAACTCAACGTTTTTATGCTAAGTCCCCTCAAAATCCCATCTAAGCTCTCTGTAGGAGAAAAACGTTTTCTTCTATGGAGAAGAAACAAGTTTTAATGGCATGAATGGCATGCGATTAGCCATAAAAACAGTGCTCAGAACTTGAAGATGAAACCACGTTTTTTAAAGAACATCTTTGTGAAACATGCAATGTGCTAAAAAAACGATGCCCTCCATTCTAAGGATAGTTAGGGCATGGGTCTTTTAAAGAAGAAAACACGACTTTTCTTAAACATATAGCACATGTTGTATGCTATCCCTCCAAAAAACAACACCCTCTATTCTAAGTGAAAGCGAAAATAGCATATGTTTTGCTTTTAAAAAGGTATGCTTTCACCATAAAAAAATGACACCCAGCACTTTAGAAGAAAAGAGACATGTTTTATGTATATTTCACATATGCAATCCATGCAAAATTCAACGCCATTCAGTCTCAGAGTCAGGCCACAGGCTTTAATAAACTTAATGCATATGTTTCATCATTTAAAATGATATGCATATGTTTAAAAAAACAGTGCCCTCTACTTTATAATGAAACCGTGAGTCTTTAGTGGACGAAGACACATGCTATTCCAAAAAAAATTGACACCCCATGACTTAAAGTCAAGTTACGGGCTTTTGCAAATGTTTTACAATATTTTTTAATATGCCAAATGATATGTTATGAACATAAAATTCAACACCCTCACTTAGAAGAAGAGTAAACGTGTTTTTTGTGAGGAAAAACATATGTAAAGGGAACAAAAATCGCCACCATTTGGCATAAAAAGATGAAAACATAAGCTTGGAAAGAATAAAATAAGTTCAGCAAGCTTACCCACATATTTTAAAATATGCTTGCTTGACTAAAATCCCCACCATTCACTTAAGTTAAAAAAGAATTCTTAAATAACTTGAAGATAAATGTGATTTTATTTAAAAAGCCCATTCTTTTGTCTTGCCAACTAGAGTAGACTTTATTCAACATGTATATTAAAATCGAATATGCAGATGTTGTTAAAAAGTCCACTCAAGGAAGAAAGAACGTAATTTCTTATCTACGACTTTACATTTTAATGACTTGATATGCAGATGTGATTGAAAAACCCACTGTCATTAAAATTACCAAGTAAATCTTCACAGAATGGCGCAAAATTTTTAGATGGAGTTTGAGATCCATTTCGCATATAGAATAAACTTTCAATCCATGTAATTGACAAGAAAAAGTCCACCTTTTAACGATTTTCAAACAATATGCAGTCTGTCCTAAAAACCGCACTAGCAAGATATTGAAACGCTTATAAATTGAGTTTGACTAACCCAACCAATGCCTAAGAGAACTCAAAACGAGCGGGAAAACGAAAGCTACAAACCTAAGACAAGAAAGAAACCAGAAACAAAACGCAAAAGCAAGAAAAATAAAAGAAACACAAAAAGACTAGGTGTTTTTAAAAAGTGAAATCAACCGAAAATTAAGGGATAACTGATTTCATTGAATAAACCTCTACCAAAACACCGACCAACTTAGAGAGAAATCGTACCAATCGTTTGGAAATTGCGTAGGGTTGTTCAATTTTGTGAATGCAAAATTTAGGACAAGTAATAAACAAACATGCCAATAAGGAATGATCCTACACATGCAAAAGGGAGTGGTAACTTGATTAAACTCCCTCTTAAGCTTAGACTCCCTCTTAGGGTAACTTGAACTAACCAAAGCAATTTGCATATACAATCTTAAAGCAAAATTTAGCCCTACTTTTATACTCTTCATATATAAAACCAAAATTTACTATGTTTAGGCCGAAACCCCGGTTACCATAGTATTTCTTTCTTAGTTTTGAAAGAGTTAGACTGAATTCCTAAATCTGAATGGATCTTTTACTCTACCAACGCTCTGATACCATGTTAATATTTTTCAGATTATCATAAGGAATGTACAATCTATAGAGATCTATCAAAACTAAGCACAGGTTGAAATAAAGTAATCATGAAGAGGAATAGATAATACCCGGATATGATGCCTTCATTTATTTTTTTTAGGATGAGTGAAGTAGCCCACCTAGGGCTTTTCCACATTACTCAGATCTGTCCAAGACAAATGCTCAGATCTGCCCTCTTGAAACCAAGATCCGAATCCTCAAATCTGCTATTGTTTGCCTGATATATATGCCAGAACAAGTCGCACCAATGTGCTGAAGATGATACACGATCTGCAACTTTAGCCGAATCTACCTTGAATGAGTTCGCATTCGGACCCTTATAATGTTATTCGAATTCACTAATGAATTCGTTCCAACTTAGTATGCTTGATTTGTGATTGGACTGTCTGTTCAATCCCCAAGTCTAGGTTTGTTTCGTACTTTTCAAGTCATGCTTTAAGATAGGTGAATCTGCCCAAATTTCGCACCTTATTTGTATGTGTAGATCGCACTTTAAGAGCAAAAATAATTTGCTCAATGCTGATGAAGATCGTCACCAATGCTGGTGTAATTCGCTTCACAAATGCAGAATGAATTTGCACAACCCTGAATCGATACTCTAGATGATCTTTGTGAAAGTAGAATATCCCGTTATATTTTTGGTGTGCTCTCACTTTCACCAAGTTGCTCTTATATATGAGTTTATTAAGATAAACTCTTGGCCTCTCAAGTTGGCCGACTTGGGCCCATAAATAAAATAATCATAATAAGTGTTTTTATATTTATATTTAATTAGCATAAATCGAACCTTATCTAATAATAAATACACCCCTTATATTTATTATCATTATTTATTAAATCAATTTAGCCATAATTAAATATAAAATATAAACAACATAATTATTATCGTTTATTTAATTGTCCAATATGTTGATCTTTGCCGTAAAGGCCAAAATCATCAACAGTTTTCGGTTTTGTTCTCGTCCTAGATTTGTTGCTTTTCAAATTTCGCTCATTTCAAGCAATCTTAGGCCTAAATCGGAGCTATATTTTAAGAGATAATAAGGAATGAAGCTACCTGCAGGTGAGGTTTTTAAGCCCGGCTGCACGTACTTGTTCTTTGTTTAAAAGCCTGCAATTGAGAATCAACAGTCTACCAAGGCCTCTTAAGTCATGAAATACGGTCCTGGGTGTCATTTACTTGCATTAAGAGAAATATAACCCACCATTGCATTTTTAATAACATGTTAATGTTTTGAAGTATTATACATGAAGTGGGTTTTGGAAGACCAATTGCATGACTTCATTTACAAAACATAAAACTTGCAAAGCATCATCAAAACGCATCTGGACTTGCATAGTGGCTTAAAAAGCCCGTCTTCACAACTTGTTGGCATTGACATGCATGCAATGAGGCTACAAAAGCCCGTCAACAAGTTATTAAAATAAAACTTTCAGCACTTGCAAACAATGTTTAAAAGGTCGTTTTAAAAACAAGGCAGTGCTTTTATCTTGCATTGTGGCTTTAAAAGCCCGTCTAAGGTATTATGTGCATAGTCTTTCAAAAAACAATCACTTGCAGCTGTTGCAAGTTGCAACATTGAAATAAAAGCCTGTCTACGGGCAAATACAAATGATTTTTGCAAAGTAGAGATCATTTTTAAATGCAGCGTTATTGGGAAAGCCCGTCTTGGGCATTTGTTCATGTTTTGGAGACACCAATGTATTTCTAAGCTTGGAATGTCAATATTAAAGCCCGTCATGACTGTTCTGATGCATTTCGCGGCTTGTAATGTTATTTTAAAAGCCAGTCTAGGGCATTGGACGTGTTTTTGAAGCGAAGAAACACATTCAATCTTGCAACGTGGTTCTTAAAACCCATCTTAGAGTAAAGCGAGTCATTCCAACGCTTGTATTGCTGATCACAAACTGTGTTTTCTCCATTTAGCGCCGTTTTTTTTATCTCTATTGCAAGTTGACTTGCAGTTACAAGCTGGAACCACGTTTTTGGTTTTGAATGAGTCTTACAGTTGCTACTTTCTTGCATTTCGATTCTCAAGCTTGGCCATTTGTCACTGAATGCTTATGGACTGAGAAAGAATTCATTATTGTAAGGATTTAGTCAAGTTTGGTTAGCTATATAGCTGAAACTTGGGGAACTTTTCCCAAATTCGAACCCTCACAGATTTGGGAAGATTTCTTCAAAGATTCGAGACTTCTTCATTGCATTTTGATTCTCAAGGAGAAGGTATGTTTTCTTTTATTGTGTTCTTTGTTTTGAAGAAGTGTTGTGTGAAATGCAAATCATCTAGGGCTTCTTTCTTTTGTTTGTTTTATTTCTTGTTCGGTATATATGTTTTTTTTTGTTATTACAAATCATTTTCAGATTTGTAGAGTCTTTGTATGAGTGAATTGTTTTTCGAAACAATGCAAGATCTTCCCCCAAATGGCAATGCAAGTTCTTACCACAGAGATTACTCCAAGCATGTGTATTTTACCTACTTGTAGACGGGATTCAAAACCTCAGTTGTAAGTTTATCTTGCAAGAAAAAGCTAAGTTTTTTCTACTCTGTTTGTAATTGGAATTAAAAACCCCACTTACAAGAGTTTTCCAAACGCTTTTAAGTCTCTTTCCAGCCTGCAAGTGGACTTTAAAAACCCATTTCCATGCATCAAACTCCTTCCAAGCGACTTGTAATGGGAATTAAAAACCCCACCTTCGAGTAAAAGTTCTTCCCACTTGTGTATATACGCTTTGCATCTCATTTCCATGACAAACGCTTGTATACCATTTCCCTGTTTTCAGCTTTTCTCTCACATTAAAAGCTGATTTCATCCATTTTCCTTTGTTTCCAATTGCTCAAAGGCCTTCTATTCATATCCCGTACACATGCTTTCATATCTGCAGAGATTGAACCTTAAAAAGTGTCTTATGGATTAATTTGTGTCGCATGAAGATGTTCTCACATTATGGGATTTTCATGTTGCAGCTTCAGCCACAGGTG
Source organism: Thuja plicata (assembly GCA_018584345.1). Classification (NCBI taxonomy): domain Eukaryota; kingdom Viridiplantae; phylum Streptophyta; class Pinopsida; order Cupressales; family Cupressaceae; genus Thuja; species Thuja plicata. The sequence continues at coordinate 2,813,722 of MU225411.1, forward strand.
TGCTTGTTGTGTCAAAGAACCAATCTCTCTGAAAGGCAAGAAGAAAATGAGATATCAGTATGATAAATACCAGAATTCTATCTCACCTTCCCAGGTGACGTCCTATGTTGATGAGATTAGAGATACTGAATTGGGGCATCTTGACATGGCTGAATTTCTCAGAAGGGTAGAAACCTCTACGAAGAAAGAGAAGGCTCATGCTATTCAGAGTCATATTCATCTCATTTCCAATGGCTGCCCTAGAACTAGAGGTTGTAATGGCATGCGTGCAACATTTTGATCATGAATCTAGGACCATCAGAGAGAGGATGGAAACACCATTATCAGTCTTGATCTTGATACTATTGACAGAATCTTCAAAGTCCTACCTACTCCAGTTTGTATTGATATGACCAAGAAAAAGGCTCCAGATAGATGGAATGAGGGGAAACATGATTGCATAATGTACGTCAATGAAAACTAGTTGCTGAATAAGAGAGTATGTTTGTCTAGATGGCCGAAGACCGTCCACAAGTCAGAGTTTCATGAGGAGATCAATGATTTGATCACCTTACTCAGCAGGATCATGGGCCTTAAGGAGTCCAATGTCTTTGAGCCTTGGATGTACAAATTCATCTCTTTGATTGTGAGGTCCAAGCAGATCTTTTGGGGTGAAATAATCAGTGATACACGTTGTGAGCAGCTAGTCCAAGTCCGTGACACTCACATTTTACATGAATTCATACTTGGTTTACATTGTAGCTTCCTTGGGATCTTTTTCTGGACTTTCAACCAAGGGAGATAGATCATTGGTGCCAGTCTGGGAGTATTATGTGCAGTTGGCACTGAGACCTTGAAGCAGATTGTAGAATTCAATCTAGCTCATATTCCCAATGGTGTTGAGGACGATGATGCCATCCTAGATCCTATGTACTGTAAGCATCGAGTTGAGAGCCTTCATATTTTGTTGGTTTCATGGTCACTGAAAGAAAGCACATCTATCTGGGATAGATTTCAGCCTATCTCAGCCAACATAAATATATTGTTAGAGAAGAGAGGTCTTAAGTGTATCAAGATCAAGCAAGGGAAGGACTTTGACACTGCTGGTCCAGTTGGCCTACAATCGAAAATCAAGGGGAAAGTTAAGGATGGTGCTTCAGCATCAGAGATTGCAAGTATTCCAAAGCTCACAATCAAAGGGGGCAAGGCCACAATCAAAACACCTAAAACAGCTGTTGCAGCAGAGAAGGAAATGGTAGAACCTAAGAGAATTCATCTGACGGACAGTGAAGATGAGTTGCAGGAGGTTTCTATTCCTGACATATCTCGTGCAGTAGATGTAGAAGTGATACTTGCTATTCCAGAATCAATATCAGTGTCCGATGAAGCTCCCATGTCTCCGCTTGACACTGATGTAGACTCTTTCTCTACAGTGCATGTTTCTCCAGTAGTTCTTCCAGTGAAAGCATCGGTGATGCCTATTTCCTCTGTTCTTGCATTCACCACAAAGGAGCACTATGGAAGTTTGGAGAATGTGTTTTATGCATGTTCCTCCTTCCCCAATCTATCGAACGTATCTATGACTCTCCTTGATACCTTGGTTGCACAGTTTGATCATTTTATGTTTGAAGCTTCACGGAGCAATCAAATGCCTATGGCTATTCAGACTGAAACACCATCCATAGTCACAACGGTTGTACAATAAGGATCAGTGTCTATTGTGGCTATCACTTCTCAAGATGATTCTTTCACCCTACCTCCGTGGCTCAGCTCAATTACTTAAACGAGAAAGAAGCAGGAAGCTCCACTGGAGGAATTTGACTTCAAGCAACTTAACAAGGCAAAGCCTCTAAAGAGCAAGAGAGCAAAAACAGTTTCAAAAGTCAAGGTTGATCAGAATAAAGATAAGTATGCTGGAATTGAAAAACCTTTGGTAGATAAACGGCAGGATGAACTCCAGGCTTCTGACTAAAGGTTCACAAAAGTAGAACTTGGTAAGCAGACACAAGTTGGTTGCCAACAGGATGTGCCGGATGCAGTAGCGTTGCTTTCCAAAAAGAATGATCTACTGTGGGCAAAGAAAAATCAGCTCAAGGAGGAAAATGCTTGCTTGCTTGAAGTGATTTAGAAAATGACTAATTCTTCACATGTTGATCCCATTGCTTCTTCTCTTCTAGAAGAGTCAACCGGTATCCAGATTAGATTGGGCGTAAAGCCAAGGCAGATGACGACTGGGGCAGCTAGATGGAATCGCAAAGTATGCAGATAACCAGGGATGCATTTAGGGTGTTAAGACTGTTATGGTAAAATAATGAATGTGTTATTAAAGTTTAAACAATGACCATGAATGATCAATATATACAAGTACATAAGAGAATGTTTCTATAACGAACAGGACAGAGGAAATAGAAACATCCTGTAGAGAGAAAGAGAAAATTTCCATAACGAACAGAAGGAGTTTATGGAAACATTACAAAAAGGAGTGACCATTAGAAAAAGACGGAAGAGAGAGTAAATTAGAAACTATCTAATATCTATTATTGTAATACCCTCCCTTAATTGTTAATCTATCTTCAAAAAATAGAAATTTGCATGTCCTCAAAAAGCGTAAAAGGCAGCCTTGGGTTGAGCAGAGAGGTCTGCAGGTTCGACAATGTTGGCATGTGGCTGGGATCCACCCTGCTTCCGCTGATCAGAAGCAATGCGAGCCTATAGTCTCGAAGCATATGACCAAATTTGTGGCAGTAGTTGCACTGAATGTTCTTCTTCTTGGAGCTATCTTGAGACGGAGCTAAGGAGTGAGATGAGCCTTTATCCTTGTGAAAGGATTGGGCTGAAACGCTTGTTCAGAGGAGGACGAAGGAGCACTGCTACCAAATTGTTGTTTCCAACGATCCTGCTGCAGAAGTTTGGTGCACAGATCTGAGAACTTTAGGTCAACATTAGTTGCACTAATGTTGAGTGTCAATAAAGTGCTCATAGGACGGTGGTAGGCTTTTCAGAGTAATGACCACCATGTCCTCTTCCTCCATTTTACGGCCAATGGCCTCAAGCTGATCCTTGATGTCCTTAATCTTCAGAAGATGGTCTTGTAAGGACATATTCTCATCCATAATCATGGAGAATAGTTGATTCTTCAAAAAGAAGGCTCTGCTTTTATCTGATGTCTCATGGAGATCCTTCAATGCTTGCCAGATCTCTGCAGCTGTCCTGCCAGACGGGATTTGAGGCAGCTAATCATCAGTAACTGAAAGCTTGATGAGCATTACCACTTCACGATTACGATCATCAAACTGGACTTGAGTCGCATCGACTGTAGTAGGACGACTCTCGGTACCCTGAATAAGTGCCTCAAGGCGACAGTACTCGAAAATCATCAACATGCGCTGCTTCGTAGTTCTTGTCCTTGAAACGTTGACTACCTTCCAGCATAAGATTGGTGAGAGATGTCATTGCACGTTTTTCAAAGAAAAAGCGTGAAAAAATAGAGATGGCACAAAGTTTGAGGCAGATTGACGGAAGACCCAGAAAAATTGAAAAGACACCCAGAGAAGAGCACAAAAAACCAAGATAGAATCTGCTACCAGAATCTAAATCCGTTGGCTCAGAAAACGAGGCACAAAAAACAATGCACCCAAAAAAAAGCGAAATTGACCCAGTTGAGATCTGCAAAAAACCCACAAGGAATATGCAAAAAAAAAATTGAATCTGTAACAGAAAATGAGTTTCAAAAGAAACCCTAGCCGGCTGCTTCAAGCTCCAAAAAATTGCAGGTTTCGTGGCTAAAAATGGCGGATTGTTTCAAAACAGTGCACAAAACGACCATAGAGGGAGTCGTTTTTGAAGAGTTGCAGGAAAAAAGACGACCAATGGATGGTCAGATAGCTGCAAAGTCTTGCAAAAAACATTTGAAAAACTGTCGTTTTTTAGAAAAACGACCAAAAAAGGTCGCACAGATGTAGGAAAACGGTCTGCCAAGTGCATGAAGAAGGTATTATGACCACCAAACAGTCAATACGCGGCTGAAGAGTCACAGATCGCACCCAGATAACACCAATTTGCCACAAAAACCCTAGTCGGGTCAAAACGAGCCAAGAAATTTACAAGAGAAAAAATTTCGAAAAAAGCAGAAAAAAAGTGTCTAAACCCTAGTCAGGTTTGTGAGGAAAAATACAAATGCCAAATTGTTATTTTTTTTAAAACACTCGGGCAAAGAGGGCTTTGAAAATTTTAAACAAGTAATTTCATAAAGAAATTAAAAAATTTCTAGAGGCCAAGAAATTTTGCTCTGATACTATGTTATGGTAAAATAATGAATGTGTTATTAAACAATGACCATGAATCATCAATATATACAAGTACATGAGAGAATGTTTCTATAACGAACAAGAGAGAGGAAATAGAAACATCCTGTGGAGAGAGAAATTTTCCATAACGAACAAAAGGAGTTTATGGAAACATTACAAAAAGGAGTGACCATTAGAAAAAGACGGAAGAGAGTAAATTAGAAACTATCTAATATCTATTATCGTAATAAAGACATGCCAGGGAGACTGTCACCGAGTTGAATAAAGTTCTCGCATCATTAAACCAAGACTTGAAAGTTTTGGAGTAGGATTTGAATGTTTGGAGAAGAATGTCAGATGTTGACTTAGATGCATTATGTGAATACGGAGTCATTTCCTCTCAGGAGGTGTATTCTGAGTACCTAGAATTGATGGTCAACAAAGGGCAAGTCATTACAGGATTAGTGACAGATGTGCAGGCAATTGTGAGTACATGTAAGGAACAAGAGCACATGATCCGTGATAGTTTTGGAGAGCTAGCATCCCAGATAGTAGCTTAAAACAGTAAGCTGATTTCATAGTAGCATGCCATATCATAGCTCGTAAAAATGATCCGCCTAGAGCTTGGGGCAGATGACTTTGGTCTCTATTCTAGGAGTAAATTGACAAGCTACAAAGTTTCATTAGATCGTCTTCAGGAATGCATTGAAGCATGCAGCAAGGTAGTTTCCAGGAGTGTTAGTACAGTCCTCAAGATGACTATTATTGCACGACAGACGGGTGCACCAGACCCCGCAGTTGTGCATGAGTCTATTAGCAAGTTCGAGGCCTCCGTTAATTCCCTTTGAAGACGACCCATAAGTGTCATTAACACTTAATCATTTTACTATGCTTTCTAGATAGGTGTAGTTTTATTGATAGATTGCATATAGATTGAAGGCAAGTTGTAATTATAGGGGAACTTTCACCTGTACAATGATTACATGTAATCAGATTGCAGGTGCATTAAGACCTGTAATCTTGAATAAGTCAAAGTAGGTTTTTGAATGAGTCAAAGATTGTTAAGGGTTTCCCCTTCTTTCTCCATCTTTTTCTCTCACTCCTTGCCTATAAAAAGGAGTGGTTTCATTGTAAATATTCATCTTTCGTTTTATATAAGAAGGCTATGCAAAAATTGCCTGTGACTTGAAAACGTTGTGTTTCATGATACAAAATTTCTAAAGTGAATAAAAGGGCAAGTTTTCTCAAACTTTGTGTTGTGGGGCTTGAAGTTGATTTGTGTATTCTTATGTTGCATAAGTTAATCTATCTTTGATTCATCCAGTGGTTTATCTTTCATAATCTCTTCAGCGTTTAATTTGAGTTTCTTGAAGACTTTGTGCTGCAAAAGAACAAATTGATATATTGATAGTGGCTTCACATCCTTAAAATTGAAAGACTTAGTGCTTCAGTGTTAAGTTCTTTCATAGAATTCTGTGAGCATTCAGTAAGAGACTTTGTGCCTTATCGTTTATTCAAGTTATTAAATCTTCATTCGAGAGAAGTGCAGAAGACTTTGGGTTTTTGCATTGTTCCACTCATATAAAGTCACGAGTCATCGATATTATTGTAGCAATAGGTGTTTTTTGTTAAATTTTAGTGTTGTTCATAAGTTTGCAAAATCATTCCTGAAAAAAGAGGAATAGATTAAGAGAACCGCCCTATTTTGTAATTTCCAGATAAGTCTCTATTGGAGCCACCTATGGTAAGAAGGGAGCCTCCCCTATTGCTCAGAGGAGAGAGTAATCTCATGTAACGTTGTTTAAAGTTACAGTTTTGCAAGTTGTGGTCACAGTGACGTACAAAACTTTTAGCCAACATTATGTACATGAATTGCATCTAAAGTGAATCTTTTCTCCCTTTGCGGGTTCTTTGGAGATTCAGGAGTATTCACCTACAGCAACATCCATTGTGGCATGGACGTTTGACTCTGGCATTGTTCTCCTTCACATTGGTGTGTGTTCTGAGAACAAGGCTGTGGAGATCTCAGTTCTGAGTTAGTTTATGGTGTATTTTGTAACCTAGGCGTGAGCTGACTAGGTGGCATAATGAAGGGGTGGAGCTGCTACACAAATGTCATAGCGTGAGTTTGAATGATGCTGAACAGTAAGTTTCTGAATAGTGGTACAACTACAAATGCATACCATCTCTCTATGGCATGAGATCATCCTTACAGAAATGCATACATTCTTTCTATGGCGGGAGATCATCCTTACAGAAATGCATACCATCTTTCTATGGCGTGAGATCATCCTTATAGTGGCATGGAGATGATTTTGCATTAATATTTATAAAAACATTTTTGGTCTGAGTTTACAGGCATTGGAGATTTGGAAGTAACTTTGAGCAGATGTCATGGTTATTGGCCAGTTTGGTGTGGAAGCTATTATGCTTGATAATTCTTTGTGACATCTTCTATGTTGGTAGCTTTAAATGGAAAAGAAACTCTGTGTAGGTGACCTTGAAATAGACTGTTGTTTGGCTATTTAATGTGTTTCTCACTATTGCTGATGCTATCGAAAGATTACACTGTTCACATTCTATCCTACTGTCATACTACAAGAACAACGATTATACTAGAACAAGAAATAGACTGTTGCTGTGATACCTGTGCTTATAGACATATGTTCTGCTGCAAGTAAGAATTTAAGACCAGTGGCTTATCGCAGACCAGTGGCTCTTATTTCCTGAGTATTTGCGTGTTTGCTAGGAGTGGGTCATTCCCTCTCTCTGCTAGGTAAATGTAATACTAAGCTGTTGTTCTTTATTTTTCTTCCGAGAGATACATATCAGAATTCCTTGTGTCAGATGTCTTCTTCAAAAATCAGATGTAATGTCCCCTTCTTAGTTGACAAACAGATGAGCTAAGGCTTGACCTACCACTCGAGTTCCTGTAGGTCAACGATAGGATTAGGGGACTCATTCTAAGGGTCATAGAGCATTGCAAAGGCTCTGTGAACCATTTTGAACTTTCAGATGGCAGTTCCTACTTTTTAGGGAGGTTCCCTATTTTTTAGGGATAACTGGCAGTTGACTAAAGTGCAGTACAGGATCCTCTTGAGCAGTTTTTGGTGTTTGGAGTCAAGTTCCTAATTTTTAGGGCGAGTTCCTATTTTCTAGGAGGAACTGCCAATTAGTCGGCGGGGTTCAGACAACATCAAAGATCACAGTGCTTCAGACGGAATTCAGATCTGAGCCTGGAATTGCATTTTATAAATAAATAAGGAAATATATTAATATTTCCTAAGTTATGGATTTAAATGAATTAATATTAAAGTGATATTATAATCACTTTATAATAAAATTAGTTATAATAAGTTGAAGCCCCTTTTCCTATGCGTATGAGCATAAAATGTTTTAATAAAAGGGGGAAAACATTATTAGAATATTATTATTTGTTTATTACTTTAATAGTCATCTTTTGTAATATTATTTAAATTAGATAGATAAGATCGATTTTTCAATCTTCTGTAGTTTCTTTTAGAAACTTTCTATTTTGTATCTATTGTAAATTCTTTATAATGATCACATTGATCATTTTGTTAATACAACAATTTATAATTTACCAATTACTTTGTGTAATATAATATCAGAGCTTTTTTTTTGAAAAATAATAATTTCATTATTGAAATTTCCTGAGTTATGTTTCGAAATAGGTTTTGAAAATCTTTAATTTCTTCATGAAATTTTAGACTCGTAAGATTTTTGAAATCCTTTGCCTGGAAAATCGTTTTTTTTAAACCCGAATAAGGGTAAGGGTTTCTCGTTTCTTGGTGGAGCCGTTTTTGTTCTTCTCTGCAAATACGAAGATCGTGAGTTGTTTTTGTCTACGACCTAGGCTCTGAAACGCTCGTTTTTTTCAGTCGCCATTTTTTTTCGCGTGGCTTCCGTTACGGCCGTTCTTTCTGCAAATACTGGCATTTAATCTCTCGTGCGATGGTTTCTTCTTGACTTCTATAATAATAAAATATAGTGCCTAAGGGGTCAATTTTTACAGAAAGGCTTATATTTTATAAAAAATAATAAGGTGAAATCATGGGAACCCTAGAAGTGACGACCTAGGGTTTTGAGCCTTTATAAAAGGGCATTTGGGAGGTCCTTTACACATCCAGATTTCATAATTTTCATCTACAGCATCTGAGGAGAGCTCTTGACAGGGTCTTCAGCAGATTAGAGGCTCAAGAACGAAAACTCTTGGGTTCTATCAGGTTTGGACTGCACCCCAGCCTGCAGGAAAGAACGAATTCATTGTCTATTCAGCTTTTTGAAGCAATTGGTGCTTAAATTGTTTTTAGTAATTCATTTTGGTGAGATAGGGATCAGAATTTCAATACATATACAGAACAGATTTCTTGCAATTTAATTGAGGATTCATAGACCGTTCAGACTAGTCGCACTTCCCAGAAAGAGCCAACGTCCCATTGCAAGGAGAAAGTATTTGTTTTCAGATTGGGGTTGTGTTGGATTTGGTTGCATCTCAGATTGGTGGTTAAAAATCAGAATTTGCAGAAGTTGATCATTCCTTCCAGCTAGCCGTACATTCCTAGCTAGCCGTACAACACCATTAGAAGTTGACGTCAACCATGGAAGACAATCAGCAGTGAATTTGGTTATAAATCAGTCATTGGTGTATTCTCAGATTTTATCAAATCAATCAATTTGTGCATCTTTACCTAGTACGATTCTTGTGTTGGCCATTTGATAGGGATTTAGGGAGTTTGGAATTATTTCAGACCTGGTAAACATTGTAATCAGACTTGTTATGATGATAATAAAGACATATTTGGTGTTGGCATTTTGATGTCTTTGAATGCAAAGTTATTGGTTATGTTTCTTTTATATTGGCACATGTGAAAATCATCTTAAACAAACATCAAAACCAAGCATTAAACTCAGTAATCAGTATACAGAGTGACCTTGCATGACAAGTGTTGGACAAAATGTCAATACACTTAAACTGAGGATATCAGGACAGAATTTAGCTGAGATCTTTCATCAGTGGTATTTATTTCAATTTGCTATGGCAGATCTTGAGAGATAAGGACTTTCCTGTGTATGTATTTAAGTTCAATTATTCTGCTCATAAAGAGGACAGCTTGAACTTTATACATTTATGGTTCACTGTTCATTTAATGAAGCTCTTATACAAGATGAATGATAGAATTTAGTCTCAGACCAGATAAAACTTCTTTGCATTTTAAATGCATGAAAGTAAATGTATTTCCAGATATTAGTGAATTTAAATACAAATCTGAAACTGCATATTCAATCTATCAAACAAAACAATTTAACAAAATCACTTCTAGAAAAAGGGTGAAATTTTTGGGGCAAATCATGTAGGGGATCTTACATAAACAAATTTCTGACAAGTGTGATTTCAATTTCCAATATTTTTAGTTTCTATGTGAGGTTCCAGATTATGATCAAATCAACAAACACATGTTTAAAAACCAGATAACTACTATTTGTTGCATGTTCGGGCCGCACGATTGTGAGTGACTCGTACCAATAGTAGAGGATTTGTTGATGAATATTTTGTCAAAGTATAATTGTTTCCTGGACTATCACAGCCTTCAATACTAGCCCCTGATCATCATTTGACTGCTTGGTGCAAAATTGAGAAAGGAATAAGACTTTGAAGGTCATACAAGTACACACCTGGTCATAACATCCCTAGGTCTAGTTCACTGCACTTTCTAAAGTTTTTTGGGGCTGTTAATTCCCGCTACATCAGTCCCCAGACCAGCCACGCCCTTTGGGATAAAAATTAGATCTTTCTAGATTGTTGTGTTCCTTTTTCTGGGCGATTTCTAAGTGTGCAACAGCTGTGAGCTTGGCCTATAATCCGATTATTCTGTAAAATTTGCCTCATAGCTGAGTGTTCAAAGATTTTGCACATCACTGTTCCAAGGTATCATATTTCAGCTGTTTCCATGAGCCCTTCCCTTAGCACATCCCATCCTTAATTTTAGTTAGTTCATGATGTTAAAGTTAAAATAAAATGGCATCTAATCCTTCGTATCTCAAAATTTCCATACTAATAATATAGCCCATTATGAAAAAACATGGCATTCTAGTCATCTATATCTGAAAATATCTATGTTACCCCAAGTTTCCGGGACGGGGGGACGGGGGGACGGGGAAACGGGTTTCCGGGACGTTTTTTTTTTTGCCAGAGCAGGGGACGGCAGGGGACGGCAATATATATATATATATGAATTTTCAAATATACTCATAAATCTCAGAATTACATAACATTAATCCATTCATCAAATCATCATAGAACATAGCATTAAAACTTCAAATCGAATCATCATCTAAGAATACTGAAGTCTAAGAATAATACTAATAGGAACATAGGATGACATCAAATCAATC
>MU225411.1:2824694-2859694 GCA_018584345.1 Thuja plicata
ATATTATAAACTTATATACATATGTTAGACTTTAAAACTTATAACTTATTTTAATTTTTTTTATTATTATTAATTATTTTAACGCCGGTGTGGTGGGCCCATGAATGGCCAAAAATTTAAAAAAATTTAAAAATACTATTTTTTTAATGTTTTTTTGTTTCAACATTATTTTGGGAAACCTCAAACCGTCCCCGGGACGGTCAACGGGTTTCGGAAACCCGTTGACCGTTTCCCATTTTAGGGGACGCGTTTCCTAATTTTTTGCCTAGGTGGGGACGGCTGGGAAACGTTTCCTGCCGTCCCCCCGTCCCCGAAACCGTCCCCGTTTCCGAAACCCCAGGTTGAGGGCCGGAAACGCGTCCCCGGGTAACATAGGAAAATATCCCCTCCAATGGGCCCCAATATAAAATAAGATTACAATCTAGTCTTCAGTATCTGAAAATACCCTCTTATAGGTCCCAATCTAAAACATGACATTCTAGCATTTTGCATGTGAAATTTTCCCACTGATAGACTCCACTGAAAAATAACATAGCATTCTCGTCTTTTTTGTCTGATAATTTTGTTCTAGTATGCCCCATTGCAAAATCAAATGCATGGTATCTTTCAAACAGTCTTTTAAGCAGCCCATTAAAATCTTGCAATAGACCCTCATGTGTACAAGTTAGTATATCATTCAATTTTAGTAATGAGGCTGTTTCATAGAATTCCTTACCAACACTTCTTCTTGATAACCTGAAAATGCTTTTGCCAAGTCTTGTATGCTACTTACAATAGCATTGTGTACCTCTTTACCTCCTGTCAAGCAGAGTCTGCAATACATGGTCAAAAAAAACAGTGAATCCAAGATATCGATTTCGCCGGTTATTGATTGAATTTAGATTTTACAAGTCAGAACTAATGTTGAAATGATCAAACTAGACCATTCAATTAAAACTTTAAATTATAAAATCCATTACAAATTGAACATAGTGACTTTATGGTCCAAGCGCAATGAGGAGATTTTTCAAAGCAAAAGGAGGCTTACTGAGTTTAATAATAAACTCACTATCCTTTCTATTATGTTTCAGGTATCCGCTGTTATAGAGATCCCCAAAGACAGATCCATGATCTTGGCACAACAGGGTGTTATGCTCCTTTACAGATCTGAGGTTAGATCTGCTCATTTCTATAATGCATATAAGGATATGTTAGATAAAGATGAACTCCAAGCCTTGGAACAGGTGCTGAAGGATGGTTACATTACTATTGCTGATATAGTTGCAAAAAACAGAGTACCTAAAAAGAGAGATTTTCCTAACTGGGAAAGTTAAGCTGCTCCTGATACTGTGCCACCCTTGGGTACATATGAAACAGATCAAGCTGAAGGATGTAATAACTTCATAGGGCCATGGGATTAGTGATGACCTGAGCTCTCTTTTTACCTTATTATGCTTTAGAACTGTTCATTAAGAAGTTTTGAAATGATGTAAGTTGTATAGTTTTACTATAGCTAACTAAACTCTGATGGAACTGCTCGTAGTTTAGTTTTTCTATCAGTATTTTGGATGATTATACCTAAGTCTCAAATCTCATTACAAGTTGACCTGATAGAGGTTCCTAACTTCATTATAATAATAGACATTGGGGAAAATAAAGCTAATAGAAGACTCTAAATGAGTCCAAAAAAGGCATTGTAACTTTGTATTTTAAATTCAGGAAGCAAGAATATAAGCCACTGTGTGATCCTATTCCTATGACAACAATGTCCTAAGAGAGAGGATGAGAAAGAGGTGTAGTAAGCAACCCCTGCTTGCCACTAAATTTTTTGCACTCCCTTACACTTTTCAATGTCTTAGTTTGCAGAGATATTGACAAACAATTTGCACGGAAAAAATATATTTAACTGCTGTTCAGATTTAAATTAGTGCTTGCAGCAGAATAATGATTAATACACAAGATAGCAAGATTAGGAAATTCAAGACAGTTCTGATTTCACAAGAAACTCTTTCAGACATTACATAATGCTCAGGCTATCACATTCACAATACTGAAACCGCATGTGCTGCTACATTCATCCAGTTCCCAAGGTTCACCTACATTCGACTTCAAGGATTCTCGTCTCATACCTACAGGCTTCCAAGATACCCGACAAAGAAGATGGTACTACTAGAGGTGACAAGGAAATCGACAGCTTATGATAAAATCCAAAAGAAAAAGAGGAAAGGTTGACTGCAATTCCCAATCATCATGGGACATTCTAATCAAGTGTGCCCATCACTTTCAATAGCAGAAAGGTCAATGGAAGAGTTACAATGTTACCATCTCTCATTTCACACCAATGCAACCTGAGGACTGTTGGGCAAATGCTTAAGATGATTATGAAATCAAGAAGAGGATGTATTCCAGATTACCAATCAAGATGATCGAAATATGTGAAATACATCTAGTGCCAGATCAGGTAGAAGAAAATCCGATCTCGGTTCAGCCTGATTTTGAGAAGGAGACAAATAAGTCCATTCAACCGCCCAAATGGTATGGACCTGAAATAACAGATCTTGGTACATTATCCAGGACGGCCACAAAATTCACAAGATGGTGGGTTGAATGTCACGTCAACAAACTGAAAGCAAGAAATGTTCGATTGACTTATGACCTGATGAGAGATCGGGAGTCACATGATGGTAAAACATGGGCAAGGGAAGAGTATTGCCTAGGATATACAATCAAAGAAAAGGCAGGATATCCCAAGTGAAAGGCCTCCACAGAAAAGACAAAGGTTGTAGGTAACACAAGCATCCTCAAGCAATTCCTCAAGTGTGCAAGAAGTTGATCTCTTCACAAGGGAATAGATTGGATCCGGCACAAGAAGAGAATTACAAGAAGAAGGCCAAGTGACTTCAAAAGCACAAGATAGACAAAGTGTCAATGCCTCCAAAGAATTTGACCAGCAAAGGAATGAAGAACAAGAACCTCCTTCAGAAACGAATCTTCATATCCACGAATGCCTCGACACAATGTTAGTTGAAGACTTAGAAAATCCAGAAAATCCCATTTCTGATGAAGAATTACATGAGGAAACAATGCAGGAGTTGTTACAAGTGCATGATCAGCAGTCAGCCACTCCGGAATGGTTAAGGGAAAGAATAAGGAAGGATCTTGTGGAAGAAATTGATCTTGCGCTAGAGTTACAAGAATTGTCTTTCAAGTTCTTAGGTTTAGAATAGAATCTCCCGATCCTTATTCTCTTTACTTTCAGCATATTTCGTTGGAACATTTGGAGTACTTATCACTGCAAAATCCTTCGAATATTTCTCAAGGTTAAAATTGTATAAGTCTTCTTGAAGAATCATGTAAGTCCCCCTTGGATTACCAACATACATCAAGCCAAACGATCTCATATCTAACATAAAGTCGCATGTTCGAAATAGGAACCTTGGAGTCATCTCTATGATCATCATGATCTTAGCATACGAGGGCTCTTTGCTCAAGAGAGGATAGAGTGTCCTTTGGCACTTTATTTTGCGTTGGTGTGGTCATAAAACACCCATCAACAAAACCCTAATGGGAAAAACACGGGATGAATGCTTGTATATGAATATCTTCTTTTACAATGTTTGTAGGCATCAATCTCTAACTTAATTTGTGAGCACCAACCCATTGGAAGCACCAGCTCCCACTTTTGGATGTAGGTATCAACCTACTAGAGGCACCAACCCCTAAATGTGAAGCACCTACTTCACCAATAAACTATACTGTTATGATGGTCACAATAAATCTAATCATTAGATTCTCTTAGAATCTGCACATCAACCTCTCCTTCAAACTATCTCAAATCTAATCATCAATCTGCTTATAGTCTTTTCATATATTCCTGAAGTAATTATTTCTATATGTTGTTCTCTCCCTTAGTGTATGTACTTTGTTTTTCTTTTTTTTATCACAACACACACACACCTTCAACAAATGATTTTTATATTTTATTAAGCCAAGAGGCTTCTTACAGTGGCAGCAAACTTCAATGTAAACAATATGACTTTTTGAATAAATTTGACGTGCAACTGTCAGTTTGAACCCTCAAAGAGAAAACAATTAAGTTGTCCCATGCATAATACCATTACCAAATCAACAAAAGTGAAATCGAAGTTGTTATATCATTTCAATCGAAGGCGAAGAGGTTCTTTGTGCAAACATTTCACCATAGACGTTTCAAGAAAACACTTCATTCCCATCGTAACTGCATAAAAATTGTAGAACGCCAAACACCAGCTCAACCACCATTTAAAGGTAGAAGAAAACCTGAAAGATGCAATATTTCTTTTGTTTGAATGCGTGACATATGATCTTAAAGTGTCGGTTTTTATTTTAGTGAAAAAAATCTTCAAAATTTAATCCTCGGCATGCAACTATTTTCAGCTTTTCCGACGATGTGAAACGTTTTGTACCTTCCATCTTGTCCAATTATTTTGCAAATTAAGCATTTCTAAAAACATTAATTCTGAAAGATTTAAGGATCAAATTCTGCAAGGCCAAGCTCCTCCAATGATCCCTATATATTACTAACTTTGTGGTAGAGTATCCATTTGATTTCTATCAGGGAAAGTAGTTTATCAGCCCACCTAACTTCTCAAGGCAAGGAATACATTTGATGTTCTCTTGTAGAAAAAATATATGGAAGACTTGAGATTTTTCGGAAATTGAAGACTTGGTAGATTAGAGAAATTGTTGGGAGGAATCGGAGAAAATGGAGGAGGTGCCTGTGCAAAAGAATGGAGGTGCGGATGTGGTATTGTGGATCTCCTCTGTTAACAGTAACAGAGCATTGATACCCAGACCCCATCATAGTTGTGAAGGACGTCGAGGACATGAACAAGATCAAGATGGCAGTGTGGTTAAAGCAGAAGATGAATGACCAAGGGCTGTGGTTGTGGTTAACTAATTTTTCAATTTTCGTATGAATTGAAACAATCTTTTGCTGATTTTATGTGGCTCTGGAAAGGGTGGGATTTTCGGGATGAATTATTGCGTGGTTTTGTTTGGTAAGATTATAAACTCAATAGTTAACATTGTGAAAAGTGACTACATCACTATCTAACTAATTTTTATTACACCGAGATTCAGAAATAAAATATATGCAACAGGTAATTATTTAAAAATTAAAATAATATTTTGGTTTGTTATGGGCACGAATAGAGTACGCACTCAGTTAAAATCATCTTCATTACGCATTAAGTTAAAATTGTCTTCGTTACAGTTCCAGTTGATTCCGTTCTATGTACTGTTTACCTTCAACTGATTTACATTTTGCATTTATTAGGGCACATTTCTCACATCATTCCAGGTCTGAGTGTGATTTAGGCTAGCATTAATTTATAAAAACATAGAGGATTTAGGTTTTGTATTAAGGATTCATTTAATAAAAAAACGTTTTTCTTATCTCTTTTTAAAAAGAATTTAGGTTGGTTTCATTTACTGGTTGACAAAGAATTTACTTGAATTTACTATGCTTAAAAAACATTTAAGTTTTGTATTATAAATTTGTTTTTATAAAAAGATTTGAGTTTTGTTTTTCTTCGTTGTTAAGTTTACAATAACTTTACGTTTATACGATAATATTTTCTAAAGAAAAAAAATAATAAATTTAATTGAAATAAATAGTAAAAATACACAGTCAACAATATTTTTTCAATTAAATTCATTATATTTTTACTTTAGAAAATATTTAGATTCTAGAAAATGATATCTCTTGGCTTATTTTAATTATATTTTTTAAAATGTAGGTATGCTAGTTTATATCTTTCTCATACCCTTTCATATGAGGTGTGAACTCTTTCCAACGAGTCACCCTTATTTAAAAACAATTCATATTTTATTTACTGCTCTCAATCGCTGGCTTGGCTTTTTATTAATCATACCTAACTCTTAATCATTTCAATAAAATAAACTTGTCTTATTTAAAAAAGCACCTACTGATTATCAAATACCAATCACTTTTGATTAATGAATCACTATTGTTAGTTTTATGAATAAGTCAAAATAGCTTTTGTCTTTTATCCCTTCTTAATTGCAGCCTTCTTATATTTTTTATGTGGCACTTTGTGTTGTTCAAAATTGCACCCTTTCCTCTTAATAATACAGTGCATTATCAAACATACAAAATGATGAAGACAGCTTTCTTTTGATATATTTGTACTGACTCCGCAATGAATTCCAGTTCATCCGCACAATCATGTTCTTCATTGTAATCCAAGGGCATGCCATCTGATCACCATAAGCTCCAAATGAGATCTGATTTTTATTTCTATTAATCACAGTATATTTTTCTTTGCCTTCGGTGTCCTTTTCTTCTTATAAGGTGACTATCATGATATCCCTTTGTCTTTCATCGCCGTATAAACTCATTGTAATCGTTTTATTTATCATAGGCATTGTGCAGAGATATGTTTATCACTACTTGTAATTACAGCAAATTTGATTCTTTCTTCGATGAATATAGTCACTGCTGTCTAATAAAAGCATTGCTATATTTTAATATCATCGCTGACTTCCTTATCATTCTTTAATCTTCATTCCACATTCAAGGTGAGCATGAACTAAAGACATGGAAGAGTTGGAACAGCAATAGCTAAATATTGAACACAATGCTGGAAGAGCGATAGCTAAATATTGAACACAATGTTCAAGACGTCTGGCAAAGGAATATTTGTACCTTCAAACACTGCAGTCAACTTCATATTAATCGATTTCTGAACAAGGAAAAGGCTCTATCATGCACCAAGAAAGACCATTCATTCTAATTACTCCTCTTCATTTGCTGTGGATGTTATTCGAGAAATACCAAAAAAATTTCAATGTTTCCTCTTGCTATTGATTCTCTATCCTAGTACAGTTATCATAGAGTAATGTAATGATATTGTGCTATTTAAGTCTCCTCAACATACTTATACTGTCTCTAATATTTCAGTTGTCTTTAGAACCATGTTATGAGACTTCAATCCTATAATCTCTTTGATGGTCATGCACATCCCCTCATTCTTACCTTCAATTATGTTATCTTTAGTCATGCTTAATGTCATTCATGACATTGATTTCCTTTGACATCAATGATGGAATCTAACAATCATAACTGAGTGCTTTTGACATCAATGACATTATTTCCAACACATTTCATTGAATGTGGTCGGAGCACCGACCCTTGGGCCATTGCAATTTCTTAGCCATTGTTTTGGGAAATAACTCTATTTTGACCAAGAATCTTCTTGTTATTTTCAGATTGGATGCGTGGAGAGGATTCAATAGACTGTTTACATCCAAAAAACCCTAAAGGCGTCATTCAAAGAACATGTTTTGTACAGCGTCTAGGGACAAACCTTCAATTTCTACAGAAAATTAAAGGATGGAAAACCTTTGTTTTGTTAGTTAGAGAATTAGAGAATTAAAATCCTTTGACTTGACAAGAGAGGAGTTCAAGCACAGATTCCATGGCATCGGTTTCAACTTGCAGAGCACAAGAATGACTGAGGATTTGTAATACTTTGTTTGTGTTCTTGTGCATGTCCATGTCATCATATTCTTTTGCTGTTGGAGATTTTGTAGTTGCTGCACTAGGGATATCATTGTAAATTCCATTACTAATCCGAAGCTCCGTAAATGTTTCCTTTTTTATCTATGTAAACTGGGTGACTAATATTTTAAAAATCCATGAGGAATCGGAAGTATTACTACTGTATTGAAATCAATATTAAGCGGAAGGTAAATTATTAAGGTTAAATGTCAAGGGTTAAAAGGAAAATTTCTAGGTCTTCCAAATCTAGTTAAAAATTAACACAGCCCTAAATATTATTAATCCTAAACTAACCCTAGGTCTATTTCACTACCCCTTTCACAGATATTTATAATTGTACCTGTGTCATCATTACCATGTTAGGTTTATCCCCACTTCTATATATATTACCAGAATTTTAACTTTTCTAATAACATTAACATCTCACTTATTCAACCCTAAACAACAAAATAATTCTCAAGCATAGCAAAACTCAAACAATGATTAATATTGCTCTTTATTTATTTGAAACATTTTCTGATTAAAAAGAACATTCTCAGACAATCCAAGGATGATTTAGAGAGCACTTACTCAAATAGTTCCAACAGCAGGGGAACTTCATCATCACTTGGCACTTCCAAAATCTGAATTCAGAGACAATAGCGAACCTGCGGTTAAACCTCGGTCAGCCAAAAAAAATCCAACCATATAGTCTAACACTAATTTTAGAAAACAAATTTCAACCTATTTGCCAATGCACACTTTAGGATGGAATCCATTTGAAGTATAAGAAAAGTGTGGCTAAAGACCATCAGAATTTCAATGTCATATATGGGACTCAAGGAGAATATAACTAGTATAATGGTATTTTAAAGAAGTTCTAATTCAAGGGATTTACAAATTACCTAAGTTGGAATTTCAATTAAATGCCTAATTTGATATGCATAGTCAGAACAAAGAGAGGAAAAAAAATTACCACAACTGTACATGATGTACACCCACTTATAATATGTATTCAATATTCATAGAATAAGAAATGTGTACAAGGAAGCATGTAGAAGTAGAAAACTTCTAAGAGATGACAGGTACGTACTAATATAAGCTTCTTGAAGAAGAAAGGAAAAAAAACTTCTAGAGGATTTCCATAAAGACAAAATAAAAGATATACATAAATTACAAATTGCAGTATCCCATATGACTAGGTCTCATCATTTCCTCCTTGCTTTGAAGAGATAGTCCCCAATTTATATTTTAAATGTGGAAAATAGTACTCGAAGGTTGATGAGAATATCCACTAACTTACATTGGTAAAGATCCTTTTTAATCAGCTTTGTAAGTAAGAGTAAATTTTCATCAAGTAGAGCATGTGCTAAAATAAATAAGCACATCATCAATGTCCATCCAAAAAAGGATCAACATCTAAAATTGTTTCTCTCTTCCTACAAATGCAATCTCACAGATTTTATGGTAACTCACATTCACAACATCATGCATACCATGCTGAGTAAATAAATATAGTCCAAAAGTTTTTCCCCAATCTACTGTGAAATAGTATGACCCATGCCAAACAGGTTTGGATTATGGTGCTGCTCATATCCAAATCTTTGTTTGTTCCACTAGAGCCTTCTTTTACCAACTTTAAAATGTGTAAACACTCAATGTCAGTCATAAAGCTCTTTATATTTGGCTTGAACCTACAATAAACTATCATGAACAACCATCTCCAAATGCTGAAAAAATAGGATGCTTTAATGTTGCTGATTTTCGTTATGAGATGAAGTTGAGGAACGAGTTATAAGAATCTCATACAAGTGGTTGATCGAATGCAGAAGGTCAGGTATATACATAAATAGCTTTATTGTAACTATGCTGCAATATATGGAGGTAAGCATCTTATTACTTGTTTCGCTCATGATAGATGCAGACAGCATGAGCCAAGTAGCAATTAACTACTTAGTTTGATCATCAGTTCGTGAATTAAATGGTGTAGATAGTCAGCTGACAGCCTGAAAGCTTCCTGAAAGTTTTCCAAAAATGAATAAGAAATATGGGGCCAATATAAAATTAGCCATCTTTGAAAACTGATATGCAACAACAATAACACAATTATGTTTCCTAAAAATAGTGGATGGGAACTAATAAATTCCATCAGGATGGACTCCCAAACCTTTGAGGGAACAAGGAGTGGCTGATTTTTAAAAAAATCATTAGATGGCTTAGATTGGCTGCATTATGACCCCCTTCTCATAAAAAAATTCACATTCTTCTCCATAAAATTAAAAATACCTCAAGAAATCTGCCAATGTTACAAACAGTCTTCAATGCCAAAATGACCACCATTTGATGAAGAGTGAACCACTTCAAAAAATATGAGGTATCATGGACCATTTGTAACAGAAAGCTAATTTGGTTTGCACAACAAACCATCTCTTAATATAAATATATAATAAAGAAATTAAGTTTAATCTATCATTGTTAAATTACTTAAGGCAAGGAATAGCCCAATTTGCAGATCTGAAGAATAAATTGATTTCCAATCTACATATGCAAAAAATTTAGTATCAAGAATATGCTTAACCTTAGAAGCAGGTCTGCTCAACAAATTAACAGTCCTACTGCAAGTTCCCTTTTATAAAAAGTGACAAGATGAAATTGATTGATGTAAAATTCTTTTAAAGTTGACTAAGTTCTTCAATCTTGAATTATGAGTTCATGAACAGAGGTTAAAAAGTTAGCATAAAGAAATTTTTCCTAGCTGATGATATGCAACACCTATAGCATAACCTCATCAAGGAAAAGTGCATCTTGAGCTGCTGAATTGCTTTTGTACCAGCTGCATTTCATGAGGAATGCTTAGGATTAGAGCGTTGACAAAATGGTTTGGCTATACAGGACAAGGGCTAAAATAATTCACGTATAAATTCCTACTAAAGAAGCTTTTCAGATTTGTAGTATTGATCGAGTGGGCCAATCCTTGAGAACTTTGACTTTTTTGAGATCTGTGTGCACATTGGGTTTGCAATTAAAAAACCCAAAATATTAATGTAATACTAATTTTGAATATAGAGTGATCCTTTCATTTTAAAATGATGTTTATTTTGTTTAGAAGGTTGAAAGTAAATATATTTGACAAGATCATCTCAACTGCTACTTAAGACAAATATGTCATCCAAATAGATTACCATGAATTTCCCCAAATGTGCATAAAACATATCATAGATGAACCTCTAGAACGCGGCTAGAGCATTAGTGAGAGTATAAACCATGGCTAATCACTCATATAAGCCATACTTTGTTTTAATTTTTTCTCCCAAAAATCTCTTGGGTTAATACATTGCTGATATTACCATAATGTTGGATTAAAACTTAATTTTGCTCTAAGTATTTGGCCCCCTTTGGTTCAAGAAATATTCTATCTTGGGAAGTGCATACCAATTTTTCACAGTGATATTAGAATTGCTTCATAATCAATGCACAATCCACGTTCATTTATTTATTTCTTGGGTACAATTAATGTAAAAAAATGAAGTTGTGTAGCTTAATGTTATTCTCAAAGAATGCTACTTTCTTATAAGTTACTCTTGTCTTCAAAATGGCTTCATTTACATCAATATCTTTGTTGAGCTCATTTCCTTTATTCTGTTCATTGCTTGTATAACCAATCAAGTTTCTACAATTTACTGTGTTGTCCTCAAAATTTCCAATTAAATCTGGTGATTGGCTACATATATTTGGTTTCCGCATGTGCCCCAATTTAACAACAGCCTATAAATGAGAATAACAGAACGTAAACTCGAAATACCAGTGCATGCACATATTATGGAAACATATGTATATTAAGAACACAATAACTTGTCACCCTTGACAACCAGTTCCATGCACATCAATGTAGTGAATAAAAAAATAAATTAATACAGTGTTTCATAGCAACTCAAAATTTTCCAAATTACCTCTTCAAACCTACAGTACCATGAGATTATGTGATATTTCAGTAAATGCCATCTACTGCACTGATATGCAATTGTGTAACTTGTTAGGCACAACCTATTATGAAGCCTAGAAACCACAACTCTGTATACCAATTCAGGTTATTGTAGTTCTCATATATATGAGCAGACTAAAAAATTATGTTAAGCATCAATCAGCCTTGAACTTGGCCATTATATGTTCAAGCATCTATGATAACAATCCCATCAATGATTCATTAATTACATTTGACAGTTGAACTAGTGTCATCCAAAGAAGATCCATGAAGGTAATGTGCATGTGGCAACCAAATCTTGATAAGAACAAGACCGATTAGTCTTCTCATACATAAGCTATTGCGATATAATTCATAAGTATAATAACATCCAATATTATCTGTTCAACTTAAAATATTTTTCCTTAAAAGACTTACCAAAATTATTGGATTCATCTTCACATCTATTTTCTTAAAATGCATCATGCTATTAAACAGGGTAATTCACATTCATAACATAGTCCAGGAAAGATTAGTGTAAAGATAGATGGATTATGAAATCATGCTGACAAAATTATTAAGAGAGAACATTATCATTCCTAGCAACTAAAAGCGTCCCAAGTAATTATCACTCCAAGCTGTTAGGATAGTAATGTGTATTAAGTTCATTATTAAGGTCATCACAGCCACTTTAACCCCTACAAAAGCAATGTACAATGCACAATTGCTTAGTAGTTGTAAAATACAACCAAAATTTCAAGTGTTCTTCTATTACTCATGTCATATGATAACCTTTACATGAAACTTAAACTGAAGAAGGATTCAAATATCTTACCATAGATATTGCAATATTTTCAAGTGCCTGGCTGTGAAGAAAAACATCACGGAAATTCATGGGTTGAGCTCCACTATCCGAATCATAAAAAAGAACCTGCATTTATGTCCAGAAAAAATATAAGTATATGCTAGGATTATATTTGACAGAAATGCATACAATTCAAAGATGACTGTTGCAGATTTTAATTAATTATCTACAGAAGCCAATCTTGATATTGATATAAGCATTTTTTGTAAGCATAATGGTTGCATACTAATCTGTCAGTGCACATCTTTTATACAAGTCAATGTTAGTGATATAATATAAATGTGGTTTTCATCTGACAGATTTCTGCAAGGACAAAAAGTGGAATCTGTTATCATCTCAAGATGGAGCGGAATCAATGAAGCAGTCCTCCAGAGTCCAGACTTTACATATTTAACATCAAGAACATTAGACCTATCTTGCAATCATTTTCTTAGAAAAAGTTCCAGACTTTTCTAAAGTATACAAATAAACAGTTGTACTTTTTATCTGGTTAATTGAGAACTCCTTTTGGAGGTTTTCTGCACCCCCTATCATTGTTGTCTGGGCTGGGCTGCCATGTGGAAGTGGCTGGTTTTGTGCATAGCCTAACTACTGGAGTATTCTATTCAGGACAACACTGATGATAGGTGAGTGTTAACAGTATGGGTGGGTGATAGTTTTATTATTGCAGTACCTAGGTCTATAATTAAGTATGGGAGTTTGATGCATTCTAATATTGTGAGATTTACTAATAAAAACAGTCTTACCTAGCATAGGGCTTCAAAGAGGAATAATTATAATCATTGATTGTGATGTGGGAGTACATAACAGAAAAGAAAGGTGTGTGCATGGAAATTGGGTAGAACATTCAAAGTAGATAAGATATTTAGATGGTTAAATTTTACATGGTCAGTATAAGTGACATAGAAATTTCTATGGGAATATTTGAGTCTTTTTTAAAGGGATAGGCAAGCTTATATCACTATGACATCCTCTGTTGAAATGGTCTTCAATAGACAAGTGTGAATTTGTCAAGATCAACCATGTGTCTTGCTACACATGAAACATTCTAATGGTTATAGAATGTTTCACCACATATCCATTGAAGCTGTAACTTGGAAAGACTATCAACTGAATTCCTAGCTCTTCATTGTTGAACTTTAATAAGAGATGTGTATCGTTATCAAATCCTCCTCTAAGTGTAGTGGCCAAATGTTTTCTTTTTCTGTAAATAGGAAACCTCTAAATAATTCATTCCATTACACTAAACTGTTGGTTTGTTTACCAATAAACTGTTGGTAGGATAAAATCATTTTGACTGTGTGATCCCTCGCCATTTTCCCTGCATGTGCAGGGATTCTTTTAGCTGCCCTGTCAAAGTAAAGTTTTAATTGCCCGTAAGAAGGATGCCTGCATATTCCATTTTCTTTGACTTTAAAAGAAGGTATTGTGCAGTGTACCAGAATACTCCATGCATGTATTGCTTACAAACCTTCACTACCCATTGACTGAAATCTATCACGAGTATTTTTGTTCATCAGACCCAAGACTGAACTATTCTGATGTCTGTCACCTGGTACCTTTGTATGCCCACAATTACAAATATCGTATTATTTGTTCTTTACAAAAATTACATAGAATGAAGATTCTATTTTCCATAGTGTTGTTGACTTGTATGTTATAGATGAAGATGAAGGCAAGACTTTTCTTAATGTACTGGGTATATGAGCATTTGACCAAATAGGTGGGCTGTCGTTTCAGAATCACGAGCATTTTGGCAATCAACACCTATTTGGCCCAATCTAACCATTTTATCAGTAAAACATTTGTTATTCATATTTTTTCATGAAGAATGAGTGAGAGGAAAAAAACCAATTTAGGCAATAATTATACTAGCCTCAAATTTTTGCCAGTAGTAAGAACTGCTTTTCTGCATACATTTGTAAGCACTTGCTAATGTGTATTTACAGTAACTTGCATCTCGCAATATTAATCTATCCATTCTCTGGGTGACACTCAAACACCTGTTGTTTAATTCAGCTAGAAAAAAATTATCCCTGATATTGAATGTGTCATCCTTTGCTCTACATCAACTAATAGTTTTTATTCTAGCAGAGGTTATTTTTACTTGTCAAAACCAATATGACCTGCTACATATTTGAGCCCTTGCACTTAGAGAATTTGCTGCAGTTTCGAGTATTGAATTCCTCCATAGGAAGCCGTAAAGTCCCCTTTTTGAAATAGGATTTAATAATAAACAATTATAATAAAATTAAAATATAAAAGAATAAAAAATATTTTTTAATTATATATATAAAAGAATAAAAGTAACATCACCATAACTAAAATTTAGTTAAGTTTAATATGTTGACTCAAAATTTTGCAGGTCACTAATACTACAACTTTACAAAATTATAACTTTAGGCAGCAGTGTGTGAAATTTCTTTCTCCTCTCAGCAATAGGGGAGGCTCCCTTCTTACCGCAAATGGCTTCAATGGAAATTGAACTGAACTACAAACAATTCATATTGCTACGATAATACTGGTGACTTAAGGGTTGACGTAAGAGCAACGCTTAAGACAGCAGTTTACTAATAACAAATTGAAACAAATACAGGAACACAAAGTCTCTTGTACTTACTTCGCAAGATGATTTATGAAAATAGAATAGCCAGGAAAGCACAAAGTCTTTCACTGAATATCCTCTTTCTTAATAAAAAAACTTATCACTGAAGCCCAAAGCCCAAAGTCTTCAACTTTAAGTTATTACAGCCACTTCTATCTATAACAATTTGTCCTCCTGCAGCACAAAGTCTTCAAAAGTTCAAATTGGCTTTGAATGCAATAGGCAGCTCAAAGTCTGCACAATCAAATTCAAATCCCTCTTGAACAAAACTCCAAAACTCGCAATCAATATCCAGAAAATGTCGTCACATAACACCTTGAATCAACACAAAGTTTGAAAGCAAGTTGCCCCTTTTATTGAAAGCAATCTGATTTACATCCAAGCACAAAGTCTTGAAGTGCATATACAAACTGACAGAATTTTCTTGCATTGCCAAAAGATGAAAATTACAATAGGTCTCACTCCTTTATATAAGAAAATGAGAGAAAAGTGGAGAAGAAAGGGGAAACCCTCAACCACTTTGACTTATTCAATGTTTATCCCTAACTAACTAACTTTGACTTATTCAATGCTGCAAAGCCTAATGCACTTACAGCATGATTACATGGAACAACTTTTGCATGTGATACTATCACATGCAATTACATCTTGTTCTTACATTGCATGTAATTTGTCAATTACAAATTACAAAATGCACAATGAAATATTCTAAGTGTCTGACAAGACACGACATCTATTTGTATCATCCTTTGTCGGTCTTCATGTTGCTACAGGCTGCCCCATGGTTGATATGCTCAGGTTTGGTGAAAGCATCTCTAACCAGAAAACATGAGCCTGCATATCGCTCTGCATCATAATGGTGATCATTGGGAAGCATCTTTGTGTCTCTCTGTTTCAGCCTTGAAAGCATTCTATGTACTCATTATTTAACACTTTTCACCTCCTTGTCTGGCTCCATCATATGGTTACTCTTGTTTTGTATCCTTGTGTCATGGGAAGAACATGAGAAGATCTTTCTTCAACTTGCAACAGGAACTTGCATCATCGAGGGGAAGAACAAACTTGATGCATCTTACAAGTGAGTGGAAGAAAGATAAAAAATGAGGTTTTTTCTGGAGTACTGCATATGAATGAATAACAAGCTTTGAGCTTTGAACAAGGAGATTGGGAAAGTGTTTTTGCTCGTGAGTGAATATGCCATATGTACGATGGGCTTTTCGAAAGAACATGCATATTTAGGGAAAGTCAAAAAGGTCACAAAAGGTGGGCTTTTTTGGCTATCTTGCATGATGGAAGTTTACTTTTGTCTTTTGACATGTAAATGTGGAAAAGGTGGGTTTTCATCACATTTTGCATATAGGGCAGCACTTGATCTTTTTGGAAAATCACCATCAAGAACGGGGTTTTTAATCCCGACTGCATATGAGGATAAATGACATCCTCATATGCAACTTAGAAGAAAATGGAAGAAGAAGAATGGAAAAGAAAAGACATGTACATACAAAAACTAAAAAGAAACGAAAATGTTCATATGTGCAAGAAAGAGAAAAGCAAGAAAATCCATACCTCCTCTTTGTGAAATGCAAAGGAAAAACAACTCTCTCTCAAACTTGAAATTCTGGAAACAATTCAAGAATTTCGAATTTAGATTTGAATTGCAAACTTGGAGATATATAGGCAATGAGTTTGATTAATTTCTCATGCTAAATAAATATATTTGCATGAGTTATGGAAAGAGAAGAGACAAATGTCCTCCATGCATTTTCGAATTGCTTAAAATCAGCAACAAACTTTGAAAATGTCAATCAAAACATGCACTAGTTGTATTCGAATTCTTCATACAAAGTGGAAGAAAAACAGCACTTTACACACAATGAATGCATTTCGTTTTAAGCATGGAAGGAAACGTTTTTGTTTCATGGAGAGAAACTTACCAAGAAAACAAGCCATGGAAGCATTCGAAAAACTCAAGGGTCTAATGGCGGACTTTTGAGGAGTGATTACATGGAACCGTTTTGGCTCCTTCCTTCTTTGTGATGCCCTAGACGGGCTTTCCCTCACAAAACGCAGCTAAATGTGGAAGGATTTTATGTGATTTGTATAAAAATCCCGTCACAGTCTCATGAATTACAAAGCGCAGCCTTTTGTGGAGAAAAAACGGGTTGTAGCATATGAATAGGGCAACGTTTTTATTCGAAATATATGTCAAGGGTCTTAAAAACGGCACTCCATATGCAATTCATTAATAACGGATTTCTCCAAACGCTTTACATATTTAAAAGCCTTTGAGTAACATGCAGTCTAAAAAATGCCGCCATAAGCTTTCGAATTCATAAAGAATAGTGACGGGTTTCACATAGCATATTGCATATGACTTAGATGCTTTTGAAACATGTTATTCCAGTAAAAAACGACGCCCAAGACTTCTTAAAGAAGAAAACGCACTTTCTAAAGACTTTTGCATGTGTTTTGTTCTTTAAAAAGTGGTATGCAATTCATATAAAATTCGACGCCATCCTCTATGGAAAGAAAAACGTGTTTTATATGGATTAAATATGCCATTCCTTCTAAAACGATGCCTAGGGGAAATGACGGATTGTTTTAAGGGGAAATGACGGATTGTTTTAAAGGGCTTTTACATATGCATTTCTATATGCAATCCTCATGAAAATCGCCACTATAAGCTCTTAAAGAGGAAAACACACTTTTCAAAATGAAAAACATAGGTATATAGGGCAAAAATTGCCACCATATAACTTTAAGTTATAAAGATTTTTTAAAATAACTTTAAAGTATATATGCAATCACTCTCAAAAAGACCACCTTGTAACTTATTGAATGAAAAGTAAGACTTTAAACAACATATATGCATGATTGAATATGCAAATATGAATAAAAAGCCCACTAATGTGAAGGAGAAACATATTCTTTTATATGCAACCTCATGTTTTTAAATGACCCGATATGCAGACAAGTTTAAAAAGCCCACTACCATTTAAAAACTATAGGCAAAACTTCTCAGAATGCTGTGAAATTTTAAAGTGGGATTTTAAGTCCACTTTACATATAAACAAAATTCCTACTTCGTGCAGTTAACAAGAAAAAGTCCACTTTTAAAGACTTTTGACAAGGCGTGCAATCTGTCAGAAAAAACCCATTGGCAGGACGCTTTAAACCTCTAAAACCTGAGCTAGACAACTCTGACTGAGGCCTATGATAGCTCGAAACGAGCAGAATTGCAAAGGCCGCTAACCTAAGGCAAAATGAAAACCAAAAACGAAACACAAAACTAATAAAAATGAAGAAAAGACTTGAAAGACATCCAGAAATCAAACACTTCTAAGAAGTAAAGTGAGAGGTAAATCAAGGGATGACTGATTTCCTCAAACAAACACCTTTCAACGTATTTAAAACCTTAGAGAGAACTACCAATATAGAAAAAATTACGTATTTAATGAAGAGGCGAACCGGGAATGGGAGCCGCCCTCGGATGCAGGCCCATCAACATCAGGAGAAAATGCAAAGGAAAAAGGCAAGAGTATCGAAATGGGCTAAGTCGGAACGTGTTGAATAATCATCTAGTAGATTAAGTTTGCTCTAGAATAGCTGATACTAAATTACTGATACTGTCTCAATACCTCTCTGCTCTGGACACTTCTATACTTTACGAACTCGGATTATAATTTTGTTTTTGATGGTTAATAGTCGGAAGACATTACAGCTCAATGTTTACTGACATTATACTTGGGAACAATTATGGATAAGTTTATAGATATATAGGAATTTAATATGTAGAGTGTTAAGCTTAGTCAAGTTTGTCAAAATCTTAAATTTATATTCCATGAAGTAGCAAACTAATTCCCGTGATTCCTTACTATAAAATTTCCTTTTCGTGTGAAGTTTTGGTTTTAACACACCCTAAAATAGATTAAGTATGTTCTAGAATAGCTGATACTATATTACTAATACTATCTCAATGCCTTTTCTGGTCTAGACACTTCTATACTTTACAAACTCGGATTATAATTTTGCCTTTCGCTGGTTAATAGTCGGAAGACACTACAGCTCAATGTTTACTGACATTATACTTGGGAATAATTATGGACAAGCTTATAGATATATAGGAATTTAATATGTATAGTGTTAAGCTTAGTCAAGTGTGTCAAAATCTTAGATTTATATCCCATGTAATAGCAAACAAATTCTTGTGATTCCTTACTGTAAAATTTCCTTTTCGCATGAAGTTTTGGTTTTAACACACCCTAAAATGTGGTTTGGGCCTTTTTGGTTGGTCCTTTTTCTCCAAAATTAGGTAAACCTCTGCATAAATAGTCAGAATGATTCTCGTAATCGGGCATACTCTAACTTTAGGTTTCCATGAAATTTTGGAAGATGAAACGGTCAAAGGACTTTTAGCCTTCCCTTTTACCTTTTGGGCTTCTTGTCCTTTCGTTTCTCTCCACCTTCCCTGCAGCCTTTAAAACCTCTATGAGGTCTTTCATTTCCCATCTGATTCTCTTAGAATAGTCTTCTGGAAATGTCTACTCCTATTAAACTAAGAGGTCCTCGGGTCCAGATTGCCTTTGATACCCCTATAAGTGGATATAGGTTGAAAAACATCATGTTGTCCTCCCACTTTCTAGTAGTGTGATTTGTGTATCACATCCTTGGAAGAGATTGTATCATCAACAGCGAGAGATACAGAGTTAACTCAGATATCCCTGCACTATTCCTTGCCTCCGCCCTACAAGTAGACCCAGATAAGACCAGTATTGGAATCCTATGTAGAAGACTATCCAACAAAATCTATCTAGGAGATTTGGATAAGGTCATTTCTAATATCAGAAGTGACCTCACGATTCCAAAACCATGCTTTTATGATTCTCCTACAGTTGGAGGACGGCATGTCCCATCTTACCCAATTCTCCTCACTGAGGATTTGGAATCCCTGATTAACTGGACTCCTATTGTTATAAGGAATTTGGATTTCCTTTTCCACTTCTTTCATGTTCGACTTCCTCCAGCTGCAAATTTGATTGACTCTTTCATCCTAGAACATCAAGTGGGCTCCTGGGAAAACGACTCAGAAATGAATCTTAATGTAGAATTTCAATTCCCAAGTTGGCATAGGAATGTCAATGAACTCGAATCACATTCGCAGTCTTATCCTGACTTCTAAAGGTTCAAGAATTTGGGTTACTAAGATTTAAAAGGGCTTCGAATAAACTGCTATGAGCTTGTAATGATTCTATATGCTCGGTATGAAATATCAGATCTTTCATCTTATCTATTTGTTTTACATTTGAGGGCAGATGTATGTTGCTAACATGAATGTACTCATTTCTAAAGATTGTAAACTAATTATGTGGAAATATTCATTCTTATTAGGGATTCAATTTAAATAGATGTCAGTCTTATCAAATTGATTAGCTCTGAGTTAATCAACCTTTTACTTCACATGTTCTGTTTCATGACAGTTCTCTTACGATGAAACATAACTTCTAGCTATAACTGTATATAATAATGATTACTGGGTCAACTATTAAAACACTTCACATAACACAATACTCCCATGTACTATTAAGCTCTGGAAATAACACCACTAGATTACATAGAAGGACAAAGTTGTTTTGAACGGGTAAAGGACAGCATTTAAAACTACAGGCCGAAGAAGGTATGTAATATTAAATTATTATTTATATGCTATTAGTGGTTATCTTAATCTGTTTGTAAATATCCTGTAACTATTAGAATGTTTCTAATATTTAGTTCTCTGTAGATAGAATAGAAAGTTTCTATTCTTTACGATCGTTTCCAAAGGAAACATCGTACCATTCTTTTGTACATATAGATCATTCGATCTCTGTTAATAATATCCAGATTTTTACCACAATATGGTATCAGAGCAAAATCTTTATTTTTTCGAAAAGTTTCATAATTTCAATTCGAAATTATCTGCACTTGATTTTTCAAAATTATTTTGAGATCTTCACATTATCTCTTTGAGAAATCAGTAAAATCTGCTTCCAAGGGCTTTTCATGGTTTTTCCTTGTCTTCTAAGGAAGTCACAGTCTGCATTTTGGATTCACAACCGCGGCCTCTTACAGTCTACGCGATTTCAAATCTGTGGTCATTTTTCCTCCTGCGCTGGCCATTTTTTCTATCACGCGCGCAGGCTCTGCTCCATACGCTTTGCATTTTTTCTTTCCGTCTGCACTCTTTCAGCAGTCTGCTAAAACAAGGAGGCTTTAGTACACCATTTCGACCTTCACTGTGGCTGTTTTTGTTAAAAACGACGACCTATTTCACTGTTTTTAAAGAAAAATGCCATTTTTTAAGCTTTCCAGTCGCAACTTGTTTTTTGGTCGAAAACCCTAATTTTTGGGCCCGAAAAATTAGAGTTCGATCTCATATTCTTGGTGGGTTTTTCGAGAGCTTGACTGGGTTGTCGTCCGTTTTTTCTGGGTGCCTCGATTTTTGAGCTTCAATTTTTGAGCCAGCGGATCCAAAATCTGACAACATATTCCTTCTGGGTTTTTTGAGTTCTCTTATGGGTACCCCTTCTTTTTTCTGGGTCTTCCGACATTTCGCCTCAAAGTACATGCCTTCTCAGTTCTTCACGTTTTTCATTAAAATTCGTGCCATGGCATCTCTCACCAGTCTTCTACTCGAGGGAAATCAGAAATTTAATGGTCGAAACTACAGCACGTGGAAGCAGCGGATGTTAACCATCTTCGAATATCGCGGCAGCGATCAGGTGGTTCTGGGTACTACTAAGCGTCCGACTACAGCTTGTCTTGATCAGGTTACATATGACTAGCAGAATTGGGAAGCAGTCATGTTTCTCAAACTATCAGTGGTTGATGATTAGCTCCCTCAAATTCCATCCAGCAAAACAGTTGTCGAGATATGGGAGCGTCTCAAAACCCTACATGAGACTTCAGATAAGAGCAAGGCTTTCTTTCTTAAGAACAATCTGTTTTCTATTGTCATGGATGAGCGGAAATCACTCCAGGATCACCTGAATCGGATTCAGGAAATTCTTGATCAGTTGCTTGCCATTGGATGCAAGATGGAGGAAGAGGACATTGTGGTAATCACTCTCAAAAGTTTACCCAAGTCCTACAAGCATTTTATCGAGACTCTCAACATCACTTCTACAGGTGTTGATTTGAAGTTCACCGATCTCTGCACACTTCTGCTTCAGCAAGATCGCTGGAAACAACAGTTCAGTAGCAGTTCCAACTCCACCTCCACCGAGCAAGCCTTTGTTGCTAAATCCTTTCAAAAGGATGAGCAGTATTCTTAGCAGAAACCACCTGCTCCGACATTAGAAGGCTCCAAGAAAAAGAGCGTTCAATGCAACTACTACTACAAGTATGGTCACATGAAGGTTGAATGTCAGAAGCCCAAAGCGAACAGTGCAGAGCACACTGAGCAGACAGAATCTGCCTTTTACGCCTTCATGGCTAAAAGACCAGCAGATCATGTCAAGTCGTCTGCCTGATACATTGATTCAGGTGCCTCTTGTCAAGAGTGGTTCACTGAATACCAGCCTTATTCAGATTTCGTTATTTTTGGTGGCAAGGAAGAGTACACAGTTGTCGGCAAAGGCAGCATTCAGATTCAGTCTGCTGGGAGGAATCCCATTTTCCTCGATGTGTACCGCATTCCAGAGATGGAACTAAATCTATTCTCAGTCAGTTAGATATTGCGACACTCCACGGCTAGATATCACCTTCAATTCACATCAGTGCACCATCACTGATAGGGAGACCTGGTCTGTTGTTGCAGTTGGTCTTGATGATCATTGTCTTTTCAGACTTGCAGATTCTTGTACTTCTCAGGACCTTGCTATGGCTGCTCGGCAGTCTTCTGTCAGTTCTCTTTGGCATCAGCGTTATGGGCACTTAAATGTGTGCTATCTCTCTCAGCTTGCCCATGAAGAGCTTGTCCTCGGATTGCCAAAGATTCAGACTCAGCAGCTTGGAGTTTGTGATGCATGCCAGGCTGGGAAGCAACATCGCACACCTTTTCCTGTTGGCGATTCATGGCGGGCTTCTCAA
This sequence comes from Thuja plicata, assembly GCA_018584345.1. Lineage (NCBI taxonomy): Eukaryota > Viridiplantae > Streptophyta > Pinopsida > Cupressales > Cupressaceae > Thuja > Thuja plicata. Next base: position 2,847,715 of record MU225411.1, read on the forward strand.
GTACTTCAGCTTGTTCATGCAGATATCTGCGGCCCTATGGCCACTCCTTCTGTTCTTGGGTCCAGGTATTTTCTGTTGTTTGTTGATGATTTAAGTAGAAAAATGTGGGTTTATTTTCTTAAAAAGAAATCATAAGCATTTACTGTATTTCAGAAATTTAAACCTCTAGTCGAAAAAGAGTCTGGGAAATCTATTATTGCTCTTAGGACAGATAATGGGGGGAATTTTGTTCTACTGAATTCTCTAGCTTCTATGATCTCCATGGCATCAAGCGCCAATTAACCACACCCCACACACCACAACAAAACAGTGTTGTTGAACGTCGGAACAGAACAATCACCAAGATGGCTCGGTCTATACTTGAGCACAAACATGTTCCGAAGAAATTTTGGGCAGAAGCAGTTAACACTGCAGTCTACCTTTTGAACCGGTCACCCACTGTGGCGGTCAAAGGCAAGACTCCGGAAGAGGCTTGGTCAGGTAAGGGAGGGTATTAAATTATTATTTATATGCTATTAATGGTTATCTTAATCTGTTTGTAAATATCCTGTAAATATTAGAATGTTTCTAATATTTAGTTCTCTATGGATAGAATAGAAAGTTTCTATTCTTTACGATGGTCTTCTAAGGAAACATCGTTCCATTCTTTTGTACATATAGATCATTCGATCTCTGTTAATAACATCCAAATTTTTACCACAATATGTGAAGAATTTTCTCTAAAAGATCAAAATCCCAATATTCAACTTTTAAATATGTTTAGTATAATCTATATTATACTAGCGCACCTGACATAGATCTTAGCCAGAGGAATGAGTGCAGGAATTACAAAGAGTTGTCAAATCTAAGATCACCTGCTCTAGATGTTACTTACAGATAGACAAGGCAAACAGCAAAGTTTCCAAAAACAGGAAAGAGGAAATTAGAATTACAAAGAACTCCAAGAACCATCTTTTCAGAGGACTGTAAAGTATCGCAACTAAGAATCCAGACAGTTGATATCAAATGAACCAATTCCCTTACCTTAGAATGTAATCAGGGAATAGATCTAAGATACTTACCTTGTAAACAAGGGAATGCCCTTGAAAATCTGTAATAAGGGGAATGCCTCTTAAATTCAAATGTATTAGTATCAGGACTTTGGTCCCGGGCAAGACCGGAGGTTTTTCTTGCCTCCATTCTTTTCCTCTGGTGCCCGCACTGAATGGAGGGTAAAATGTAATTATTTTAATATTAATAAAAAACAAGGCTTATGTCGTTTACCAAGCAAAAAAAAACTGTCACTCCCTCAAATGTGAGATATAAAAGGGAAAAGAGAATTTCATTTGAATGGGGGAGACAAAGGAAGAGGAAAGAGAAGGAAATCAAGAAGGCCATAATAGAGAAGAAAATAAGGAAGTGTCCCCTTCAAAAGGAAAAAGTTATGAAGGATTGTGACTCTTTCAAAGGGTTGTAATTATGGAAGGTTGTGACTCTCCCAAGGGGTAGAAATGATGAAGGGTTGTAACTCTCCCAAAAGGTCGTGATTATGAAAGGTTGTTGCTCTTTCAAAGGGTAGAAATGATGAAGGATTGTCTCTCTCAAAAGGTTGTAATCATGAAAGGTTGTTACTCTCTCAAAGGGCAGAAATGATGAAGTGTTATGACTCTTTTGAAGGGTGGTAATTGTGAAAGGTTGTGACCATTGCAAAGGGACAGATATGATGAAGAGATGTGACCTCCCCCTTACATTGGAAGATATTGTAATGTCCCCAATCGGGACTATGGAATATGTCTATCAAATTTGCGATGTTCTGATGTCACTTGTAATGTCTGTGCCCCAATCTGCAGCGCCTCACATTGAATAACCTCCAAGTTCAGATCCTGAAGCCTTGGACAAACTCCCTAAATCTGGAAACCCACTCTACATTACGTCTAAAGTCGCACCATTCCTTTTCTTGTACAGATTATTAAGTGGTTCGGAATATATGGATATCACCTTGTTTGATTGTTTCCATATTCAAGCTGTAGAGCTGCACATATGCTATGGACTCATCTGAAGGTATAATAAACTAAAATCATGATAATCAGCGAATAGTAATCTTCATTATTCTTCCAGACATGAACATAGTTCAATACCCAATATAAATTATCTGTGACAATCTGACCCTTCTGCTGTGCATATATTACCTAGCATCATCATATCCGAGAGCTCTTAGAATCCCAAAATCACACAGGTGTCTCAAAAGAGTCACTTCTCGAAACATTACCCAATCTTCGTAATGGATTTATATACAGCAAGAAGTATTGGACACGACATCAATCATGGTCTCATAAATAGCAAATATGGCGGCACTTCCAGTGGCGTAATATCTTTGTATTTAAAACAATGCATAGCTAATCCGTATACATTCTCTTATAACTTCCGTCAGTGCCAAATACTTTGCCTGTGCAAACAGAGACCAATCTGTATTTGTGCCTGGAGATTCCCGATGACTTGTACTTCTTCCACAATCACTTCCAGTAATGGCTAAGTCTCTTTTTATATGGTAATTTATAATAGGTGATGCCCCAATCTCTAATAAGTCTTTTACTGTGATATTCTTGTCTGGATGTTGGTCTGTAATTCTCCAAGTATTTTGTATTCCTCCGCGGATATGTTCCGATCTCCCTTTATAAATAATGAGGCCTGTTGCATGTATATCCCCCCTGCCTACCGTGGTTGTTCAAACTTCTTATACTCGGCTGCCTGAAACAGTGAAAGGACGTGTCTCTCCACTCCTCTATTTTGGTTGTATCTCTTAGGGGTCGATATTCACATTTCTATAAACTTTAGTTTATTTAATCTTCTGCCTATAGAACGAGTCATGGCAACAACAGCCCATTTTGGTATCGTTCATTATGTTTTAGTTTTAATCTTTCATTATTATTAATAATATTGATGAATATATTAATAGAATTAATTACATTAATAATTGATTAAAATATTTATTTATTATGGTTATTATTATTTTTTATTTTTTTATTCTATTATTATATTTATTATATATGTTTCAATATTATTATCTATTTATAATTATATTATATTTATATTGTAATTACATTAATTATATTGTATTACAATATTAGATTGTTTTATTTATTTATTTTTCTATTTTAATGTTATTATTTCTTTATTTAAAACTTCTTTCATTGTTGTTATTTATTTAATAAAATCTTATTATTTAATTATTAAATCCTATTTCAAAATAAGGACATCATAAGTAGGGTTTTAAACGGGGGACATGACAGATATAAAGGGAAGAAGGCATCATTTGAGGAGAGGCAAGAGAGATCAATAGGGAAATAAATTTATTACTCTCAAAGGGCAGCAATCAAGGGTCGTGACTCTAGTCTTATAAAAAGTGGTGACCCTTTCACCAATGAAGTATAAAAGAGATCATTCCAATCATTCAAGGATCACTTATCAATCATAACTCACGAATCCACGAAAGCAAACACCAATTATCAAATCAAGCAAACAATAAATCAGCAAACCACTCTATCAAATCAGCATTCATTCAATTCACCAATATATCAAACCAGCACTCATTATATCATCACTCATCAATCATCTAATCAACAATCTCTTAATCATCACTCACCAGTACCTCAAATCATACAATCTATAGAATTCATTCAGTCAATCAATCATTCAACAACAATCGAATCAACAGCAGCAGTAATCATTTATGCAGCAGGGTGATTTATGTAATAAAAAGCTCCTAAATTGTGTGGTGAGAAGAAATAAATATATTACTTGTGCATATGTATTTATGTCAATTATATAGATGTGAATGTATATATTTATATCAGATTATATGCAGACATAAATGCTTGAATCTAACATAAACATCTATGCATTTGTTAATGTGAATTTCTGTTTGCAATAAACAGTCATGTCAAGGATCCCTCATTATGTACCCCATCTCATGAGAATGGTTAAGGGCCACATGAGGCCAAAGAAGACAGAGTTTTTGCTCTTGAGTCTAGGGTTGAGGGTCATTTTAAGGGCACCCTATTGAAGTCTCCCCTATGAACTCCATATTGATTAATTGTTGAAATAAACTAAGGGGATCCTCAATCATAAGAGGAGAGAATGACATCATATAAGGGAATGGCGCACAGGCCTCACTAGGTTAACCACCTCGTGAGAATAGTTAAGGACCACATGAGGCCAAAGGGGACAGAGTCCACCCTTGGGCCTAGGGTAGGGGATGTTGGGGGCACCTTATCATGTCTCCCATCTCAACCCTCATTATGGGTGAACCCCCACAAAATAAAATTGGATTTGTTATGTAAATATCAGAGTAGCTAGATACTCCTTTGTCCCTCCCTGGGTGCACCTATCCCCATATCCAATACGAATATGTATCTAATACGGCTCGGATACCCGTCAAATATTAAACCCATGTGTGTCCAAAAACCTTAATTTTCCAACCGTACTGACTACTACGATTTAATTTTTTTTAAAAATTTACATAAATATTCCTAAATTTAATTTAAAAATTTCATTCATGCATTTTTTTAACTTTTTTGGTATAAACAAAATCTACACCAAACAAGCAAGACAAACAAAATGTTTTTCAATTTCAGCGACCCATATTTTTGGGTTATCTTCCAATGCAACTCTACTATTTTTGCATATTGTAAATTGTTAAATCAACTTATAATTATTTATGTAGCCAGTATGTGTCTATAATGCTGTTGAAATAATGAAAATATCATCTAATAACTTAGAAAATTGAGTTAAATATGTGTATGTATTTTTTTATGAATGTTGTGTCCGGTCGTATCCATATTGGGGGTCTTTAAAAATGGTTGTATCTATATCCAATACCGTATATGTATTTGTATCTGTATACTACCATATATGTATTTGTATCTGTATCTGTGTCCATGCAACTTTGGTAAATATATATATTTCTTAACCCTAGAAATGTATGTATCCCATGAGTTATATCTACATTATTATTTAACTTGGTTGCAAAGTTCTTACGTAAGGATTATATCTCTAACTATATTATGCTCTTTATTTTGTTTGGGTCTGTGAATTTAGGGCAAAGAACAAGGTGATCCAGGAAAGGGACATTACAGAAGCCCTGCAATCTAGTTATTTTCCCAGAATCACACCTTCGTTCCATTGCCCACCTATTGTAAGACATGACCGTTTTGCAGCCTTAGTCACACTCTTCTTGCTTAAAGACTCATGTTATTAATTTACTTTTAATCATTGCATAGAAATTTTCTAATGCTTGATTGTATGTTTATGCCCCCTTTACTAGTAGCTTGTATTATTGTTTGATTCTTTTGTGGTAGTCATCGAAAAATGATAGATCATTATTAACCCTTATGTGTGATTTTTTTGATGAACTAATCCCTAGTTACATTCATGATAGTGTTCAGCAATTCAAAGTTGCACAATTAGAAATTGTCAAACAAGTGTTAGTAAGATCCATAGTTCCACAAGGACGCATACCACCCCCCCCCACAAAAAAAAACCCCACATTTCCAAGACGTAGGAACTTGGGGGAAATACACCCCCACAGCACCGCTGCTGCTGCCGAGACATAGGGGATGGTGATACATCCCCAAGACTCCTAGGAGTCCCCTGACTGTCGCGGGGGCGTGCAGAAGACTCTCATGGCCCCAAGTTAGAAACTCCAATTGAAAAATAAAAAGGTGATAAAATTGTAAAAATGACATTTGTAATGAAGGTTTGTGATGTCTTGGAGGACTTATTTGTGTGCTTCCCCCGAACCACCATGAGCGGTGCTGCTCCTTGACCCCACTAGGGGCTCTACCCCTAGAACCCCGCAAGGGGCGCTGCCCTTGACCTGCCAGGGCATCGTTGCCATGTTTTTTATGTTTATTTGTTTAAACTTCACTTAGTCTGCCCAAGTTTCATTGGTAATTCCTATACATATTCTTGGTTTACTCCCAAAGTTCTAAAACTCTGCTCACCATTGTTAATATCCAAATTTCAATGCAATCATTGTCATGTTTTTAATGTTTAGTAGTTTAAACTTTAAATAGTATGCCAAAGTTTCATTTACAATTCTTATACTTATTCCTTAAACATCTTTTTATAACTAATTTTTCAAGTACTATATCTATAACAAAATCAGAAATGAACAAAAATATATAGAATTTTCATCTATTTCAAAATATACAAATTAGTAACATACTCAAACAGTGAAGAATGGAAAGCTAGCAGCACAAAGAACTCATTCATCAATTGTAATCATTTTTTTCTGGACTTCCTGCCTTTAGATGAAATACGCGATTTCCAGGGGAATGTTTCCTAAGAGCTCATTTGTAATGGCATGTGTATAAAGATAGATACAAGATGTGAGAAGAGTAAGACACCTTCTCAAACCTCCAATTATAAAAATAAGAAAAAAAAGTTCCAAAGCCTTATGCTAACATAAAGACTGCACTGCCACTATTGAAAACTGTAAAACAGAAAAAGACAGCTAAAGACAATAACTGTACTACCACGTTTTCCTCCCAAAAAGTCAGTATACGGCACAAAAAGTTGCAAGTTTTGGTTGCAAAACTTGCCGAGGAAGAGGCATAGAGCAGAGTACAACATTAAGATTGTTTTTGTGTCCAAATAAGTGCTGTCATTCAGGACAAAAAACACAATGATGCACAGCATGTTATAAATGAAGAGGAAATGATCCAATAATCACCAAACAAGTTAGCAATGTCTCTAGTTATTTAAAAAGCAACAATGCATTGTTTTATAAACCTATTTTAAATTAGTCCAAAGGATCCTTCAGAAGATGCCATTGGCAAAAGGCTGCATTCCATCTTCTACACATTCTCTGAAAATTCTCTTTGTTTATTTGTGATAATAATCTAGTTTAATTTCAATTGCCAAAATATAAACAAAAAAGGGAAGAGGATTTCCGCAAGGACAATTACAGACAAATTTACAAGCAAAAAATGGCAATAATTCCTACATAAAATAGGACTTTAGAGCATTCAGAATTACTGCATCTTACCTAGCACAGAAGAAAATATTTGAAGGTGCTGCAAAACATAAGTACAAACAGTTCACAGCAATTGCAAAAAGAGTATTGCAAGTATTAGTTCAAAGGTAAAAGATCTGCATCACAAAAACTGAAAGGAACAATCAATAGAATCCAAGTTAAACAAAGAATAGGATTTCAGACAACAATAAATTGTTTAAAGGTACAAAGCGCCATAGGACCTTCTAGGCATTAGTAAATCAAAATGCCACTAAGATGTGGAGAAAGACTGCATAGTAAACTATCAATTGGCTAAGCAAAGGTTATTAAAATACAATTAATTGGGAATATCTAAATACCAAAAACATGGGAGCCATTATAGGAAAAAGATGCAAAACGGTATAAGAGGCCCATTTCAAAGTGAAGTACAATCATATTGTGTATAATATTATATGCATTATCAATGCCTAACCATTATGACATACCCACTTCTAGTTGAAGTACTAATATAAATTTATAACCATAAATTAACTAGTCAGGGAGAAAGAGAAATATCAAGCAACCCAACTTGTATAAGCCAGCAAATATCACGTGCATGATTTAAAACTTGAAAATTATCTTGGCTTTTTAGTTTATAGTTTCTTAGATTGACATAGTTTCACTATCATATAACAGTTCCAGTTGGTACTAGAAATCATTTGATTCTATTTCTAAAAGAATTCTTTCCATAAGAGAAAGTTGAAACCTATTTTTATAGGCTGAAAATCTTACGATGAAATTCAATATTTTCAATGTCCCATGTCCCATGCCAGCTCCCAATTGTCCACCCTTTTAATTTATTTCTATCTCCCTTCTGAAATATTTCACTAACCCACTTCCATATATTTTTTGACTAATTTTTAACTTTTTATTAAAAACATATAGTTGACATGCTAACTCTGATGGATGCCCTCTCAAGGAAAGGTGGAAATGGTATAATGTTTATAGTTTTAAAATTCTTCTAGTTATACCTTAAACGCAAATAAGACGATATTTTAGCTAAGAGGCAAGCTAGTGTTCACCTCCAGGCTCCAACGTTTAATTTCCAAGGATTAGAATTTTAAGAACAAGGAAAGAACCAAGAAAATAAAAGTAATAAACCAAAACTATTGGCTATCAAATAGACTCACCAAAGAAGCTTTTCTTGGTGACGCCCTCTCATCTTCAGGTATCTGAGCCTGTTCGTTATTTCTGTCTCCTATGTGACCCCCAGATTTGGAATCCTTCTCGATTTCCTTGAGTGCAACCAGCCACCTTCCTAATGCTTGGAACCTCTCCGTTCCTCTAGCAGAGAGAGCAACCTCTTCCAACCTTCTCACTGCATGTTTGAAGTTGTTCATATTTCTTACAGACTGCAAAACCACAAGAAATATCTGAATAAGTGTCTGTCACATGTCCATGGATGACTGCATACTACTTAAATACAGATTTAACACTTGTGAAACTTTTGGCACTTATCAATCATATAAAGTAAGGTGAAGGCCAGAAAAGAAAATTTTGTATATGATTATTGCGAAATCAAAAAGCAGCATAATGTTAGAAATTATGTTGTCTGATTAGTAGATATAATTAGTCATTTGTTAAGTGATCAGCTGATAGTAAGGGTAAACCATAAAGGTGGTTACTTACCTACCACCTATCAAACTTTTGTCTGTATAAATAAATCCCTTCCACAATCTCTATGTGGATGCAATAAAATAAGGTTTTTCTTCCTATATGCAGTGTCATGAATCACATGATACCCAGACTAACAAAGGTTCAAAAAACGCTTCAATAGATACCTAGGACCCATATCCATGTCTCTCATATGCTAACAACACAGAAGTTATCCTACATATCATATCCTACCAAATTAAGATTCAACTAGGAGATCATTCTATTGCATTAGATGATGAAAATATTAACAAACATTACAGCAATTCATATCATTAACTATAACAGAAATTCATATCAACTATAATGGCAAATCAGATCAATACAATGCAGCTAGAGTTGTCCGATGAATCTGAAATATGAACTATGTATAAGGCCGTCTGAAATCAATAGAAAACCCTAGGATTCCTATGCTCAACCACAAGTGCTCAGCACAGATTCTAAAAGGAGTTTGATTAACTGTAAATGATGATCCTGAATGAGAACATTCACTCTTTTATATCCTCCTCAAATAGAACAAGTTGGCCACTATGTATGTACACAACTTTAAAATTGAACAATGATACCAGGTAGGAAAGATTCCATTTTGAAAGTGATTGCACCAAAAATAGATAATAGGAAATAATGAGATTTGTGCTTGGAAGTTAAGAGTGGAATGGAAACATCAAAAGAAATATCAGATTGAGGGTTGGCCTTAACATAAGACTCAAACTATAGGATGAGGTGTCCAGGGTCAAGCAACAAGCATGTTAATAAAGGAAAGTCTAAAAGTCAAACAGGAAGAAGGGAAGAGCAAAGTTGGAAGAAAATGCATACTCTGGAAAGGAAAACACATAACAAACAAAAACAAGGCACAAATACATACCTAATATGTGAAGACTTAGATTGACAAAAAACAAGGTATGACAAAGCCTTTGAATACTATGCTTCAAAGTTTGTTGAGTTCAAATGCAATTATTCATCCACCTATTATGCCATTGGATCCAAGTAGAGGTCTACCGAAACTCTGCAATAATAATACATTTTGTAATTTTAAGTTATTGGATATAATATTCAAGGTTGCATGTTGTAACGTCCCGTCTTCAAAACCTCCTACACTCCCCAACAAGGATTTAGCACAAGAATCTAAAAATTACAAGTGAGTATAGATACATAGTGTGCCACACATTTTAAGATCCTTGTAAAACATTGTGCAACATTCTAAAGCATACCATAATACATATTAACTAAATCATAGCTGTGAGGAGACCCGTTTATATGATTTCAATTTTCAGTAATGCATGGATATTACAAGATCCCTATGGACAAAGATAACTTTATCCTATGATTGATTGGATGATTCATATGGGTCTAAGACCAATCAGGAGTTGTTGTCGGGCATCACAAAGCATAAAGAATCATAAATATTGCTAAGCCCACCATATTTGAAACTTAAGCAAACAAAAGGATTGCCATATATAACCAACTCTATCATGACTATCTTCCTTTTAAAACTGCCAAATAACTTGTGAATGAATTTACTAGTGAAGAGGAGACAAAATTTGACAATCCCTATCATAGTTTTGGGCACCACATGTGTCTCAAAAAGGTTTGACATTTAATTAATCACAAAATTGGTTTGCCTTGGTTGTATTAAGTGTAGCAAATAAAACATTGTGTATTATTACAAAATATAATTAAAGGTAATAAGATCAATCAAGGGGCATTTGACAAGGTAGGTCCTTTGGAGGAAAGCTCTATTTTATAGAAGCCAAACAAGGTGAAGAGGAATCATTGAAAAATAGAGTTCCACTCCTTATGGAGTATAGAACTGCGGTTCAAAAAAACCTTCTAGGTCTGGAATTGGAGCATAAAAGAGCACAATTCCTTGGAGTGATTTCTTACAAAAATCATGGTTGTGATGATTTCAGTTTGAATCAAAATATCCTTTCAATTAAGCAGCAAGTTATGACATTCTAGGGTGGATATCAAACAGATTCGGAGATGTTTCAAAGGTGTTGCGTCAAGAAGTCCCTCTCCCTCTCCCTCTCCCTCTCCGTCTCCCTCCTTTGGAGAAAAGCTCTATTTTATAGAAGCCAAACAAGGTGAAGAGGAATCATTGAAAAAATAGAGTTCCACTCCTTATGGAGTATGGAACTGCGGTTCAATTAACCTGAGGAAAAAAACCTTCTAGGTCTGGAATTGGAGCATAAAAGCGCACAATTCCTTGGAGTGATTTCTTACAATAATCACGGTTGTGATGATTTCAGTTTGAATCAAAATATCCTTTCAATTAAGCAGCAAGTTATGACATTCTAGGGTGGATATCAAACAGATTCGGAGATGTTTCAAAGGTGTTGCGTCAAGAAGTCCCTCTCCCTCTCCCTCTCCCTCTTCAGTTTGAATCAAAATATCCTTTCAATTAGGCAGCAAGTTACAACAATCTAGGGTGGATATCAAGCAGATTCGGAGATGTTTGAAAGGTCTCTCTCTCTCTCTCTCTCTCAATTATGGGGGTGGATTAATCGAACAGTCAAAGCCATGCTCACATGTTCAATGTCGATGTTCAATCGGGTAAAGTACAACATCTAGCTATGAAAATTGAATGTTGAATTAGGCAAACCACCATATCAAATTATGTATGTCGCCTACCCTTACAGCCCAAGGTAGATATAAATCCTGGGTGAATTCGACCAAGCAAGGAGAATTTACTAATAAATAGAATTTTAAAAAGGCAATAGTTCATTTAAACTCTAACCCTGCACAGCAATACCCTGTTAACCAATGAACTAAATACTAATGACAATGAATTCCATAAAAATAAACTTTAAAAACAAGATATCGTTAATACAATGTTCGAAGAAAATAATTAAAGACTAACGCCTTCCAGCAATGCGCGGAAGCTATACACTAGTAACAGTGAATTCAAGAAAATGTAGACCTGCAATTAACAAAATCAAGCAGGCATACCATTCGATCTTGAATAATTTTAGCGCCTTCAGCCACGGCCTGGCCGGCCTGTTGAACGACGGTGCCTGCATAGGTCTTTACGGTGCGGGTCAGATTGTTCCTCCCTCCCGCTCCCACTTCCGCTGCCTTGTTCATCGCATTTCTCAGCCACGACATTTTCACAAATCGTTTAAATTGTTAACAGATCTGCCTTTCCTTTTCTTCTTTCGTTCTTCCTTCTGCTCTGCTGGTGTTTGAATGTGTGAGATAACCTTGCTTCCTTTTCTCTGTGTTCCAGAAAACTTGATATATTTCGCGGATACCTTCGTTTTGACTTTCAGGTGGAACGTTTTTTTTTTTTTAATC
>MU225411.1:2875877-2887824 GCA_018584345.1 Thuja plicata
GGCCTTCCTTCCTTCATGTTTTTTTTCAGCATGTTGTTGTATCTCTTTTTGGGGTAGGGTTTTTCCCACTGGGTTTTCTCTATTTCCCCGGTTTACAGAGATTTCTTTGTTGTTGGGTACCTGATTAAGCCTTGTTGCCGGGACCCATTTCTTTTGCTTTCATAGCTGTGCTAAGTTAGTTTCCTCCTGAGCTTCGCTTAAGGGGGGGTGTTAGAGTAATAGCTCATTTGTCTTTATAATTAAATCTATTTGGTTTAATTATTAAAGTACACTATTATTCTATTCACTTAAGCTTGTCTTTTGTAGGTGCATAATAATTAATATGTTTATTAATTATTAAATGCACAAACCTAGCTTTCTTTAGCTTTAGGGTTTCTCACCTTATAAGCCGCTTTTTGTAATTATTGTAATTCATTCTTTTGGAAAATAACAATTCTCTCTCACTCCGCTGAGATTTTCCAAACCCTTGCCTCTCTTTCACAGGTTTCATTTCAGCTTCAGGTATTTTGCATGCAGGTATTCTTGGCATTCTGTGGATTTGTATTTCTCAAATCCTACAGTAGAAAGGGCTTGCCCACACCGATACCGCACTCCTTACCACCACTGAAAAGCACCCAAAAGGCCCATCTACATTTCTAATCCCTTTAAAGCCTAGTTTTGCAATGCAAGAGATCTGAACTATAAACCATCTATCATTTCAATTCAATTATTAAGTCATGTAGTTTCTACTTTTCATAAAAAATTATAGTAGATTTTTAGATTATACTGGGTGTAATTTTTTCTCCTCAATAATATTTCGAATTATATTACATGATTTATCATCAAAATAAAATTAGAAAATAGAGTAATGTATAAAGGTCCTACGCTGCTCTTCAGGTTTCATTCATGAATCACATAATGATTTGAAAGATTGATAATAAAAAGAAATCTATAGAGTATGAGCCAAAAATCTATTACAAACAAAACTCCATTATTTTTCACTTTTTACGGTAAACAAGATAAATGAAATTTTTGCCATTTATGTAAATCTTGACGGCCACAGATACGAAGCTGTGACTTAAAAACATTATTTGTCCTCAGCCATTTATAAAATTCATATCTGGGCATGATTCAGCGCTGAAGACTATAATTCAAGTACTTTGGATATGATTCAAGAAGCCGGAGTGGGTTGCTTATAAACCTGAAAAGATAATCAGCTTTCTTCTGAAGTGAATTCACACTTTGACTGAATATATTAGGAGAAACCCAGAGTATCCTACAAACAACACAAAATGGCAATCCAAGTTCTAGAAAATAATTGAATCGCTCTTGCAGCTTATCTGATTTACATTCAATCCTGCTTGCAGCTTCATTTATCTTTCTAGAGCTTTTTGGTAAGACTGCTTTCAAGAAAATGTTTAGGGTGTGCCTTGGAATACGCCTATGTAAATTTTCACAAATTTGTATTTCTTGAACAGATGCAACTGGCGTGATGCTATTCAGACGTTCTTCAATGAATACAAAAAAAAATCTTTTTTTCAAAAACTGTTTCAACCATGTTTTCATGAAGCTTAATCAATTTGCTCCTATGTTTATCGATTTTCTCTCTTGCCTCCTGGTTTAGTCTGAAACTTGCAGCACTTATCTCCATTTAGAATTAGTCTGTAAAACAATCAGCATGTCATGGATTTGCTTCTCATTTTCTACCCATTCCCATTTTACACAGTCAGAGAACTGTATATCCTTCCCTCCCATGATTCCCTCTACCATTTCAGAAAAATATAAACAGAGGAATTGAAGATGTTTAAAGACTTTGTAATGTTCTATTTTTTTTTGGCCAGATGTCTTCTTCAAAGTATATTACAAGGCTTGTATGCATTAAACCAAATGTTGAAGCCAAGGCAAGACAAGTGTGCTTAATGCAAACAATAGAACCATTTAGTAGAGCACGTACAAAAGTAAATTTCAATTGTAGTTCAATTTTTCTTTTCCTTTCCATATAAGAATTAATTTAACAATTACCCTGGCAAACTCGCATTCTAAAATGAATCCACTTATATATATGCATTAAATTGTAGAGAGGATGGTAAAACCTAGTTTAACTATTATTTTAAATATTATTAAGAATATCAGCGAATAAAATATCTATAATAATATTAGTTTAATTTTAAATTATTTGGATTGATATATATATTTAATTCAATTGAAAATGTTTCTATGATCTAGTCTAAGTTAATTATATATTTATTATCTTTTATTTTAAAATGTATTTTATTTTGTGATTGTATTTTTAATATAAATAATTAATTGTTTAAAATTAAGGATCTTTGAGTTGCCCTTACCTATTCACTTTCCATTTGCAACCATTTTCATTATCTTAAAATAGTTATAGCACTTTTCGGATTAGATTGTGGATTAGATTGTGTGAATTTCTTTTGTATCAACATTCCAACTGTTAGACCTCTTTTCACAACTAACCCTTGATCATTGAAAATTTGTTTTACCCCACTATCAATCAGTACAGTCATTTGCTACCTTGCAAACACTACATGAACTTTGAAAGGATGTTATGTTGGTGCTCCTCAAAGTGTGCTGCTAAACCTCATTTTGTAACTTCGTTTTCTTCAAGTTTGTGCTCTAAATCCTCTATATCATGGAAGTCTTAGTTGCATTTCACAAATGATTTTACAAGTCTATATTATGAGGAAATTTGGAAGGATTCACAAGATCCTCCACATAATTAAATTTATTTAAATTTATCATACCCTCATAATCTAAATCTTCAATATATCAATATGAGTTGTGTGGCAGATTTTGAAAGCTCGAAATGAAGGAGAAAATAAACATTGAGAGGCCTGAATGGGACAGTCCAATCATAGGTCCCATCAATAGTACCACATTGTGACATGTATTTACCATTCGCTATTCAAATGTTGAACAATCAATAAAGTTGATTGTAGGTGAAGATTATTTGCAAAATGATTCTGCATCATTTTTTTATGCAAACATTGTGTCTCGATTCTTATCTAACTCTATGGTCTTCTTACAAAACTCTGAGCTTGTGTTGCATTTCGTTCATGCATATATACGACATTACTTCAAACCTCCATGCGACTACAAGGAAGTTATTGATGCATATGTTGCAGGCAAAGGTGATGCTTGACTAGGGAGATTATTCTCTCATGAATCACTAGGAAGTATGCATGGTAGATTGAATGATGCATTGAAGGCACCTGTTAAAAAATTAATTTAATAAAAAAACTTACCTTCGATTTAAGCATATTAAATAAAAATAACGGACTTTAACAATAGTGGATTTCTTTTACAAATTGTTTGTATGTTTATTCCTCTACACCAAAAAAAAATCACTTGATTAAGGGTGCCACGTTTTTTTTTTTTTTAAAATTGAATTTTGCTTTTAAAAAGGAAGATAGGAATTTACTATTTGACTTAGGTGTCATGCTTTAAGGTTGACATCACTAAGGATAATTCTTGATTTTATTCATTTTTCAAAATTATTATTTTTTAAGCCACTTCACAATCGTTCAAATGGAAGAATGCATTTTGCCACAAATGTTGTGTGTTTTCCTTATGGCTATGCTGGTTGGAAGTTGTTTGATTGCATTTTTCACGTCATTTTATCAATTGTTACTTTATTTTCACCTAGTGGTATGTTATAATGGCTTTTCTATTCCTTTCTCCATGTGTTTTATATTACTGCCACTTATGGGCACTACTTTACAATAGTGCCACCACTTGAAATTTGTATCATTCATCTTTGTTTACTCCTTAAAAATTGGAAGGCAAATGTTAAAAAGGAGAAATTTTGTGGAGTCACATGACATTTCTACAATATTTAGCTTTGAAATATTTTAGTATGATATATCACTTCTTTTTTAAACCGTTCAGTCGATAACAACATTTACGTATTTGCAATATAGTAAAGAATTATAATTAGTTTGAATTATTAAATTATGTTATTGACTTGTTGACTTTGTCATATAAAGGTTCACAACACATTACCTTTAAAAGACAACTTTGGGAGTTAGATCATCGAGAAACTGAAGCCATTATTTCGATATCAAGTTGACAATAAGACTATGAACTTTTTTTGGAAAACAATTTACAGTTGCATTTTCATGCTTTGTTATGTTGGTTTTAAGTATAAATTATAGGAGTTTCAAAATAATTAAAATTATTGTAAAATGGCAATTCAAGTAACTGTATGAAGTTAAAAATCTACGTTTACAGTTTTTGTTAGTTGAAGTCATATTTCTTGGAGGACAATTTTTTTTTTGTCAAAAAGTGCATGTTTCCGTGCCCAAGTTTTATGTCTAAAAAATTACATTTTAAAAGTTTGTGGAAAAATGTGTAGATGCATAGAAGAGCCATAACAACTATATATTTTTTTATTTTGTTTGCATTTTGTAAATGATTTTGAAAGTGTCTATTTTGAATATTTTTGCAATGGTTCACAGGACACTTTAGCCCAAATACAATCATTTAAATTTATCATACCATAAAACTCTTCAATATATCAATTTGAACTCTACGTCAGATTTTGAAAGGTCAAAATGAAGGAACGAATAAACATTCAAAGGCCACAATGGGACTGTGCAATCATAGGTCTCATTAATACTACCACATTGCGACATGTATTTATCATTCATTGTTCAAATGTTGAGCAATCAATAAAGTCCATAATAGGTGAAAATTATTTGGAAAATGATTCTAGATCAATTTTCTACGCAGATCTTGTGTCTCGATTCTTAAGTAACTCCATGGAATTCTTACAAGACTGTAAGCTTGTGTTGCATTTTGCTAATGCATATGTACAAGACTACTTCATACCTCCAAGCAGGTACGAGGAAGTTATTTATGCATATGTTGCAGACAAAGGTGATCCTTTTGTAGGGGGGTTATTCCCTCATGAATCACTTAAACAATGTAAAGCTTTTTCTTGTGTATTTAGTGCTCTGAATTTAGCACTTTTTGGTAATTGTGAACTTGTACTAACACATTCCTTCAATAGTCATCATGTTCATCTGGGCGAGCAAATGTCAAAAAGAGTTTTAGAAGTCTACAATTCACTAGTATGCCTACAAATGCATATGCCTCCTTGCATTGATGGTACATGTTGTGCAAGCACATCTGCCTTGGTACCGGTTAGTCCCAGGGAGCATGAAAATTGTGTGGAACCTTCATCTCAGCCCTCTCCATAATATTCAGAATCTTTTGCATTAGTCTTAATGATTTTAATTTAGTACAATTGTCATGCATCTATGTGTATTCCTCCATTGTTATATTGACAACTTTACTTGTAAAAACACTATAGTTTTTTAACATGTTGAGTATATGCAAGTCATATTTATATGGATCATTATACAATGGAGTGTAATCTATTTGTTGAAAAGAAGAGATGGAGGAATCTTACTCGAATATCATTGTTGTACCATTTGATATCAATAATAATAAGTTTGAATACAACTGATGCAGGTTGGAAAAGCACCATACACCAAAACAACTATCACATTTTCTAGTTGCAAAAGCAATATAGTAGTGCATCTTAGAAATGGATGGCACCTTGTATGATGAGAATATGGTGTTTGGTGCAGTAGTCCTACTAATAGAAATGTGTATCATTTTGCTGCTTCTTGTGATGGTGAAAGACACCCCCCATTTTCTCATGCTGTTGACATGCAACATAGTTCTCTTTTATGTGTTTATATTCATAATTTAATAAAGACATTTCCTTCTTCCTTCACTATGATGTGAGCATTGCATGAAATAAGCGATTGCCTTACAATTTGCTATAGCTTATCTATATGAGCATCTTTAATTGTTCTATAACTATAGTTAGTATCTAATTTAAAGGGAACCATAATAAATATATTACCTTTGCATGTTGTAAATGGTTTCTTTGATTTTTTCATTTGGCCTACATAGTCAGCTACCAGAATGACCAAATTGTCAGAGAAATCAACTTTAGAATCATACAGTGCAAAGAATTTCAATCTTGAAAACATATTGATGTTTTCAAATAAAACAAGGAAACATTCCAAGCAAAGCCAATATAAAGGTGTGAGAAGACGTCCATGGGGTTTCTATGGTTCAGAGATAAGGAATCCGAAAACTAAAAGTCACCACTGGCTAGGTACATTTGAAACTGCTGAGGAGGCCGCTATTGCATATGGAAAGGCTGCATTGTGCATGGAAGGAATCAGAAGATGACCAAATTTGGATTCTAATACTTTGGAAACATATAATATTATGCAAGAAAAAACAATGTCATCTATGCCAATAGTGCCCACTTCCATGGTTTAGAGAAATAAAAAAAGTAGGAGTCCAAGTTGTGTTCCATGCTTTGACCTTCCTGCTGGTTTGCAACTACAATCTTCATTAGTGCATAATGCTTCTCTTCATATAAATCCTCATATAAAAAGTGATTTTATCCCACCACACACCTTTGAGGATGAATTTGTAGGGTAAAATAGTAGCAAGGGGAAAAGTGCATTAGCATTTGACAGTGCACAAGTAGTATCAAATTTTCCTGATCATCTTAAAAGTAATATTGATTTATCTTATACTTTTCTAGACTCAAGTTTATTAGACAACATAGTTCACAAGTACTTACCATTGTCAAATATCAATGATGCCAAGAAACATGGTTGGAACAACCACAATTATGGTAGTATTTTCCAAGAAAGTCAAAATGTTCCAACAGTATCATACAATTGCAACAATGATGGATCAAATTTTTTGGGATCAACTATGGACATATGGAAAAGTGCATCCTCCAACTATCAACAGGTGCACGAATGCATTGGTATGCCTTGAAAACAAATATACTTCTCACTTTGTATCTTTTCGAAAAGAAAAGTATGACCAAAGTTAAACCACATTAATAGACAATTGTATATAAATACCTTCTCTGATTGCACATGTTTTTTTGAGTGACCTATTAATTGTCTCTGTTGACAAACAATTGTAGGGAACAAAGGCATTTTTCATTATTCTACAAATTCTTCTAAACCACACTACAAATTAGATGTTGCATCAATAAATTTGGCTTCAATTGACTCTACTACATGCGTACACAGTGTGCTTCATGCCACAAAATGCAATAGAAATGTACCATTTGGGAACATCTGCAACAACAATTTCTCGTTAAGTACTGGTAAATGTCAAAGTGAACGTCGTAGAGAACAAAAACATTGTGACATATGTATAGAACTTCTACTTCAAGTTGGAAAATTGAAAACCAAGTTACAGGAACTGGAAGAAAGAGTCAATGCTAGTAGAGACCACAATTGCAAATTTTTAATAGCCAATGACCATCCACTTTGAAGTGGACTTAAACATATTGATATTTTGCAATTATAATCACAAGGAGGGGCCCTAAATTACATTCCATTTTTAGATCTTCTCGTAGAGGGTTTCTAGTCAAAGTCTACAATTATACACTTGTAAATGTACATGTAGTAGGCAAACATTTCATTTTTGTAAACCAACTATTTTGTACTAACAGAACACTCGAAATACTTTTTAAATGGAAAGATTTGAAAAATATGATTTTATTTAAAATATGAATCAATGTTATTTTCTTTCTTTGTGCATGAAAACTTTGAATGCATTACACCTTAATAATGAATTTAGTAGTATACTTTGATCTCCTTGTATTTCTATGAAATTGTAAATAAAATCTAATATAACTCATCCTCTACATAGAATAGATACATGGGTTTATTTTGGAATCCAAATTGCCTGTCAAATATAGACAACTAACAACAACATACATTTGTGTGACACAGAGAAGGGAGTTATCGAGAACTAAACCAACAACATTGCAAACGATCCCATGATAGGAAAAAAAAATTTGCACAATTACTTATATCAATTTATTTTTTGAGGACATACAATTCAAGAAAACAAGCTCATCTTTCTAAAAAAATACAACATATAGAAGTTTTGAAACTAGAATTTACAACAGGATGGATGTTGAGAACTATATACCTCAAAACCATTTGCAAAAATGTGACATTGACAAAACTTTGCAAAAACAAGGACTCTATCAGTTGACAACATTTAAATACAATGTTGGTGATTGCTTATTTGATTCTCTTGAACTAATCCTCAATTTTAAGTTTACATCCATTGAACTACGAAAAGGAACAATTGACTACTTTATTAGGTGTTTCCAAAATGGGGACCTAGAAGCAATAAACTCATACAACAATGAATTGCACCCTGAAAGCTTACAAGACCTACATAATGTAAAAGATCCCAACACTTATCTATAATAAATGTGTCTCTCTGCTACACCAACAGATGCCAATGAAGATCTAGGTTTATGGGAAGATATATTTTGCATTCATTGGCTCTCTAAGTGGTTAAACATACGAATATGTGTTTTCTCAGCAATAACTAGAAAGAGATATCTCGACTTCAACAAAACACTACATAATGTTAGTAATAATTGAGAGGGGGGGTGAATCAGTGGCCTCAAATTTATCCTTTAAACTTTAATCCACCAATCAATACACCTCAGATTCTTAAGTCCCTACAAGATGCATGCCTTGAAATACTTTGAAATAATTAACTGTCTATCGGTTTACCTTGTCTATCCTTATTCTCTTTGATTATCGATAAGCAGTAAAACTTATTTAGCGATGGTCAGTAAATATGCATAATATACCAATCAATCCAGAAATGCATATATGAAATGTAAAACAATAAAGTAATAAACCATACACACATAACACATGGATTTTAACGTGGAAACCCTGTTAAGGGAAAAAACCACTGGGACCGGTACCCTAAATTTTTATTCTTCTGAAGTGAGCCCTGTTAGGAGCCAACCCTATTAAAGGTTACAAACACATTGTTAAGTGTGACCTTGTTAGAGGATTTTTATACATAGGTTGTCACTTAGTATCTGACATCTATTTTGCTACCATCCTTGAATTAGCCTCCTTCTTAGACTGTCAATAGGCTTTAGGAAAATCTTGCTACCATCCTTGAATCAACCTCCTTCTTAGGTTGTCAATAGGATTTATGCAAATTCAATGCTACTTTCATGAATCAACCTTTTTGGTAATCTATTAGGATATATCTCAATTATAGAAGACTGTTAAGTCCTGCTTTGTTAAGAGACTTAATGCTTTAATGGTTAAACTGAAACATAATGACCTATTTCTAATGCAACTTTGAATTGTAGATTTTCATATCTATTTAAGTACAATACCTCTCTGATCAATGTATCAATTATATTCCTTTGTGCTCCACACTTTGTGCTCTATGATGTTGTGCTTAACTATTTGTCGGTGTCTGCAGAATTCTTTAGCTCTCCCTTAGCTTGATTGATCAGGACTGTATGAAGTTTATCCTACACTAGTTTCTCTTCAGCATCCTCTTTCTATTCACTCCCCTTCTGTGTATTTGATTGCATGCAGAAATGAATTATGCTTGTCTCTTATATAGACATGATATTCCTTAATTCTTGATTCTTGATTCTTGGCATAAAAAAAATAATCCAGCCAATCTGATTTACGACTTTAACCCCTGATTTATCTCATAGTTATCTTCTTGCCAAATGTATAAATCTTCTTTAAATCAATTACTTAACTATGGTGGAATAAAACAAATAAAACAACCAGTTAAGTCTATCTTTAAGCTCTACCAGCTAGATATTTTGTCATTTTCTGATCTCTCTGTTCCGTCAGTCAATTCTGTTGTTCATCGTCGGTGACAACTGCCAGTTCTGTCGATGTAACTTCAATTAGCTTCGGGATCTCCGTCCATCGGGCATCATTGGATCTTGCTTGTCGGGCGTCTCTATTTTTAGCTCATCGGGCAACACTATCTTTTGCTCATCGGTTATCACTGTGAATTTTTCTCTGTCTTTACCGATGGTGTGCACTCCGTCGGTGTAGTGTGTCACTTAGTGAATACTTGACTTTTAAGCATTGCTGAAAGAATAATCATTATTCCATTGGTTCTCTGAAGTCTTTGGCATTATATACATGACCGTACAGATGATATCAAGTTGACATCAATGACAATACAAACCATTAACTGATTTAATGTCTTGCATCATCTTCAACTTAACATTATCAAACATTCAATCAGTTACATGTCATCAATCTCTCCCTTTGTCATTGATGGCAACATACTATATTATCACACTATACTATTTCTAATACAATATGAAATACAATTGTTGAGATTCATCAAATTACCAAACAGTTTGTTTTGATAATTGATAAAAATGTCTGACTATCGGTAAGCTCTGTGTTAGCTTAGATTTGATTCTTGTAGCTTTCTGTGTTTTTTCTTCTGATGTGTTGTGTCCTTTGTTAGTGTCAATTTCTCTCTTTTGACTGGTCTTCTTCTTTGATGTCTCTGTCTTTTGTTTGCAACTTTTATACAAATTCTCTCCCTATGGATATGATCTCTCCCTTTTTGGAGTAATATGATAATGAATAGTTTCTGATGATAATAAGGATACATTCTCTCCCTTTAACAATAATGCCAAACAAATATTTTACAAATATCTGACATTCATGTCAAATAATTTTCTTCTATCCATAACATATTCCTTGAATTTCCCTTATCCATCATCAATACAACAATATGCTCTGGTGCTCGGTTCTGATGTATACCTTTCTGTATATAGATGTAGCTTTGAAGTTCATCTTTTGCTTGCATCAATCATGAATGATATTATGATAATATATGGCTGATGCAGCCTTCAGTCCTTTACTAACTGGTAGACATGGGTTTGACCCCTAGTCCCTTTCTCAGGTACTCAAGTGTATCCTTGGGCAGTGGCTTGGTGAAGATATCAGCCAATTGTTCTTTTGATTGCACATATTCAAGTATCACCTTTTTTTCTTGAACTTATTCTCTTAAATAATGGTACTTGATGGCAATGTGTTTAGTCTTTGCACGCATGACTAAATTCTTGGAAATGTTTATTTCACTGGTGTTATCACAATAGATAATCACTAGTTCTGTGATCTTCATATGCATACCTTCCAACAACTGTTTGATCCATTCAATATTTGAGCACTTTGCAGCAGCAGCAACATAATCTGCTTCTGCAGTAGACTGAGAGATTCATCCTTACTTCTTGCTAATCCATGTGACAAGTCTGTCACCCATAAAGAATGCTCCTCCAGTTGTGCTCTTCCGGTCATCAAGATTTCCAGCCCAATCAGCATCGGTAAACAATTTTAGTTCAAATTTGCCTTCTCTTCTATACCATAAGCCAAATTCCTCAGTATTCTTCAAATATCTTAGAATTCTTTTCACAGTGGTCATATGTGATTCCCTGGGGTTAGCAGAAAATCTAGCAACAATTCCTACTGCATGTGCAATATTTGGTCTAGTGTGTAAAACATACATGAGTTTTCCTATCATTGATCTATACAAAGTCTAATTTACCTCTGTTGACTTGTCTTCCTTTGTTAATTTTTATCCAGTAGCCATCGGTGTTCCAACTGGTTTGGAATCTTCCATCTTGAATATTTTCAGGACCTCTTTGATGTATTTGGACTGTGTAATGAAAATTCCTTCACTTTGTTGAATGATCTGTAGGCCAAGAAAGAACTTGATCTCTCCAAACATAGACATCTCAAACTCTTTTCTCATCTCATTAGTAAATGATTTGCATAGCATATAATTGCCTCCAAATATGATGTCATCAACAAATATTTCAATAATCAAAGTGATAGCATCAGTATCTTCTTTCAAATAAAGATTACTGTTTTCACTAGTCCTTATGAATCCAATACTTATTAGATAGGAATGAAGTCGTTCGTACCAGGCTCTAGGAGCTTATTTCAATCCATACAAGGCTTTGTGAAGTCTACATACCATGTTCCTCTTGTCTGGATCTACAAACCCTTCTGGTTGCTCAATGTATACCTCTTCTTCAAGTATTCCATTTAGGAATGCTGACTTGACA
>MU225411.1:2895282-2942052 GCA_018584345.1 Thuja plicata
TCAAAAGCAAACATAATACATTTCATCAACTTCAACAAGCATATTGATTTGGAAAACCACTGTAGAGAACAACTTTTACTTTTTGTTCCTTTCACAATAAATGAAAGTACACTAAAACAAAATTTCAAATCTTGGGAATCTGTATATATTCATCATGAAGAAACAATCTTAAATAAACGTGCATAATTCTATTATTATGCAAATAGTACATGGGGAGACATTGAAAAAGAAGCTAATAAAATCAATTTGAAAGAATGTGAGAGCGATAAAGAAAATGTTACAGCCGAAACATGTACAACCAATGAACTATATGATATAAACAAAGATATTGAGTCAAATGCATTTAATAAAGTAGGTAACGCACCCTATAGTGGATTCAAAATAGGGAAGCATCCACAAATAATGGATAGCACCGAGTATTACAAACTTAGACAAATGCTCAACAAAGAGCAACAAACAATTATCAAAGACATCGTGATGAAAAAGAGAAAAATATGACAACTCCAATCAATCTATTCTTGACAGGTGGAGCAGGTACTAGGAAGATGTTTACAACAAAAGCTATTTACCAGGCACTTGTACAAATATACAACAAATCTATAGACAATAATCCTGACAAACCAAAGGGATTGATCCCTGCATATACAGGCAAAGCAGCATATAATATTGGTGGGGTTACACTCCACTCAGCATTCCATATATCTTTTAACAAATTAGAATTCCTTCCACTAAATAGTGAGACATTAGATAGGATGTCAAAGTATTACAACTAGCTACGAGTGCTCTTGATAGATGAGATCTCATTGGTTGGCTCAATATTTTTGCGATATATAGACCAACGTTTACATGATATTATGCATAGACCAACCTCCTACTTTGGAAATTTAGACACTATATTCTGCGGTGACCTCTACCAAGCGCAACCCGTACTTGACTCCATTATTTTTGATAGTAAACCAATAGGAAATGATCTAATGCCATATAATTTTTGGAAAGACAATGTTAGGTGCTTTACGTTGAAAGACACAATGCGCCAAAAAGATGAAAAATTTATTTCAATTCTAAACAGAGTCCGCAAAGGCATGCAAACATTAGACGATATAGCATACCTCAATCAACATTGCATACGACCAATACCATTAGACCCAACTCTTCTATTCCTTTTCTACAGGAGGATTGATGTAGATGCACATAACAACAAAATGTTAGAGATCATGCCTGGCGATAGTATTACATTGAAAGCAATAGATGAATATGAGGAAAACTACAATGCGATACGCCTTTATGCCCATACTGCATCTCTTCCTCCTGAAATACATCTGAAGCCAAATGTGCTTGTAGAAATCTATTCAGGAAACTATAATACCCAAGATGGCATAGTAAATGGCTCAGACAGAATCTTTAAAACATATACAAAATATGACTATTTTGATATTGTATGTATCATATTTAATGATCAAAATATTGGCGTACAACAAAAATCAAAATATAGGCAATGCTATAAGGAGTCTATCAGACAAGATTGGGTACCCATACTGCGCATCACCAGGCTAATTCAAAAAATCTCAAATAACAAAAAAATAACTTTCAGAAAACAATTCCCTATACAACTAGCATGTGCACGAACAATACACCGCCCACAAGGATTGATAATGGAAGCTTTGGCATTTGATCCAACTAGCATAAGACAACATGGTATAACATACACAACTCTCTCGCATACAAAAACAATAGAAAAACTATATTTGATTAAACCTTTAACACCCAACAATTTTAAAGTGAAGCAAAAAATTAATATAGAAATGGAACGTCTAGAGTCAGATGCATGTTGGAAAATTGACAACGAGAACACATGTTCACATGAAACTTTACACTTTCTCTTATGCACATTAAATACTTGAAGTTTAAATGCACACACTAGTGACCTACTCAATGACAATGAAATCATGTCCTCTGACATTTTATGCTTGCAAGAATTGCATACAAATCTTGACAAAATAAATATCCTTTATGAAAAATTTAACTACTCCTCAGTTTATGGAATGCATGGCATTATGACTTTAACAAAAAAAAACATAATAGTTGCCAGAACAAAGCACCACATTTCAAAAAATGTAGAGTCAATGACCTCGACAATAATACTATCTAACAATAAAATTAATATTAACAATATTTACGCAAGGCCCAATGCTCCCCTGGTAGAAATAACAACGACAATAGACAATGTCGCCAGCAATATAGAACCCAATAACATCTTGTATATTCTTGGAGATTTGAACATTGATATGGAAACAACAAGCATATAGAAAACAACAATTACAACTCATATGCAATACCACAAACTTAATTTCCTACTCAACCATTCACACAATATAAACATGCCACTTATTGATCACATATGGTCTAACATAACAACAAACATTTGTTGCATTTATAGATCAAAAGCATATTGGACAGACCACCTCTCTACTTTCTTGCGAATACATCTCACAGTGGAAAATAATTGAAGTACAAGACACATAAGAAAACTAAAAATAACAAAACACAAACCCATCAATTTCTCCATTTAGACGCGAATATTTCTACACTCACATTCTGAATGGAAATAATGACATGTCATAAAAATACCTCCATACAAGCATTCATTACAATCTGCTAAGACCATTTTTCCATCGAAACTATTTTACTTGCAGTGGAGAATGGAGACAAGCAAAAGACCACAGAGGTTTACACAAATTAAACTTCCACCGCTGCACAACTTGTTGCAATTCTATGAACAAAATGTTGTCACTGATTATTTAATAATTAGAATAACTGTATACTGGAAAGACCAGTTCTCTACTTTCATACAAATACATCTCACACAACAAAATAATTGAAGTATAAGACACAAGAATACTAAGAATAACAAATCAGAAATACATCAATTTCACTATTTAAACATGTATATTTCAATAGTCATATTGTCAATGGCAATGATGACATTTCATAAAAAACCCTCCATACAAGCATTCCTTACAATCTGCTAAGGCAATTTTCCATCCAAACTATTTCATTTGTAGGGGAGAATGGAGGCAACCAAAAGATTGGGGAAGGTCACACAAATGAAACAAGATCAAACCACCAAAAGGTATTCTCTTTATATTTTCATGTAACCCTAATTTATTGACATTAACAATGAACAAGATAATAATGATCACCTTATTGCAGGTCCAAAGTCAAAAGTGCCAATTGTATTTCAATAGAAGAACTCAATTCTAGAAAGAGTGGAAACAGATTTGAAGGAGATGTGTTAGTAGTATATAAAGTTAATCTTGAAAAAGTCAACACGACACGAGAAGTTTTACGTGCAGATTTGACAGACATAAAATCAGAAATGACAATCACACTGAATATCAATGGCAGCCTAGTCCAACAACATGAAGAAAAAATTATCCCATGAATGGGGATTTCCATTACAGGTTTTGACATTGCCCCTGAACTGAGTACGATCGTGGTGACTGTGACTGTATTCTCATCCTCAAAGATACAAGCACAGTTGAAACTTTCACCCGAAGATGCAATGAATACAATTTCATTCCTAGTACAACAATCAAGCAACTCTTGAACAACACAAGTGAGTTCCCAATCAGAACAATAGGAGCACTGGTGGTTGGAGCCAAAAAAATGGGCTCAATAAGCACACTTGAAATAAAGGACGGCCACACTGAAGAATACAGAGAATAGGTAAAAGGCCCTGTAAAAAATATCTATTCATAGGCTTATCAAGATCTGTAAGTCTCACACATGCACATTTCTTCAATAAGTGGAACAAATATGACTTTGTTCTTTACAGCTTGAAATTTATCCAAGCCTAGCTCACAACTACATAGCAGTTGAAGAACAACTCCAGAGGAATGATACCCCGGCTCTGCTTTTTAGAAACATTGTTAAGAAGCTTGACAAAAGGAACACATTCCATACAGGCCTGTCAACATACATATGCAAGTTAAATGACAAAAGGACCCTGGATATTTTAAAAGAATTGTTGCAAAAAACATATGAGGTAAGCAACAGACATTCCAAATCTCTTGATATTTTCCATTAAAAAACCTAATGTAAACTTATATGCAAAAACATGCAACAAGTTCATGGAATTTTGAAGGTAGCAAATCCATTTTCCAGTCCATTCAATGCATTATGTTCACAGTGTCATTACAAATTTGATGGCTATGGCATTTTGGAAGAGGACTCTAGGCATTGCGTCAAGTGTGATCAAGATGTCAACTATGTGCACAAACTCCACCTCAAAACTATGTTGACTACTGAGAATAAACAAACATTTCATTGCTCTATTGACCACTCTGTAATTCAACATTTGATGCCAACCCTTACCAACATAAAGTATGAAGAATACATACAGGAGAAATCCAAATTTGTCTTCATCCTATGTGACATTGCCATTAAAGGATGCTTCACAATGACTCAGAGCAATGCAATTACCAATGCCACTCTAGTGCACACTGATGGAACAAGAGACAAGGTAAATAACGTAATATTCCACTATGATTGTAGTTTCAAAAATTGTTTAACAACTATTTATTTGGATATATAATCAGTGACACCATTTTCTTTCATACAATTGCAAGAAACTGTGCAGTGGTGAAAGTCTGAAATATTTACAGTAAACAGTTCGTCAGACCAAACTGCATCACAATTTCATGCTCCAATACAAAATAGGATATCAAAGTAGCTTAAAAAGATAGTCACATCTACTCTGTAGTTTTTGTCAAACCAAAATGCATCAGAATTTCATGCTCCAATAGAAAATAGGATATCAAAGTAGCTTAAAAAGATAGTCACATCTACTCTGCAGTTTTCAAGTCTACATACAAACTAAGACATTACTAAGTTAACTATAACAAGACTTGTGTGTAATGTTATCTTTTAGACACTATATTTTCACACAAATGGAGTGACTCTATCTATTGCTTTAAAGTTAATTTCAACTCAGCTGTTACTGTTATTTTAAAATTCCATGTCATCTACATTTCTGCAATTCAATCATGCAATGTACAAAATTTGTATTTCATATATTGTTAAATAGCATATTATGCTACGCGGAAAGTCCACAAGTTGAAGATGTCATCTGGTAGTATCCTATTTTGATTTTGAATATTCAAATCACCTCCTTATATGAGTCCCCCATTGGGATTTTTCATTCTAGTTTTGTGGGACTTCTTTTCATCTTTTTTCAAGAAGAATGATTGATCGCTTTTTTAGTTCGTCTCAAAATTTCATCCCTTTGCAACAGGCATATTACCAGTTGTTGGTTCGTTCTTCTATCATTTAAGTCACTGTTTAATAAAAACATGCCATTTCTATGTCTTCCTCCTTTATAGCTCCCTCATTCTTCTCCCACTCTTTCAAATTTGCATGTTTGTGCATCGCCTCTTTAACGAAATAACACTTTACTGGTTTATCTCTTATTGTTTCTTCGTGACAAAATGAAATTAATATCCATGGCAACTACTTCTACTTCTTCTAATGTTGGGGGGTGCAATGTTCCCAGAAGGAGAAATGACTGCATAGTTTGAATCATAGCCACACCTGACAAATTATGCAATAATAATTACTACTTTTATTCTTTAATGATAGATTGCATTTCTACCGACGCCGATTCATCCATCTCTTCTTTTGGGGCCCTTCCGATTGCTTTCATGAATGTGTAATAGACAATTTAGATGGAGAGCTTCTGCTAAAATTAGAAGAGAGAATCAACACAAGAATTTCCTTGCACGATCTCAATATTCTCTGGAGTTTGAATTTTTAGTTAATTCTGGAGCGGGTTTATTGATTGTTAAGTCCTGAATCTTCTCAGGACTCAATATTGATTTCTCTCGTTGTCTACAATCACAATATTCTTCTGGTCTATTTTTTCAAGAATATATGTTATTTTTCTTGTCAAACTTTGATCGTAGCTATGATAAGGCTAAGTAATTTAATTATTTAAAAACATATTTTCAATGAACAAGAACCAAGAATGAAAAAAGTAGAAAATTAAAAAAATAATAAATTATACATTGTCAGAGGCTATATGGTTTTAGTTGAATTATTTGTATCGAATGTGGCCTGATGGGCACCTACTCCTTTACCAAAGCTACCATGACATTTATAACCACCACAATTATTCAGCCACAGAATGAGGTTACATTTGCTTTTCAAGGAATCACACCATTTAAATCCAATAGTGCTAGCCCTCTACTGTAGTATGAATCGATTGAATCAAACAAGTAAATGTGTGGACCAATTATGTTGACAGTCTGACTGTGTTAAACAAAGCTTCTGTGTGCATTCGATGATGACAAGAAAGGTTTATCAATGAAAAAAATTAACAATGAAAAAAAAAGGAACATAATGAGAGCAGTTCATCTTATCTTTAAAAACAATATTCTACAGTCCTTAGAGTAGTAAATAGTGTATCAATATATAACAATTACAGTGTATGTAGAAACTTAGTTTATTAGTTCGTCCGTATGCAGGATACCATATGATTCAATGCAATGAAACTGTTTCTATTAGTAGACCAATTAGAACATTGTATTTTTTTAACAAATTGTTATATTGATATAGTTAAAATATATTTTGAGATTACTATATTCTAACTGAAATTATTTATATCTTATTTTATTGGGTGAATGTTGCTAGAGTACTATGTGTGAACTATACGCAACACACAATACTTAACTTGTTATTAATAAATTTCTTAATAAGAAATTAGGAGCGACATATTTTATATATTGAAATTCTTTTTAAATTAACTAAAGTCAACATGCAAATTTTGTAACAATTTTTTATTATAAAAATATTTAATCATCATTTGATTATCTAATTTATTAATATTGTGGAAATATTTTGTACAAACTATTATCTGTTATCTACGACGATGCAATATTAAACATTTATCTAAGTTTAGGCAATATTAAACATTTATTGACCTTGGAAAAATGGTGGTTTTTGGAAAAATAATTGGAATCTAACAATTTAATGAATAGCTTTCTGAATTTGAATATGTGTATTTTAAAATAAATTAAATTTATTGAAAATTTGAATTTTTATTACTAATGTTTTAGAATTTTAAAATGGATTATTTGCATACTGATTTATTATGTTAAAAACAAAATAGTTACTAATATTTACTACAATAACAATTACTTGCCTTCCACAATAAACGTTGTATATTTGTAAATGTTACAAAGTTACTATCACTGACTTGAATATAAATACAGTTGTCACGCAAAACACAACAATTCAACTACAAGCTTTTACTGAAACTTTGCAACGACAGGAACTAGACGCTATGCGTCCTTGTTTATACAAGAAACAAAATTTACATCATTGAATTAAGCAAAGTTTCACGATTTCAGTCAGGACTTTAGCCACATTTCAAATTCACGTTTTCCCATTGAGAAGTATCAAGTTCATAGTTTATCCTTCATAAACTAAGGGTTTGTTCATCAAGAGATGCTCATATTTTACCCCATAGAAGGTCACGTTTTATTTTGACCTCTTTTTTTTTTTCTATTACATGTGTTGTCAAGGTTTTAACCATGCCTTTTATGTATTTAAAAAGAGACCTACAACATTTTTAAATGATAGACAAAATCTTAAAATTCCCATATCAAAGCCTTTGTTGAATTATTTATGGGCTTGGTGGAAATTTTATATTCACTACGAGGGATTAATAAATGGAGATTTTAGCAACCCCATAAAAAAAGAATATGAAGTTTCACTGTTATCCATGCATAAAAAATAAAAATATATGTGCAAAGGAGGAATAGGGGTAGCTCTGTGGGATTCTTCTTGAGGATTATGAATCTCGAGATAGTGTATGTTACTACAATAGCCCATAGATGACTTTAAAGCTATGTAAATCAAAAGGGCATACAACAACAATGTCAAGAACAAGAGCATGTGAACAACATATATGGATGTAGGAGCATCAAGTTGCAAGACAAGAACATAGATCTCATGATTGAGCATACAAATATCATTTAAAGAGACAACATTTTGATCTTGTGACTAGAAAAATCTGAAAGAGAACAACATATTTTAATCAGTTAGAATAGCAAGTTCCATGCAAGGAACAACTGTTATGTGGAAGAGAACAATAATCATAATGAAGGGAATGTAGATTTCTCTTAAGAATAAAGAAATTTTCAATAGAATGAATGCTAAATCTATTAAAGAAGAGCACTGGGTGATTGAGTCAGAGCACTCTGCAACTCTGCCCCAATTGTCCAGAAGGTCTTTTGTGCAACGAAGTCCTTCTAGCCTCCTCACACCTCACATATAAGCATTTTATGCCCCTTTTATGGGCTACTCTACCCTGGGCTTTGAAGGAGGAGGACGACACAAGGAAAGAACGCAACAACGATTGTTAACCATGGAGCCAAATCATTTAAACAAGCAGTCAAAGGAGAGTTGTTCACCCCTGTCGATGCCAAGTTCCTCAAATCTTCTACAACAGACGAAGGTGCTTCCTGCAGATTAGACCGAGATCAATTCATAGGTAAGGTTCCCTCTTCCACAAACCTTGTCATTCACCCTAATCAACAGATGTGTCCCGCAATTGATCAGGAAGTAGGTAGGCTTCAAAATACTGCTATTTTTTTTACTGCTCTAGATATTACCAATTTACCTTCGAGGAATTTTTTGAATGATTGGACCCATAAAATTTGGGAGAATAAACTGGGTTTTCTTTTTTTGATCGGTAATATATATTTCATTAATATGTAGGAAAATATTACATCAGTGCCATACATGGTTATGGAATAGAATCATGCAAAAAACTTCATTGTATTCCTCTGATTTGCTCCTAAGTTCAACTATAGGTAAACATGCTAGAAATATTATCAATTTTTAATTTAAAAACATCCAAAAAAGGGACCCATTACCCCACCCATTAATTGAACCACATGGCAGCCTCCTCTTTTGTGAAATTCCCAAAGGCACCACCTTCCTCCACCAGGTCATCGACGCAAGTCTTACCCTCAGCCACACCACTCGTGCCTCCTTCCTTCGCTTCTCGAGCCCTACGTGCTGCGTTGGCCTTTGCTCCCCTCCTTGTGACTATCAGCTACCTCTGAGTCTGCGGCCTGCCATCCTCTCTCACCACCGCGCTAGATTTCATGGGTGTCT
This sequence comes from Thuja plicata, assembly GCA_018584345.1. Classification (NCBI taxonomy): domain Eukaryota; kingdom Viridiplantae; phylum Streptophyta; class Pinopsida; order Cupressales; family Cupressaceae; genus Thuja; species Thuja plicata. Next base: position 2,904,463 of record MU225411.1, read on the forward strand.
ACTTTCATTTTCTCCCATCGAGCTTGACCTTATTCTATGCCTCCACCTTTCTTTTCTCCAAAATGGCCTTCAAGTCATTCCAGTCATTGAGGGCTCGAGCTAAGTGAACATCCTTTGTGCTGGCTGAAGACCATAGCACTAATGGTTGCAGTTCTCTATTTCCATGTCCCACCATTCAAAATGGTGCATTGCTCATGTGCAAACCCACCCCCACCTCCGTCCTCTGTAGAATATCCTCAATTCCCTCAACCCACTTAATCGCCACACATTATTTTACCACCCTCTGCACTTCATCTCTTGATGCCACCACCGAGAGTCTGAGCGCTACAAACAAGGATGAGATGTCCAGGTTAGTGCGGGGTTTCCACTAGTATTGCAGATAGTGGTCCCCAAAAATGTCTCGTATTGCATCCCAGAAGTCTTCGCCTTCCTCCTTGAAGACATGGCTCAGTTGATTCATCATGATGGGGCCTTCGACTGCCAAAATTTGTCCTGTTGTACTGAGGGAGAAGTTGGCCTCCATTTTTCTCTACTACCTACTGTTTAGATTTTCAAAACGTTGGCCTTTCCTTCTCCTTAGTTAACTTTAAAGTGATTCTAAAGCCTCTAGAGAACCAAAAGGTGATGTCATTATGTTGTCGTCCCCTCCTTTCCTTCTCATTACTCTTCTCTGTACCTTTTCTCCATTCACATGTAGTGAATCCTCAGCTTACGAGATCTTACATCAAATTACTTCATGCTCACACGCAGCCACCTTAACATCATATCACTTTCCTTCTAATATGCAATTTGTGCCACATGCTTTCTATGACAAGTTCCTTCATTCCGGTTCTAGTTATCCAGCCTCGGGTTTTGTTGTAGTCGAAAGCCTCAAATCTATGGTTTCCTTCCTTGGTGTGCTTTTCTACCTCTATAGTCCATTTCTCAAATCTTTAAATAATTCAAAATGGTTTTCTAGTGATCCGTTGGCACCAACATTTGAGAGTTTGTCTGCCATCTCATTTTCCCCTCTTGGCACATATGAGACTTTGAAGTCTTCAAATTCTCCCACCAGGTTCCTAATTCGTCTGATGTGTTTATTCATGTACCAGGTGTCCATTTGTCCTTTGGCTATCTCCTTCACTACTAGGAGTGAATCCCCTTCCAGATGAATTCTCCTAATCTGTAATCGTCTTGCCATCAGGATGGCCTCAACTGCTGCCAAACACTCAGCCTCTTTGTTTGTTCTATTTTTCAGACTTTTGGCCCCTAGCACCATAATTTCTCCCCTCTCATTCTGTGAAATATATCCTATCCCATATATTCTTGGGTTTTTGCGTGACGTGCCATCAAAATTAATTTTGACCCATCCAGGGGATGGAGATTGTCATTCACTTGTACTTGCATCCTTGACCCTTGCCAGAGGTTGCACCCTCCCATTCCTATTAACGGGTCTGTTTTTCACCAGTGACCACTGGCATTGAATAATCATGTTAGCCTTGGTGAAGGGAGTGTTTCTAGTATCAGTCTGTGTGGCCTCATTGGACACCACTCTGACACCTCCACTTCCAATCTTGGTAAAAAATGGGCTACTGATTTAGCCTTCCCTATAAAAATTCTCTTATTCCACTCATTCCAAATCAACAATATTGTACTCGAGGGAAGGACATGCCAAATAGCCGCCAAGGTTGATAGGCCTGTTGGATTCGGCCATGATTCTAACCACTCTCTAATCTTTGATGGTAGGGGGCACTACAAATTCATTTTTTGCAATCCAAATCTCCAAACTTCCTATGAGATTTCACAATTTAGGAACAAATGATCAAAAGTCTCTTGTGCTTTATTACACAGGACACATCTAAAAGGTCCTGCAAATCCTAGACACATAAGTCGATCACCTGTAAGGGCTCTCCCATTCCCAGCCATCCATGTAAATGTTGTTGCTTTGGGAAAGCAGGCTTTCTTCCAGCAAATATTTCCTTCCCAATCCACCTTTCAGAATTCATTTTCTAACAAGGAGTAGGCAATTTTTATAGAGTACTGGCCACTTTTTGCTCGTACCCAGATTACTTCATCTTGCTCCTCTGATCCAATGACCACTCTACTACTCAATATTTTCCCCAAGGTCTCTTGACGTTCCTCTGAAAGTCCCAAATCCGTTGTCTCCTTCGATTTGACTTCCTGTCCAATTTCAATAGAGGTTAGATCCAAAAAATTCCTACATTACTTCCCCACCATCATTCCGTTGCTGAGATGATCTGGTGCGGTATCCATTGAGCCAATACTGGCTACCCGTCCCAAGAGTCCTACCAAAAGGAAGCTTTCCTACCATCTTTAATCTGTCATGACAAATGATTTGTTATTACTGGTCTTTAGTTGATCAAAAATTTCCATAGGGTCGACCCTCTAGGTGGATTATTGACTGTGAAGATTCTCTCTTAGTCTGCATTGTGTAGGTATTTGGCTTTCAGGACTTTCACCCATCGTTGTTCTGGTTTGCTATACATTTGCCATAATAATTTGGCATCCATCACCTCATTAGTCAACTTCCAGTTTTGCAGTCCAACCCTACCACCGCCTTTTTTTTGACAGACTCTGTCCCAAGCCATTAAGGGGATTTTGTCTTGATCCTGTGCTCCATTCCAGAGGAATTTATGCATCTTTTTTGTATGTTTTTAATAGTTTTAGCTGGGATTTTGAAGCATTCCCTTGGATAGATAGGCATTGTCGAGACTACTCCTTTTAGTAGTACTATGCACCCCACCAGGGTAAGCCATATACTCTTCCATCCATCCATCCTAGCATAGCATCTGTCAACCAACTCTGTCCATGACTCTGCTTTATCTATACCAGTAAAGAGGGGAGTCCCAAGGAATTTTCCTGGGAGTTGGCCAATACGAACTCCAAGTAATCTAGCAATAGCCCTCTGAGTTCCGACCTCTGTTCCAAAGAAAAAAGCTTTAGATTTTTGCCAGTTGACATTTTCTCTGATGTTGCACTATAGGTGTCTAAGAATTTTTTTATCACCACGGTTTCCTACATTGAGGCCACCCCAAAAAGGCAGGTATCATCCACGAACTAAGAGTGGGATGTAGTTTCCAATCCTTGTGCAATCTCAATGCCCTTCCACATTCCTTGAGCTTTTTTCCTGGAGATAGCCCTCCCAAGCACTTCAGCCAGGATTATGAATAAAAAAGGCAAAATGGGATCACCTTGTCGGATACCTCATGACATTTCAAAGAATCCTTGGGGGCTTTCATTGATCAGAATCAATGTTTGATAGGAGCTTATCATTCCCTTGATCCATTGGACCCATTTCTCATCAAAACTATTGTTTTTGAGAATCTCAATTACGAATCCTTTGTCCACTCTATCATATGCCTTTTTGATGTCAAGTTTTAGAATCATGTGCCTCTGCTTACTAGCTCTGGCTGAGTGGAAGGCTTCATTAGCTATGATGATACCATCAATTATGTTCCTATTAGGGGTAAAGCCACTCTGCTCCTATGAAATTAGGTTGTCTAGAACTGGCTTTAAGCGATTTGATGCCACCTTTGTGATGATTTTATAAATCATGTTGCAGAGTGATATGGGTTGAAACTCTTCAATGGTATTAGGTTTATATTTCTTAGGTATCAAGGCTACCATCATATAGTTGAAATCCTTCAACATAAAGCCTTTGGATCATGACTTTTCCACCACTTCAAGCAGCTCTAGGCCTAAAACCTCCCAAAACGTTTGGTAGAAGAACACTTGTAACCCATCGGGCCCCAGTGCCTTGTCTCTACCCATCCCAAACACCACCTCTTTTAGTTTTGACAAGGACACTAGGGATGTTATCATATAGTTATCCGCCTGATTTACCACCTTCAGAATGAGTTGTAAAAGCTCTCTTTAGGCCCTGTCATCGTTGACCCCTTCCTCACCCCAGAGGTTGGAGAAGAATTCAATAGCCTCCTAGTTGATATCCTCTCTATCCTCCGTAAGGGTACCATTAGCCATCATGATAGCCAGGATTCTATTCACACTTCTTTTGACTTTCACAGAGCTGTGGAAGAACTTCATGTTTTTATCCCCTGCTTTAAGCCAACTCTCCCTTGATTTTTGTCTCCAATAAACTTCCTCTCTTTGTAGGATTTCACTATATATACTCAGTAGGTCTTTTTTCGTTAGGAAATCTACATCGTCCATACCCTCATTTTGTACCTTGCAGTTTAGGACTTCAGCTGCCCTTCCAATCTCAGTTTTTTAGCAAAAATATCTCCAAAATGGGTCCTATTCCAAATTTTTAGTTTTTTCTTAATGAATAATAGTTTCGTACAAAATTGAAAGGCTAAGTTCCCTTCTTCCCTTGGTTTCAAAACCCACTACTGAGAGACCATTTCCCTGAATCTAGACTCTCTCAGCCACATTTTCTCCATTTTGAATGGGCACTAGGGTGGTACCCCATCCTTATGAATCATTAATGCCACCAGGAAGTGGTCTGATCCTGACAGCCCTAGGATTTGAGCCTTGAACACAATAGGAAGTGCATTCCAACTACCTGCCAGGAAAAACCTATCCAGCTTCTCAACAATGTTAGAGAAGCCCAATCTCCTATTTTTCCAAGTGTAATTTCCTCCTCCCGCTGTCACCTCCCACAACCCATTATTAACTATGAAATTCTAAAAAACTATTTGGACCCTGCTCGGCCTTCCCCTACCACCCCGTTTATCTGAGTGTACAAGGGTGGCATTAAAAGCCCCTACAACAATTTCTACTTGCTACCCAAGGCCTTCCAAAGCCATAACAATTTCTTCCCAGACCACTCTCCTATCCTCTATTTTGACAGGGCCATAAACATTGAATAAGAAGTTTGAAACATTAATAGTGAAAGAACTTGCCTTGGTCAATTTCCAGAACCTTGCCTCGGTGATTGCTTCCACCTTAACCAGTCAAGGGTTCCAAATGATCCCTAGGCCTCTCGAGGCTCTGACTGCATCTACAAAAAAGCTAGACCATTTCTGTCTGACCTCAAACACCTTCACTACATTTTCACCATCTAACTTAGTCTCTTGAATGCACACAATATTGGGTTTCACCTGGTCAAGACCTCTCTTGATTAGGCTTGTCTTTTCAGGGTCATTGCAGCCCCTGACATTCCATGTTAGGATCTTCATGGCTGCCCATAAGGGAATAAGTCCCTTGCAGATCGAAGCTTAGTTTGCCCCTTTGTGTTGCCCGCATCTTCCAATAGCTAATGGGTTGACTTTATCCCTCTTGTTTTGTGGCTTCCAAGATTGGATTTTGTCATTTGAGACTTCCTTTGCTTGATTGATTGGTGCTCCTTTATACCAACTTCCTCATTAAGTCCCAGAGGATCTTCTTCTTTCTCTTCATTGGCGGTTATCTCCAAATCTGTCATGGAGCTATCTAGCCATTGTTTCACATGGGACATGTGTATGTCCTTAAACTCACCGCTATACTCTTCACAGCTACTACCCTACTCTATAGCCAACCCTACTCCTTCCTCCTCCAACATTGGTTCAAACTCCATGTTGTCTATCTATGGTGGGATCGTCGGACTAGTAAGATTGTCCTCCAGTGCCTTGTTGGGTTCTTCCATGATGCCAGGCCCCTCCAAGCCCATCTCCACTTCCTTCTGAAATGATCCTCTCTCTTCTCTAGTACCCAACCAAAGCTCCCTTGCATTCAATCATGCCTCATTTATGTCTGCACTAACCACCTGGGGGTTCCCTTCTTGCTGGATCTTGGGTATTGGCATCATGGGGTTCTCAGGGACCAGGATTAGATGGGCTAGGATGTTCTCTAGGTTGTTAACTTATTTTCCTTTCCCTTTCTGTCCTACTAAACATTCTTCTGCCTTATGCCCCCATTCCCTGCACTCTTTACACTTGTCCAGTATCTCTTCAACCTCTATTTCCTACCATTGGTATCCTTCAGCCGTGTGGACTTCCACCGCATGCGGCAGTAGCACGTGCAGTTTACATAGTATGAAAATTCTAGCATACATGCAGTAGTCCTTTTTATCCACTGCTTCATCCGCCTTGATAAATTTGCCAACCCGATCACCAACCATCTTAAAAAACTCTTCATGTGAGTATTCACGGGGGAAATTGTAGAGCTGAATCCAAATTGGGACTTCCTCAATTGATGCTTTCCTAGGGTTGAATTTTGGGATATAGTCTTTTATATAGATACCGATCCCGCCATCATGAAGGATCCATTGAACATGATTCTAGTTTTTTCATTCTTTGTGTCCGCGATGATAAAAAAGAAACCGTTCGACAGGGTTTTCACTTTGAAGTGGGTACCCCATTCTTTGTTTACCCACTTCCTAATTTTAGGGTAGGCCGACCACCCCCACCCCCCATTTCATAAAAAATTCTCGTGCTCTCAGCATTTGGACTGAGTTCTTCCAAATCTCTAAGTCAACACGTACATTGATTGTTCGGTTGTTTGTGGTTTCTAGTTTTTCCTTGGTGAGAGCCTGGGGGCCTACGTCTACCTTTGGAAGCCAAGTTTTAACCATTGGTTTCTAATACCCTTCCTTGCGACTAGAAAAAATTCTTGCAAAACCACACCTGTGCTGTAGCAGGCCTTGCTGTGCCCTCTCAGTTTCTGTCCAGTCTGTTTCTCTCATGCCTGAGTCCAAATGCCTGGCCAATGGGAACCATGGTCATCTTTGGCCACACCTATCAAATCCATCTCTTAGCCATCCCTCATGCCTACTTCAAAACCCTAGCTCTTCTCTCCTCCACCAGTCCATGATTGAGAATAAATTGGGTTTTCATTTCTCTTATTTCTGTATGATTCAAAAGGGCAATATTCCTTGTTTTCTTTTGTAACCCTACCGCTAAAAAAAAGTGGTGGATAAAAAATTCTGGAGGGTGGAGTCATCAGAGTTTAGGGCAATTTCATGGTCATTGGAGGTGGTTCACAATGAGGTTCTTTCCCTATCCAGCCCTAGACGGGTCATTGTTCAGAATCTACCCCCCTTTCTCTAGAATTTGGTTCCTCAAGTCTTTGAACTTGTAAGGAAGGTCATTAAAATGAATAAATCTAATACCCTTATCCCTAACAATGATGCTCATGTTTTAGTCTCCATTAATCCTGGCTTCGACCTCCCTGAGAGCATTTGTTTTGACTTCAAAGATCACCTGATCTCCTGCCCTATCATTTTTCTAGGAGGCATCAATGTTTGTTACCTATGTCATAAACAAGGACATAAGAGGAAAGATTGCACTCTTCTAAATAAATATCCAACCTAGGTCGGCCCCCAAGTTGAGCCCCCGTGCATTGGCAATAGACCTAATCAAGATACCCATGCTCGTAAAGAACAAAATCTTAAAGTGCATGATGCTGAGAAACTTCATGCCACCCTTGATGCCCAAAAAGTCAATTTCACCCATCGCAAGCAGCACCCTATTCTCGTCTCCAACCTTTTTGTGCTTGACAGCCTCCCCAATCCTACACCCCAAACCCTTCACCTTAATAACCCTAAACCTAGACACAAACCTAAGAATACTCAGTAGTTGGCAATAGATAAGTTCAAAGTCAGAGTCAAAGTTTCTGGTGTGACTCATGAATCTTCTTCTTGTCCTTCTCTAATTGATAAGGATATACTAGGTATCCCTTTCCCCTGCCGCCCTCTGGTACCCAATGAAATCCCTGAAGTAAATGTCTCTACAGCTGAGGCCACCCATTAGCCTGGTGAGGGGGATGACATAAGAGGTATTGATAATGTTGTTACTTTACCAGAGAATGTGAATGTTAAGGAAATGGATCATGGATTTAAGGAGAGGAACGTGCATAATTACTCACTTGCCATTATCCTTGCCCCTCCACCTATGCCTCCCCCACCCACTACATGGTTTCCAACCCACCCGAACAAAGTTGTTAAATCTATTGTCATCAGACCCTAGAGGATTACGGAGGTAAGGGATACAAAGATACCCACACCTATAGGAGTAGGAAAAGAAGATAAGTTGTCAGATAAAGGAGGTGATTTTGCTGGAGATGGAGAGATTGAAAAACCCTTCATTTTTAAGGTTGGGTATAAGAAGAGGACCAGGCTTAGAAAGAAGCATGACAAAATGGATGACAAGGAACCTAAAGATGTAGTGGAGGTAAAAATGAAGATAAAAAGAGGTAACCCCCCACTCATCAATGACAATATCAAACCTGCTAAGATTCATAAATGCACTCTCCCAAGCTGCTTCAAGGGGTTCTAGTCCCCAATGGATACTAGAAGATAAAAGTGTGTTATGATGTTTAAATGTGCCTCTTGGAACATGAGAGGGCTTGAATCTCATGCTAGAAAATACATTATCAAGAGATTTCTAAGAATGGTCCATGGTATTGACATTATGTTACTACAAGAAACCAAAGCTATAGGATTCTCTTTAGACATTTCTCTCAAATGCATCTGGAAGGATGTTGACTCATTTTCTTCTAACCACGGTAGAGGCAAAGGAGGTACTTCAATTCTGGTGGGTCCAAGTTGGAGGAATAAGGTTAAGGTTTGGGGAAGATCTCCTTCTAATAGAGCAGTATGGATAATTTTCAAGACTCAAGAAAAAGATATAGGACTCTGCTCAATCTATGCCCCCAATGAGCATTTGGATAGAATCAAACTTTGGGATTAGATGTGTGACCTTGATGACATCCCCTGGGTGGTTATTGGAGATTTTAATATGGTAGTAAGGCCACAAGAAAAAAGTTTTGGATTGAAATTTGAGTGTAAAGGTGAAGAAATATTCTTCTAGAACAAAGTACTATGTAAATTGAACCTTAGTGACCCGTTGGATAATAAAAAATATGAATCAAAAGGTATATAGTTTTCTTGGTCAAACTTCCAGAAGGGGAATAAGAGGATCTTTTCTAGATTATATAGATTCTATTTCAATAAAGTGAATTTTAGATGCCTTGAGAATGATAATGGGGAAATTGTATCAGTCATCCCCTTCTCCTTATCGAATCACCACCCCATTGTGGCTTGCCTCTGTTCTGACTTTTCCTACCAATAATGTGGAGAAGGATGATTTTGCTCTCAACTATCATTTGTTAGAGGATGAGGATATTCTTGTAGCATCCAAAGTGATTAGTTTGTTTAATGAGAACATTGTCAATCATGAGGATGAGACTAGTAAATAGATCCAAAAGGTGAAATCTTGGAAGAACCTATTCCAAACTGCGGGAAAGAAGAGAGCCAAATGTTATAGGAAGGTAGAGAAACTTCTTTATCAGAAGCTTTGTGTTGCAAAGAAAGAAATACATGATTCTCTAAGTGATTTGGTAGCCCTAGACTCACTAACACAATATAGAGACTCCATCAGGAAACTTCAACATCAAAGTGTACAAGGGGCAAGAGTCAGATCTAGGCCTAACCGGTTGAAACTTGGTGATGGGGGATCTAAATTCTTTTTTCAGGTGCTTAAAAAAAGGAATCTAGAGACAAAATTGATAGAATAAAAGAGAATGATACTTTTTTGAGCAATAAAGAAGATATTTTGAGTGCATTTTCTTCTTACTACATGATCCTCTTCTCAACAGAAGATAGTGGGGGGAATATGGAAGGTGCTAGGGAGATGGTCAGAAAAACCATTCCAATAAGAGTTTCAAATGAAGAGGCTTCTAGACTGAACTATAGAATCTCTATTTCAGAAATCAATCATGCTAGATTCAATATGTCCAATGAAAAAGTCCTCGGGCCTAATGGTATCCCCATCGAGTTCTATAAGAATAATCAAAACTGGAATAGTGGAGTGCTCTTGAAATTGTATGCAGAGTTTATTTAAAGAGGATCTCTTGTACCAAAGATTAATGCTGGGATATAAAAATCATCCCCAAAGATGGTGACAGATCAACCATAAAAAACTAGAGACCTGTCACTTAACTCAATGTATCTTATAAAATCCTTGCTAAGATTCTTGCTCTTAGAATTGATAACATCCTTCCTTTCATAATAAATAGCACTCAAATTGGATTTTTCAAAGGTAGATACATCTTAGAGAATTTGGTAACATGCTGGGAGGCTATGGATTGGGCTAAACAATTTTTTCAACAGGTTGGCATGCTTCTTATCGACTATGAAAAAGCATATGATAAAATAGAATGGAAGTTCATATACATGATGTTGGAAGCACTTGGCTTCCCAAATCACTTTTGCAGGATGATCTCTACCCTAATGGGAGGTGGTCAAGCCTGTGTAGAGGTAAATGGGGTCAGATCATAACAATTTGAGCTCTTAATATCTATCAGACAAGGATGCCCTCTTGCCCTTGCTCTATTTTTTTATTGTTGCTGACTCTCTTCACTACCTCATGAGAGAACACTCCACCTCCCCTAGAGTCAAATTCATCCTCCTCCCTAATAAGGATGAAATATCTAATGTTAATTTTGCTGATTATACCTCAAACTTATTTCAACTCACAAAAGAAAATTTAGGGAACCTCATGAAAAAACTTGACCTTTTCTGTGCAGCCTCAGGAAGTAAGATTTCTCTATCTAAATCTATTCTGTTAGGTTGGGAAGAATCCCCTCCTATTTGGAGCATTAAATATTCTTTTGTTTGGGGAGGTCCAAATCACATTGTTAGATACCTAGGGATACCTTTTGCGGTTAGTCCAAACCTTACCAATATGTGTGACTAGATTAAAGCTAAGATTGAAATAAAGCTTAATAAATAGAATAATTAGTTCCTCTCCTTGGCCAGAAGATTCCAAATCTATCAGAAGATTATATCTTCATATACTATTTACTACTCTTCAGCCTAGACTTTCACTCTATAACAGATCAACTCCATTCAAAAGATCATTGGGGACTTTTTTTGGTCAGATGGAAAAGGATTAAGGAAGGGTCATGCTATTAGTTGGGAGTGGTGTACTAAGAATAAATAAATTGGTGGTTTAGGCCTTAAAGATCTAAGGATGCAGGGAATTGCATTAGCTGCCAAATGGATTTGTAAAGCCACACAAGGAGAAGAGTCATGGAAGGTACTATTAAGAAATAACATATGTAGACTATAGCCATTGTATTCTAAGGGGTGGAAGGGGCTTCACTTTAATTATATCCTATCCCTGGATGTAGGCTTCAAAGTGAGAGGATCGGTGATATTCTAGTCTATATGGAAGTGTTGGAAAGTAATCAAAAAACATATTGTTGGGGGCAATAGACTAGTGGCGGGCAATAAGATCTATGGAAATAGATCCATATGGTGGAACTTATTATATAAGGACAAACCTCTTGCCAAGATACAAGGTTGTTCAACAAAGAAGTGGGCAGAAAAGGGGATTTGCACAATAAAAGACATTGTTTCTCAAGAAAATATTATCTCATGGGATGAACTCTCAGAGAAATTTGGTATCCTAGCAGAGCAGAAGAGAACCTACGCTATGATCAATAAATCTAGTGTATATCTTCTTCTTCCCAAGATCTGTGACACCACCTCAAACTCTTTGGAAACCCTATCCTGGCCTGATGGCTCCCTTCTATGGCATATCAAATCTAAAACCCTTTACAAATGGATGACCCATAACTCTATTTTTTTTACCACCTTAACATCAAATGGAATTGTTCTCTAGATAACTCTACCTGGTCCAAACACATTATGAAGCTCTGGCATATCCCGGTTGAGCCCAAGATTAATTGCTTCATGTGGAGGGTACTCCTACATAAATTTCCCTTCAAGAAACCTGGGGGGTTGTAAAACATTTGTTCCATCTGCTGAAATTCTAAATTTGTCCTCCATGTTTTCTTTGAATGTATCTTTGCCAGAGAAGTTTGAAGCTTGTTTGGTTTGGTCCTTCATGATAATTTGAATTCCTTGAATGTCACTTCTAGTCATATTGTAGATAACAGTAAATGTAGCAATACTTTATGGTCTTTACTTACTACTTTATTGATTTGGCATCTCTTGAAGCTTAGGAATAGTGATGTTTTTTTTGTGGTAAAGGCAGATACCTTCCTGTGTCTCTTAGGAGACTCATCTATTCTGATATATCATCGTAGGTCACAGTGGTCCTAAAGATGAAAGAAAAAGTGTTCTTGGAAATGTTGAGGAAAAGTAATATCCAAATTCAAAGTTCAGAGGCAAGAGGGGGGTCCAGTGACCCAGGGAGCACATATCTTTTTCAGCTCACTCTGGCGAAGCTATTGGAACAGGTTAAGAAAGACAAGTAGGCTGCTAAAGACAAGTCCATTGCAGAGACAAAAATAGGGAAAGGTACAATCATGGAGAAGGATGCAGTCATTGAAAATGAAATTGAATTTGGAAATAACATAAATTCTTCCCCCACTTCCAAGACACAGAGTAGCCAGAATGTTAGTGGAAGAGAGGTGTCTAATGGAGTCAACAACTACACCAACCTACCTAACCCACCAATTCCTCTTCCCTAGGAAGCATGGATGAGAAATCCATACAACAGGATTACTCAAGATGGACAGAGGCTGATGTGGGCAGTAGGTGACAAACCATGACAACATGGGTCAAAGAAGACTAATACAACATCCTTCCTTTTTGGTTATATTTTGTAATTAAAACTCTATGAGATTTTTGGTACTAATCTGTATATTTATTGGTACTGATATGTATGTTACTCTACCTATGTACTGATCCATATGTTACTCTATCATATATTTAATAGAAAAAAATCTGTTAAAGAATAACAGAAGGAAGAAGGAAAAATAGTTATATCAAGGAGAACAACAGACCTTGTGAAATTTCAATGCCTATACATAAGGAATAAAGATAATTTTTTCTTAAGGACAATAATTTAAATCTAAGGAGCATATCCAAAGAAAGGAACAATACTAAAGGGTCAGAAAATGTTCGTTCAAGCATGATTGGTTCATTTTTTAATCATCATACTCACTGTCAAAGGCCATAAATATTGTATAGTTGTAGAGCACAAGGTCCCTTGTCCGTCCATAGGACTTATGAAGCAATGGGATTCTTCCATCCTAGAGATGCACAAAGCTTTATGATAAAAAAATGCATGCATAAATATAGTTATGGTTAAAACATGATATAAGGGGCAATTAAAAGGAAGTGAAAAATTCATGAACAAAAACTCAAACAAAGTAGTCTTTGTTATGAAAATGTAGAGTTATTAGGAATGGTAATAGAAGTTAAACATTGTTATTCTAAGAATAGAGGTATAGACTGTTGGGATAATGGAAAGGGTGTGTACTAAGAGGGGAGGGGTGAATCAATACCCTTAAAAACTTTTAATCAATTCTTTGTAACCACTTTTTGTATTAACCAACTGAGTAGATTGCATATATCAAACATATAGTATCACTATTGAAATGTAAATGCATGTAAAATAAACAATACACATACACAAAATTAAGTACTCATGACACTAGTATTTTGGTATCGCAGAAAGCCCTTGTTAGAAGGTAAAAACTGCAGTGGGGATGAGACCCACAAAACTTCACTACTGCAACAATAAAGAAGCTTGTTAAAGCTTACAAAGATTGATCGCTTCTGATGATCTTACCCTGTTAGGAGTAACATTCAGATTGATTAGATCTACCTCCTGTGAGGATTTAGCAACACAAAGTATGTGTGCACTCAGTTAAGAGATTTATAATAAGATGGTTAAGTCTACTCTGTTAAGAGATTTTGGGGTCTATAACAATTGTTAGAGAGTAACATAAGTTTGATCTGAAATATATACAATCTTAATATTGTTGATATAGATCCATTAAGTGCATACAAAACTTATCACCTTAATGTGAATGATAATACTTTCTACTCTGTTCTACTTGGTAGCCTTGCCTTAGTTCTAAAAACCAATTTATGCAATGTAGTTCCTTATCCTTAAAACCCTTGTTTGATCTCTGATGTCTGTAGTATGGCGGCTACTTGATCTTTGCTTCATCAACATACATTACAAAATGACATCTATATATTTATATATCAAACGATATGACCTAATTAGGGCTTAACAATTACATCCCTACCCTAAGATCAACGGTGTACATAATTTACCTTGATCATCTAACATACGAGACATAAATAATTAATGTTGTATATCTGTAATTAATGTACTCCTCGATCGTGTAAACCATTGTCTAGGTAGGCAAAAAAGTTATTACATAGAATAATGTGCCATATCTATCTTTTATGTGGCCTTTGTTCCACTCAGTTAATGCTATCTTTCAGTGCTCGGTGTAGACTATGTATCTTGATTATACTGTATTCAGTTATGCTGTGTAGATCGGTGTTGTCTACTGCTCAGTATAGTATGTCAGCTCGGGAATCAATGTACTCAGTTAACTCTGGGTGTGATATGTGCTCTTGGTTAACTCAACACTTCGGTGAGTATACCAACTTTCATGTTTGAATATGTTACTGTCCATCCATTATGTCTGCTTGATAAGTAATGACAACTTCAATGTGCAATTGGATTAACATTCTCCCCCTTTGGCAACTATCAAAAAATTAGTATTGTATATAATATACTACATGATGACTCCCCCTTTGTACATGCTCTCTCCCTTTGTATATACTCGGTATATGTACATGAATGCATCACGATTATAGTATCCCTCTTTACTATACATAACATCCCCCTTTACTATACATATATACATATATTTCCCCCCTTTTTTGAAAATAATGACAAAAGGAGTATAACTTATAGTTTGTCAAAAATTATAGGATAGGTGTTCTTAAGAGTTTCCACTAACTTTTCCCATTCCTCCTTTAAATGCTCAAGGGTTAGTTGTTCTAAATTGATCTGAGCATGCATATCATATATGTTATATGTCACTGATAAATCTGGGATGGCAATTAAAGTCGTTGTCAATGTCACATGTTTCTGCATCATCACCAAATGCAGTAGTAACATTGTCTGGAGCTCGGTTACTTGTTCTCTGATTAGCTCTTCTTCTTTCTTCAAGTCCAGTCTCAATCGCTTGTTTTGGATAACTTTGTTGTAATGCATCTGCAATGCATGTTGCTCAATTGATAAAATATTTGCACTATCCTTAAGATCTTGATCTATTTTCTATATCTTTTCACTAATCTCAGTAGTGAAGTGATCTAGAGTGCATAACTTCTGTAGAAGTGTGATGGCTTCAGATATGATAGCTTCTATTTCATTTACAAATTTAGACAGAGTTACCTTATTGACTACCACTGCCTAGCTAATCTTCTCTGTGACCTTGTATTGAATCTTCTTCTCTGCTCTTTCTTCCAATTTATGCTCGGCATCAACATCAAGTTTGTTAATAGCCTCGGTAAGTAGTGCAATTTGATCAATGATGGGGTTGTGTCATTGATATCTAAATCTGGGACAACTTGCTGAAGAATCTCCTTGCCAACTTCTAATACTTGTACATTATTGTGTTCTTGCCTTAACTTATCATGTGTTGCTTTCCTAGTGCACAGTTCACCATATTTTGTCAATGTTTCAGGATTGAGTGTCCTTGGATCCCATGTTGGAATCTCTACAATTTCATCAAATGTAACAGTGTTTTTGTTTCCTTTCTTCTTCTTCTTTTTCTTTCCTTGGACACTAGATGAAGGAGATAAAGTTAATGCCAATTTAGCCTTTTGCTCGAGTTCTAACTTGGCTTGCTCAGGACTCAGTGTGATGACTTGGTGAGGTGCTTCGATAATAGACTTTGTATCTATAGTAGAAGTATCTACTGTATTAACTATGTTAGCAGGATTACCTTCACCTTGTGCTTCTGCATAAGTGGTATCTTTTTGTGAATCACCTTGGGTTGTTCCACCACTGTGCTCAGTCTGTGTACCTTGCTGATCACCCTTGTCTTCATTTGTATTTGTAACTTTCTCGGGTGTTTTTTTCTTCTGTGCTTCACTCTCTATTTTAATAGCCTATAATAAAGGTACCTGGCCTGGTACATCTACTCGGGAGACCTTTGTGGTGTCTTGTTCATTGAAGGTCTTGGTTGCTCCAACTATCACATTGTAAAGGTTGGTTTTGGCTGATATTTTTCTAATTTATATTTGTCAAAAGTCAAAAGGAATAAAAACACAAGTACACACACTCAAAGAAATGGCAATAAAATTCAATTTTGAGAGTTGGTGAAAGAATATTGTTAGAGTAGTCATAGCATAGCTAATAATTAAATCATTTAATTATTAGTTTATTTACTCTATGCTTAAGTTATACTTAGGCAGCACTTATATTTCTCTAGGGTTTTCACCTTTTGGGTTTCGTGATTCATTTTATAAGGATTCACTTCTTTACTTTTCATTATTGAGATTATAATTTTTTTAGTTTGTTGATAATATAGAAGTTTTATTCTGTCAACATGGATTTCAACTCTCTGGCTTTTTGGCCGCCATAACTCTTTTTCTCTTCTGTCTTGCTTCTATTCTGTGACAGGTTTGCATGCAGGTGATCTTGGGAGATTAGCTTTCAGCCTAATCATAACATGGTATCAGAGCTCTCCTGCTGTTCGCTGTTCATTCTTTGTTGAAGCAAGCTCATCGCAATTCGGGGGTTTGAAGATCGCCAGTCTTTTCTTGGCATTTTTTCATTGGTTCTGGGGGTCTTTGTTTTTTAAGGCACTTTAGACCAAAACTGACCTCACGGTTGCATCTAGAAGGCCCAAAAACCCCAGAATCCATATAAGGCACGCCCATTTTAGACACCGAGGCGTCTGGGATAAATTTCTCAGCCTATTAGGGTCGTACGGGCACGAGAAACGAGGCAGGGTTGAAACATTTTCAAAAAAATATATAAAAAAATGCTTGGAAAAAAGCGCAGTCAGTGGTTTTTTTGGGGCGCCGCCACCGCACCACCGCCACCGGCTGCGGGCGCCTCCGGCAGCGGCCCCCGCCGGCCCAGCTCCACCGGCCCAAACTCTCTCCGGAACTCGCCGCTCCGGAACCCGCCGCTCCGCCGGCATCGCGCCCCCGCCGCCCGGCTCCTCCGACCCCCGCCGCCGACCTCCGTCGCGCTCCGCGGCCCCCGCCTCCGGCCTGCGCCGCTCCGCCTCCGGCCCGCGCCACTCGCGCCGCTCCTCCCCCGGATCCGCCACCCCCGCGCCGCCCAGGGGGTCTGTGTAGCCCCCGCGGGCCATTTAGCCCCGCGGCTGGTCCTATGGGCGACCAGGAGCCCGGGTTCAGCCCCTGCATGCCATGCGCCCAGGGGCGCATTTTTTTAGCCCCAAGGGCTTATTTCTTGCCTTTTGGGGCCCTTCTAACCCTCCTGGACTGTTTTCGCTCTATCTTGAGCATCCAGGGGTCTTTTTCTAACTTATATATACCGTCGGAAACTCTTTCTAAGCACTTTCTGATGATGGTAGTTAGGGTTTTAGGTTCTTCTGTTTTGATAGTATTTTTTGCTGTCAAAGTTCAATTTTTGTTTTTGCCTTTCGGGAGCCATATCTGGCTCATCCGAACTCCATTTTGGCAAACCAGATATCGTCGAAAAGCTGGTTCAGTGATCTATTTAGTTGCAGGGGTATTTTTTCAGATTCTGCTCTAGGTTTTCTCTCCTTCGAGTTTGGCAGTTTATGCACTCTGGTGGATTGCTTGGTTCTATAGGTCCTGGGATCTCCTATTCTGATTTTCTAGCTCACTCATCTTTCTGACTTCTGAGCTTGTATGTTTCTCTCTGTTGCATTCTTTTTCTGTAAATGCACTGAGATAAAGTGCCTACTTCTATATATCTGGGATTTTGAGCACCTTGTATGGTTTTAGTACTTGCACTCTGTTATAAAGTGCCATGGGGGGTTATGATGCTTATGCCATTTTAGGTGGATCCACCTTTGTCAAGTGAGCGTACCTTCCATGACATTAGCCCATGCTGTGTGTCGGTGACACCACCCTTTATCCTATGTTTGTACTTCTGTTGCACTGTTGGTGTTCCTGGTTCTTTTTCTGCAGATGTTTCTGGCATTGCATTTCAGTGTTCCTGTCACCTCTCCCAGTTCAACATTATGGGGGGGGGTTCACCTGTTGGTTCTATTGCTTCCTGGTTTGATTGATCAGCTCTTCAGACATTGTCTTCTCTACCTGGTCATGCACTTCATTGGGGGTTCCAGCAGTCTCTTCTGACAGAGTTTACAGCTTCATGCTTCAGAGATGCTTCTTGCTCATTCTTGTTCCTCTCTTTGGGACTTTCCCTAGATTGAAGGCTTAGTTTCCTTCATCTAGTTTATTTCTTGTAATTGGGTACCTGATCAGGCCTTGTTGCCGGGACCCATCTTTCCTGCTTTCTGCAGTAGTCTTTAGTTGTTTTGCTTCTCCCTAAGTTACACTTAAGGGGGGGTGTTAGAGTAGTCATAGCATAGCTAATAATTAAATCATTTAATTATTCGTCTATTTACTCTATGTTTAAGTTATACTTAGGCAGCGCTTATATTTCTCTAGGGTTTTCACCTTTAGGGTTTCGTGATTCCTTTTATGAGGATTCACTTCTTTACTTTTCATTATTGAGATTGTAATTTTTTTAGTTTGTTGATAATATAGAAGTTTTATTCTGTCAACATGGATTTCAACTCTGGCTTTTTGGCCGCCATAGCTCTTTTTCTCTTCTGTCTTGCTTCTATTCTGTGACAGGTTTGCATGTAGGTGATCTTGGGAGATTAGCTTTCAGCCTAATCCTAACAAATATTTCCACCAATGGTTCTTATGTTCGGTTTATTACAAGACAAGTTTCCAAAAGTGGTTTACTGATAAAGAAATGCCTTGGTCATTCCACCTTTAGTTGGAGTTATTTGTTGTGGTTCCACAACATGCACCCCATTTTGGCTTCTTGGCAATGAGGCCCCCCTTTTTTCCTTGTTTTTGTTATTTTTGTCCTTGGATTCTTGTTTGGTCTTCTATTTTTGAGTCTTTAGAGCATACCCTTGCTAGAGAAGTACCCTTTTGGCCTTTTGGTAATCTATGGATCTCCGAAAGTCTAAAATGTCGAAACCCCAAAGCCACGCGATCTAAGGAGAAACTCATTTCTAGACTTTCAGCCTCCAAAATCCCAAAGACGTGTGACTCATGAGATTCACACTTTTGGCCTCCAAAAGTGACAAACTCAAGGATGACATCATTCAGTCTGGGCATTTTTAAAAGTGGTTAAGGGTTTGTTTTTCTTCATTCTTTAACTTCTCATTTTGAGCCTTAGTTTCCTTCGCATTTTCATCAAGTAGCTCTTTTTTCTTTTGGTTTCATCAAATTGATTGAGTGAGCTTTGTTTCTATCTCATTGAACTCATTGCATATTTCTCCTTGTGCCCTCGTGCTTTTAGGTAGTGTTTTGTTCTTGCTTTCTTTTAGGTTTTTGTCCTTTTCTCTTTGTTTTTATTGTCTTGGTCTGGCTTTAGGGTTTTGTCTTAGTTTCGTTAGTTGTTTAGTCATTGTTTTGGTTTTTTTTGCTCAGTGTCGAGCCCCTTAGAATGTCTGGTCTAGTTTTTTTGTTGTTGTTTCTCGGTCATTTGCAATCTGCCGGGTTTTCGGCCCCCGAAAGGCCAAAATGATCAAATCAAACTCAAAAAACTATAGGAAGTGGAAAAGTCAAATTCAGACTTGTCAGACTTCTGGCCTCCAAAAACCTTGATATCACTAAAACACTGAAACACCAAAGATAGGGAAAGGCCCACTCATTTTGCATTTTTGGCCTTTCGGCCTCTGAAGCTCCATCCATCTCCAAAATGCCAAAGCATTCACTTTTATGCCTTCCAATTACTTGTTCGCCCTTTCACACCTTCACACACTGATTTCCTTCACATATTTTACACGCTAAAACTCTGAAACCAAGCATTCACTAAGCACCCATGTTTCTCTCTTTTGGCATTTTGGAGGCCGATTTTGTCTTCGATGTTTGAACCTATGAAAGTCTAAAAAATATAATGAAGCTTACTTTTTCTAGTTTTAGGATTCTAAGTTTGATTCTCTGGGTTTACTAAGATTTGTCTACAAAGTTTGTAGTTGTTTTCAAGAAATGTTTATTCATAGTCGCATGTTTTCTTGTAGAATGTCAGAAATGACAACTACCTCGCCAATGAAGTACTTATTCAAGGGATATCGTGTTCCTTCCAAAGTCAGGAATCTCGATAGCGAGATCAATGATACTGACATTGGAAATGTAGACTGGAACAATTTTATCACCAGATGTGCCAACCTCAATGGAAGATCAATTGACTTCAGTGCTCTGGTGCTTTCAAGTCTGGTCAATGTTATAGCACATCTTGTCTCTGTATTATCTTCAGATATGATCATTTCCCTCGTACACCACTATGTTCCTACTGACAAGGTGGTAAATAATAAAGCATGAGATATATTCCTTGACATCAGGCCAGATAACATTGAATATGTATTCCACTTGCCAAAGGGGGTTGACAGATGTTATGAATTTTCTATCAACAACGGATTGGAATGGTTTAGAAATAACACTCAAATTTCTTATGAAATTGTGAACAGGGAATAGCTAATGCAACCTCTCCCCAAGAATAAGTTGGAGAAAATTGACATTAGAAGGGGATCTTGAAGGATGATATCCAAGTAGCGGTCACCATGTTGAGAAGATTGTATGGGATCCCCCAATAAATCTAACTTGAGCATTGGAAGATTCTCCTAATTGAAAGAATAAAGGGGAGAAGATCTAGATTTGATTGGGCTACCGTTCAGAGTGATAACCTAGATAAGCAATTGATAGCAGTGAAAAACAATCCATGTTTCTAAATGACTTCCTATGTGGTTTACTTACTGGCAACCAGGGCAGAGTACCTGGGGTTGGTAAAGAGAGGAGCCTTTGGTTAGCCAAATGCATGACCATTCGCTATATATCCTCAGCTGGTTAGATAAGAGAAGATGAACAAAGAAAGCCTAGAATATAGAATTTTCAATGATGCCTTCCTCTTTGCAATTATCCATTCCAATGAAGGTGATTATGCAAAGAGACTCTCAGAGGAATCGTTTGCTAAGGTTCAAGCAATAGGATCCTATTATATTCAATTTAAAACTTTCATATACATCAGAGTGGCAAGATGGACTCCAACACCAAAGAAGCTTCCCCGATATCATTATGACAGGATAATTATTTTGGAAATGGATATGCATCTTTTTTATGCCTATGAGCACATCAAAAATAATAAGAAACATTGTTGGGACTTACCCATATAAATTGGTCCCCATTCTTTGCTATAAATGAGAATATGCAAGTCTCTGGAATTTGAGTGGGATGAATCTCTCTTATAACCATCTGGATTAATTAGGACCAAGTTTGACTCAATCGATACTTACAATCATATTATGGGTAGACATTATGTTCATGAGCCTCACCTCGAGGATCATAGGATGAATTACATAGATGACTATGAAGTCAATATCCGGGACTACTGTAGAATGTCCCTCGAGTTTGTACAAGCTACCCTAGAGCTCTACATTCCACCCAAGGTATGGAATGGGGAGATGAAAGATGTATAGGATCATATATACAATAAAGACAAGATAATTGCAAGGGTTGTTTTAAACACAAAAGTGGATAAGGAAGAAAATGACAGTATAGAATTCAAGGCTAGGCATGTGGTAAAGAGCACCAAAGACTGGATCAAAAGTCCATTGAAAATGGACCCTATACCAATGAATCCACCATTGGATACACCATCCAAAGGAGACAAAAAAAGGGAGAAAAAGTAGTAATGCCTAGGTTTAAAGAGGCAGCCCCTAAAAAATTAGAGATAGTCTATAGGCATGATTGACCAGTCATATATGGCTCAAATCCCAAGCCTAAACTAGCAAGGACAAGAATGACTAGAAACATATCTCCACCTCATGATCAACCACCAGTCACACAAGGACAAGCTCCTAGTTTAGGTCAATCTCAAGTGGTAAAAATAATAGGACCTAGGGCCACACTAGAAGAAAAGGGGAAGGTTTACAAAAGGAAGAGATCCTTTGTATCCCCACAGTTGGAAACTTTAGAAGAAGAAGAAGAAGAAGAAGAAGAAGAAGAAGAAGAAGAAGAAGAAGAAGAAGAATTACCTTTAGCAAAGAGAAAATGATCAAGGACATCAAGCATAAAAAGGAAAGATCCACAAGAAAATGTCCTGATCAATGTGGAAATAGGACCATGGGAGGAAAAAGGAGATCACTAGGATTCCCTTTGTCCTGACAAGTTTTATATCTCTGACTTTAGAATCTTTTAGGGTTTAAGGATCAACTGACAAACCCACTCAATCATATTATGGAGGTAAATGTGGAAGGATAGGTACCATCAGTCTCACAGGTTATGCTCCCCCCCTTTGTCTCAGTTCACTACCCCTATGGTTGAAATACCATGTATGAAACCAGACTCAGGAAAAGGGATGGATACACAAATGCCTTCATCCACCATGGAGCCTACAAATGCAGAAAAAGGTAGTAGAGATGTAAATGGATCCAGTGCTCCCAAATGTTTAGGTATCACAAACTGAACAAGGGGAGTTACCACAAGACACACCCATAGATAAACACATGGGGGAGGATGTAAATGCATAACAAGTTTCATCCAACCAATCTCTTATTAATACAACTCCTCTCATCATTTCTACTCATGCACCCACGCCTCATTCTGTTAAAATACCCACTCCTCCACCTTTTGCTCCAATTTCTTCTTCAAACCCAATTACCCAAGCCCCTTCATCCACAAGGTCAGTGCCATCTTCATAAGCAAGGAAAAGACAGGTAACAGGTCTCTAGGGAGAAATATTGACGAGCTTGTCAGAAGATGTTGAGAAGCCCCAAGTTGACAAGGAATCTACAAGGGAGGAAAGTACCCCTCCTGATGAAGATGCACCTGAAGATTCAAATGAAACCATTGGAGAACAACTAGAAGAGGTAGAAGAAGAGGGGTTGGAGGATGAATAAATTTATAAGATGAGGGAAGATTTGGAAAAGGAAGGAGAAGGGGGGATGGAAATAGAGGCCAAAAATGCAAAAGAGACAACTTATGTTCTAAAGATTGCCCGGTATGAGCCAGTCACTACCTTTACCAAACCCACATAGTTTACCAAGGAAATACATCCACGGAGAAGGGTTTAAATCAAGGAGGAGGATACAAACATGGTAGTTTTAGGCCAAACCTTCCACAAGGGTGAATCTAATGCCCTAGCAAGAATGATGTCCTATGTCCCTCAAGATCATAGAGGTCAGTGGAAGCCACAAGTTGTAGTACCCACAATAAGCACTAGTGAATTATAAATAACTCTAGAGGACTATAATTTTGAAGAGGTTGACCTAGGTGAAGCTACTAGAGAAGGGAGTAAGACATTGGTGGCATTAGGGTTGAAACATGCCCTCAGATTTATGGATAAGGATGAGGAGAAGATAAATTTGTTAAAAGAGCAAACTGAATCATTAAAGAAATGCATTATTAAAATAGCAGGTCCTATTGACCTAGACTACCCGAAAACCTCATTACAAACTATCTTAGAGAAGAGGTTTGCCCTAGAATGACTGACAGGTGTAACATATTCTTTCATCCAGGCTTGTACAGATTGGAAATTTTATTTTGAGCGATTAGTAGAGAACACCATTAGAGAAATCCCCAAGCCCTTTAGGTTTATCCTCAAGGAGGTCACCAAATTTTTAGACATGATGGGTAACAAGGAAGGACTAGATTTTCAAATGAAGAGATGACAGGAGATTTGTAAGGACCTAAAATTAATAAGGAAGAAACACTTCCAAATTTTTGTCAAATTGTATGAAAGATCAGTGCTGGACAATTTTGAGACCTAGATTAAGGATATAGCTAAAATAGTAAAGGTATATGAGAAATGCTTGGACAAGGTCAATAAGAGGAATGAAGGAGTCATGATGTGGGTCAAGCAGATAGATAAATTCTTCATAGGCATAGACCTAAAATTATATGAAGATGAAGGAAACCAAGTTTTGTATTGAGTAAAAAAAATTGTTCAACCATTCCAGGGGATTTTTGTTAGTATCAATACTAAGGAGGACCTCCAACAAATTTTCTATTTCAAGGAAGATATGTAGATAATGTTTGAACATGAGGAAGGAATCAAGCTCTTTGCCTCAGAATTGATCACTTTTAGGGAGAAGCAAGAGAAACGCCTTAATGAGATAGTGTAAAGACTCCACAAGGCCCATCCGAACATCCTTCCAGATTGACTAAGTGTTCATTTTTGGACTTAGTCAAAATTTTGCAAAGGGAGAATTTTTTATACTTCACCATTTTGGAGAACTCAAGTTTTTTGACCTTTCTGCCTCTGAAAGTCCAAAATTTTGGGAGTCATAAATATCCACACTTAGCCAATTTTTAGATCTGGGCCATTCCAACTTGAAATTAATTTGCGTGGAGAGCTTATTTTAGATCAGATTACATGCATGTTTGGGTTCATTTTGGTTTGAATAGAGGATATCAATCAATTGTACTCGCTCAAAGGAGCCAGGATGAAGATTCCAAAGTAGGACTCTAGTTCCAGAAGAATACTTCAGTTCAAAATGGTGGAGTCCCAGTTCTGATCTCTTATTTCCTGGGCGAATTTGGCCCTTCTTTCTTGCATGAATGAAATGTAAATGGATTAAGATCCATGAAGGATTGTTAGATTCCATATTAGGAGTATATTTTCTTTAGTAATCTCTAGTTTATCTTTATTTTTCACTATTTTAGTGTAAATGAACCCCTAGTTTTGGGTTTCTTAGTTTCATAGTTGAAGCACTATTTAATTAAAATAATGCAATGAAGGTTAGATATTTGATGCAATAAATATATATGTTGTTGGTGCTTCATTCATGGTGTGATTATTCTACTATCTATGCGAAATTGATGAATGTGTGCATGCTTTTTCATCCATTTTAGAGACCCGACTATTTTTAGTGTGTATAAATATGTGATCAATTAAATTGGAGTTTGTTGTTTTTAATTCATCGTATTGTGACAAATGATTAGAAAGATTTGTTCTATTGGTTTAAAGATAAATCTATCTTGTGTGTGTGTGCGTGCATCTCATGGCTTCACGATTTGATAGATTTTGGAAAATCTTGCATCTAGGTAAAAGTTTCTTCAAAACATTGCATCTATTGAACATAGAATTGTGATCTAGTTTGATTCATGTTTCGTGTGTTTCTATCTTTTTCATCATTTAATTCACAAGGATTATTCAATGATGGTTTATGTCCGTTAGATTTTCATTTTCATAAAATTGCTTACAAATTCTTGTTACCAAAATATTTTGATCTTTGTTTGAAATTGGTTAAAATAAGCAATGATTGCAGGTTTTAAAAGTTAGATTTTCATTGTTAGGAAATTGCATACATTGAAAATTGAGAAAATAAAAAAAAGTTATTAAAGTTTATTTTGCAACCCGAAGTTGAAACGTACCAGCAAAGGCCTCTTTGTGAACATTCACATTTATCTTCAGCTGAGTTTACCAAGTGGTTGTACCACAACCACGAAGAACCTTGGGAATAACTTTGTTATTCTTTCAAGAGGGGAATTCGAATTTTGAATTCTTAGCAATTGGCTTGTGTAAAAACAACGCTCAAAAGAAACTGAACCAACATTAAGAGAAACATTAACAAAAGATCTAGCTTCCAATTCATTGAGATGAAAAGGGAATGGATAGATCAAACATAATACCAAGTGAAGTTAATCTATCAGTGAAAAAATTATTGACTTATGTTATATAATAATCTGTTATAAGGATTATGTGTGTTAAAACAACATATTGCCTCTCAAATATATGAAAAATCCAACAAATTTCAAGGAGGATTTCAAGAACATCATCCTCAGTAAGAGGGAAAAATAAAGATGGATCAAATTGATAAAAAATAATGGAAGTAAGTGAATACCAAGTATTGGATGGAGGGAAATTCCACGGGTCCCAACAAAAAATAAGGTAACTATGAATCAAGAACAACTGAAGGTTCCACTATAGTTAACCTTGAAAATAGGGCACCCTACACAACTTACAAAAAGATGCAACTATGTGCATACAAATAGATGGTATGAAAACTATAAAAATGCAACTAAGTGCATATATAAAGAGAGATGGTATAAAACCATACTACATTGATATCAACTCATGCTAATCAATAAAATCAATATTAATACTCAAGAGGGCAATATCGTTAGATAACTCACAATACTTGAACAAACTAAAATATGAGAAATGACATTGTTGGCATTAGATTAATCAGATGGTACAAAATGTATATAAATTTAACATAATTGAAAAAAAAAATGAACAAAAGATTAGGTGGAAAGGAAAGAATTAACTCCCTTAGTGTAATAAAAATAATCTCATTTCATTCAAATAAAGGGTTAGAAACATTATAACGAATAATTTAAGCATGTCGAGATTGATTACCATTATTCTTCTTATAATGAGACTTTTAATTATTTTGATGCCTAGGCTTCTTATCATTTTAATTTTTAAAACAATTGTTAGTCACATGACCATCTTTTCCACAATAAGTGCAATGAGGGTTTTTATTAGGACTATTCTTTTGATGATGATGATTATTAGTATAATTATTATTATGATTATTATTTTCATTATTATACAATCTATAATAATTTTCATTGTGATTTTTAGACATGAATTCATGTTCATTAGACTTAAGAGTACCAAATTGAATCAATTTCTCTTCCTCTTGACGTAATAAGGTTTGAAAAACAATATAAGTTAATTGAGTAGCCAAGTAGGAAGAGAAAGTTGAGAATGCACATTATTAATAAATTATTGAAACTATCTAGGAAGACATTTATTTAAAATGAGATGAATTAAATGAATATCAGTTAAAGTTACTCTTAAACCATGAAATTGACTTCTAACAGAATCAAATTTGAGCAAATAATTGTCCATAGATTTAAAATTGGTATACCTGAGATCCTCCAATTGATCTTGGAGTTGAATCTTTATAGATTCATTCAGACTATTGTAGGTGTTTTTCATAATATCCCAAGCTGCATGTGCTTCAATATAATTAGTAATTAAAACATACAAATTAGGACTTAAGGAAATTCTAATTAGGCCAAGTTCCTCCTCATTTTTAACATTCCAAGAATCAACGTCAGCTTGAGGAGAAGTAAAAGATGGAGCAGAAGATGGATTTGTAGCAAAATCTAACATGTGTTTGAACCAAAAGATAAATGAAATATGAGTTTTCCAAGCATGGTAATTAGAGTTATTTAACTTAATTTCAGGCATAAGCGTAGACATGATTGCAGAAGAAGTGAAAAATAAAGAATACAAAATGTGAGATATGGATAATATCAACTAAGAAATGGTGATAAATGATCTTGTAAAAAATCTAAAATATAGCAGAGTTGATGAAAACTCAACCCTATAACTCCCAAGAATCACCTACATTCAAACTTGTCACAAAAAGTGAGAAGAAAAAGCTATGGAGGCCAGAAATAACAGATCGATGAAACATGAAACATCATGTGCAAACAATGGAGAGAAAATTCTCAATGCAATAGAATCCTCAATTGATAAAATAATTTACAAAGAGGGTATCCTTATAAAAATTTACCGAAACCCTAAAAGGGAAACCTTAAAGGGGAAAGAATTAATCATTAATAAGAATTAATTATTAATGAGCCTAAGTTTAGCTTAAGGGAAAATAAAGTAATAGGCGACTTAATTAATAAATCAATATGATTTAATTAATTAAGTAAAGAACCTATATACTCCAACACCTCCCTTAAGATGAACTTAGGGAGAAACTAAAAAACTAGGACTAAATGCAGAAAGTGGGAAATGGGTCTCGACAACAAGGCTTGATGAGGTACCCAAGTACAAGAAATCTCTGTAAAGAGGAGAAAGGGAGGAAAACTAGTGGAAAAAACTCCTCTCCAAAAAGAGATGAAGACTAGTGAAGGACTGAAGAAACCTCCAAACTAGAGAATGTCCCAGAAAATAGGAACAAAGAATGAACATAAAGAACACCACTGAAGCATGAAACTACAAATACTGTCGAAGAATAACTATTGGAACCTCCACTATAATAAAACATGATCAGGTAGAGAAGATTGTAATCTGCATGAGTGCCCTCAAATGGCACTACTTGAATCAGGATGACAAATAAAGGCAAACATCAGAACTCAAAGATACAGATGGAAAAAAAACACCAAAGTTTGAAGATTTGATCAATCAAATATGTAAGGATGCTTCCAAAATAATAATTAAAGAGTGGCCATATGGTAAATGATCCATCTCACCTAAATGCATAGGTACCCAACCACTGCATCTGCCTAGTACATAGGAACAAATACTGAATACATTGACTCCATCAAACCAAGGAAGCATTAGAACCAATAAGAGATACCCCACATAATGCTGAGCAATGAGAGGCATGATAGGTACACTGAACCAGACTACCAAGAACAACTGCATGATGAAGAACCA
This sequence comes from Thuja plicata, assembly GCA_018584345.1. Taxonomy (NCBI): domain Eukaryota; kingdom Viridiplantae; phylum Streptophyta; class Pinopsida; order Cupressales; family Cupressaceae; genus Thuja; species Thuja plicata. The sequence continues at coordinate 2,932,785 of MU225411.1, forward strand.
GGAACATAGACAGTGTAAAAGAAAGTAAAAACACACATAAAGGATAGTTTTGTGGAAGGATCACTCTCTTGACACACATCATGAGGCTAATTTTGTGGAAGGAACACTAACTTGAAAAAGGTAGATGTAAAAAAAATCAAGCATCAAACCCCCCATGACACTTTATAATGTAGTGCAAGTACAAACCAACACAAAATGTGCAAGATCCAAAGCATGCAATAGATGACACTTTATCTAAATGTGTTTGCTAAAAAAATGCTACAAAAATAAATGTCTATAATTATCAAGAGTCAAAAAATTTATATGAACATTATTAACAACTAAAAATGAGTCATCCCATGCAAGGAAAATGATCCCAGGACCTGAATCATCCAAGCTATTCACCAGATTACAAAAAAAAGAAAAAAATTGAATAAAATGTACCTAGAGAATATTTTGGAGATGAGACTCATACCAAAAGAAAGAGCATAGAACCAGCTTTCAAATGATATGTGGAAGTTGGAAAACATATTCTGAATGGGTAAGATATGACTCTCAAAGTGCAAAAAAGAACCCTGAATTTGACTAGAAAAAACCCTGCAAAATGGAAAAATCAGGAAACCAAACCTCCAAAAATAGATTGGGCTCAGAAAGAGATTTTTGATTATATATGGAAGCTCAAAAACACCTATGTTTGTACTAGTTACGATGAAAAAAAACCCACCACTTCCCTAGAAGGAAAAAATTGAGTGTGGTGGCGCACAGGCGACAAATGGGTTGCACTCCGGCAGAGCGGTGGTGGGGGCGAGTAGAGGAAAGAATAGTGGTGGTACACTGGTGGAGAGACACTAGCCGCTAGGTGGTGCTCGCTAGTGGCAGTCAATCGACCACATGGAGTCATTGAGCGGTGGCTGCTGGGCGGTGCTGCGGTGACCGCGCAGTCACTAGACTAGTGCGAGAGTGGTTACATCGCCCTGTTGGAATAACTAATGGAAATTTGGGACAGAGAGGGGAGGGGAAAATTAGTACCAATAAATTTTTTAACCATAATTATTGATTATACCATATACTGCTGCTTGTTGATTTCCCAATTCATAACTTTGAAAAATAAAAGTAATGTAATGCTTAAAAAACCATAACATCGAAATATTAAACAATTGAACTCTTAACACCATAATTTTGGTAACGCGAAAATCCTTGGTTAGAGGATAAAAACTACGGTGGGGATGAAACCCACAACCTTCTCTAACTGTAGTATAAAGGGTGCTCGGTTAGAGCTACAAAGTTTAGTTATTTCTGATAGCTTACCCGATTAAGAGTATATATAAGACTTGTTAGGTCTACCTAGTTAAAGGATTTTTAAAAACTCTATACTCAGAGATGTACCCTATTAAAGGATTTACAAATATAAGATCGCGCTATTAAGATCTACCTAGTATTGGGATTTAAAGCCTCCAATACAATAGTATCAATAACTTAACAATGTATGTAAAAATGCATCAAATATAAATGTTGTTCGGACTTTATGTGCTCTTATATGTGTTACCTTAATTCCCAAATTGTAACACTGTACCCTTTTGCTCTGCTGTAGCTGAATTTTTGCTCGGTGCTCTATGCTTTGCTCTTTTTTCTTCAATAACTTATTTAACAACAATAACAATTCTCTTTTCTTCTCTGTATATCCTCTTGTGTCTCTCCTTGTATATGTTACATACAAAATTCATCCAATATATAGATGAGTTTTTCCTCTTAATATTATGCGTTAGGTACATTGTAAATTTATCTTGTCCATTAGATCTTCTTTCCATCTCGATGACCATGTCACTTTTACCTCGGTACTTATTTTTCTTGGAAATGACAAACTTTCATTTTGTCGTTTAATCTCTATCTTAGATCTTCACTATGATTTATTCAAATCATTGATCATATAAAAAACTATTTTAAATACTTATATATGCATAATTAATGCTTTAACAATCATTAAATATGATCTGATCACATTTTTATTAATTGTATAACTCGGTCAAATAACTCCACAATACTCAGTTAAGTGTTCTTCATCACTCGGTGTACTCATGCGCTCGGTGTAGTGTGTCACTCAGTAACTGTAGGCGCTTGGTACTCTATCAACTCTATGCTTTACTGACTGTCTCAGTGTGCATTACCAACTTGTCTTATCCTTTCTTTTCAATATTTATCGATTGATTCTCCTTGACTCTATGACTTTGTCTAAACTAATGACAACAAAATATCTTATAGAGATAACAATCTCCCCCTTTGGCATTAGTTGGACATTTTTGACAAAAAATTCAAAGTCATCAAAATTAGTAACTCCCCCTTGGATGTTACTCTCTATACATATCTTTTTTTATTTTCCACATATATATTTATTATTTTTTTGAAGTATATCTATCTACCTTTTTTTGTTTTCTGAATAAGTAAGATATCTATCCTTCTTTATCTCCCTTTATGTGACTAAGATATCTATCCCCCTTTTTTGACAAAAAGTGCCAAAAAGTAAAACTTATTAACCAAAAATATGTTTATACCTCTATTGCATGCTTGAACGTACAGGCTCCCATGTATCTCAGAGATTCAGAAGTATAATAATATACTCTATAATATCTGTAGATAAGCCAACTATGGTGTCTAGTGAACTTACATCTGGAAAACTTGCTAGTTCTTTGGATTTCTTCAAGTGTATCTGCATTGATTGGATATGGGGAATTAACATGCTTACAATTCAAGTAGTTCCAATCTCAGTTTGTCCCCCTCCTGTCTCAATGAGAATTGAACTCCCACGAGTTCTTGTATCTTTTAGTAGTAGGTCTAGAATGCTCCAGACTTGGTAGATATTTGCTCAAGTTGCCCATTCAACTCTTTCTCAATATCTACTTCCTTCTTCTTGATTTCAACAGTAAAGTTTGAAATAATACATAACTTTTCAAACAATGAAATGATGGATGTCAATTGCTTTTCAACTTTAGAACATAAATGGAAAGAGTTACCTTCTCTATGTCAATATTTTGCAGTAAGTCTTCCATCAATTTCTTCTCCATTCTTTCTTTGTGAATCTTCATCATATATTTGGTCATATCCTTGTTTGGTGCTTTGATCTATTGGGCTAAGTCACCAACTTGGTCCAGTAGGGGTTCAGATTAATCTACAGTTGCTTTAGGAACAATGTCCTGGAATATGTCCTTAACATGCTCAAGTATATATACCTTTTTATTCTTTGCAATTAACTTCTCTTGTTCATCCGTTTGAGCTACAATCTCAGCATAAATATCTAATTTTATAGGCTTCATTGAATTTGGGTCTCCTTTTGGTATTATGATTGGCTTGCTCAAATCAATGATTTGCTTTCTCTTTTTTATCTTCTTCTTCTCAATCAATCTTCTCTCTCTAGTAGAACATTTGGAATGTGATGCCTTAGTTGCATCTGGTGACTCAGTATGGGTACCGGCTATGCTCTCTTCTACTTTTACTTCATCTTTTTGTTCACCTTTTTTTTATCCTCATTATTTTCCTTAAGATTTGATTCCTACTGCATTTCACTCTTAGTATTTGTTGTCTTATGTACATCATGATATGTTGTTGTGTTAGTATCTTGCTTCTGATCATCGTTATTAGCTTGGGGTACCAACTTGGTGTTCTTTCCTTATTTTGTTTCGGTGGCCTTAATTTTTCCATCCTTATTGTTATCTATCTCAACTGGTGTCTCAGTTGCTATGTCTGGTGTATCTAGTACAAACTCAGTATTAATAATATCATCAATTGTATAGCTTTGTACTTGTGTCATAATCAGATCTTTGCTCATCAAATGTGCATTATCAATATACATACACTTGGTATCCTTCATTTATGTATCGATGACATCTTCATCTTTTAACAACTCTTTTGCAGGGTCTTCTTCCTCAAATATATCTTCAATTATAACCTCTACATTGTTAGTAGTTAGATCAATAGGATCTATTTGATTTGTTCCTCCCTTTATTTGTTCAGCAATGTCTGCTTCTTGTTCCTTCTCTACTTCATGATACTCGGTATCATCTTTATGAAATATATCCTTCCATTTTGCAATTTTATCCTTCTCTACTGATTGTATGTCTCCATTCATTATCTTAAGGGCTCACCCCTTGACTAGAAATTTGTTTGAATGTTTCTTTAATGCTTCACAAATCTTAGATGGTGCAAGGTCGGGAATAGTGTGTACAAGATCTCTCTCTCTCTCTCTCTCTCTCTCTCTCTCTCTCTCTCTCTCTCTCTCTCTCNACGCTCTCTCTCTCTCTCTCTCTCTCTCTCTCTCTCTCTCTCTCTCTCTCTCTCTCTCTCTCTCTCTCTCTCTCTCTCTCTCTCTCTCTCTCTCCTTTTCTACATTTAGCGCATACTTCCATTTTGCATCAATCTTTTTGTAAAGTTCCTCTGGTAGCTTTTATGCAACCTCAATAGGTGTTACTTTGTATCTCATTAAAGTTATCACAACAACATATTCAATCTTCTTCTTATCTTCTTCATTTCTCTTATGATACTTTACTTTCCTAAAACCTCCAATTCCTCCTGATTTTTTAATCCATCCAGAAAATAATTAAGACTTTATGGAGCTCATGAGAGCTCTACAATTGGTATAGATTTATTAGGCTCGTCAGATTTTGTTTCACTCTCATTACCAAGTAATAATATTCTTCTTGTTTTAGCAGGTTGTTTCTTGCCTATGGTTCTCACATAACTCTTTCCTTTCAGTTGAACTATCTCTACATATTTCTTCTATTTTGGTATTAGCAGTTACTTGCAAGGTTTCCTACCCTATGACAATAGAAAAATGTCATGCTAGGGTTCCTGCATGATCTTTTGTTAAACCTTTCGTGCATCAATATGCAGTTTGCAGCAATGTGTCCATATCTTCCATAAGATAAGCATGAAATCCTTGTATTATAATCCCATGGTATAGATGTGCCTATTCAGTTAGTATTTGCATTGTCTTGGTTAGGCATCCACTCGTCATTTCTTTTCTTTAATCTGCACTCTTCAGTCTTGTGACCATACTTGTTGCAATTCTTGTAGTATCCATCAAACTTAGGTTTCCTTATGTTGTTAGCAAAGTTTTTTCTACACTCAAAAGCTTGATGTCCATACTTATTACATCTAAAACAATAACCATCAAATTTAGGTGTACTCGGTGCTTTACCTTTCCTACTTCTTCTTCTTTTGTTTTGGTGGGGGTATAATACCTTGATATTTCTGTGCATTAGATGATTCTGCTTTCTTGGTAGTGTTGTTTTCATTGAATCCAATTCCTGATCTGTCATTTGGTTGCTTCTAATTCTTAACCCGTTCATCCAGTGATTTCAGTACATCTTCATTTCTTAGATCAACATTTCATTTGCATCCTTCTCAGCTTTCAATCTTTTTTCGTTCTTTCAATTTCAATTTCGGCTTTCAGTCCTTGATTCTCAAATTATTTTCGGGTACAATCCTGATTTGCATTCAAAATTTGGTCTATCATATTGTAGTGAACTTGGTTCATCCTTAAGATTTCATTATCTTTCTCAATTAACCTAATTTCAACTTGTCTTTTGTCATCTTCTACAATTCTCTTTTCATCCCCAGTTGTTCTTTTACCTTCAATCAGTTTGGTCATTCTTAAGCTATTAGCATCAAGATATTTCTTCATCAAATCCAGCAGCTCAGTAAGTGAGTCATTCTTTTCAAGTAGATCTCTTATAGTAGTCTCAGACTCATCAGTTACACTTCCTTCAGATGCAGTCTCAAGTGTATAAAATTGTTCTTGTGTAACCTTCAGTTCATCATACAATTTCCTTCTTATCCTCAGAGATTTCTCAAGTTTATTTCTCAGATTCATGATTAACTCTCATGCACTTTCCAATTTAGATTCAACACCATCAATTCTCTTAAACTGTCTATAACCTTCCATGACTAAGATCTTTAACACTCAGGTGGTCAAACCTTTAACTCAAGAGTACAAGCTCTGATACCAACTGTTGGAATAACTAATGGAAAGTTAGGACTGAGAGGGGAGGGGTGAATCAGTACCAATAAAATTTTTAACCGTGATTACTGATAATACCATATACTGTTTCTTGATGATTGTCGAGTTCATAACTTTGAAAAATAAAAGTAATGTAATGCTTATAAAACCATAACATCAAAACATTAAACAATTGAACTCATAACACCATGATTTTGGTAACACAAAAATCCTTGGTTAGAGGATAAAAATTGTGGTGGGGATGACACCCACAACCTTCACTAACTGCAGTATAAAGGGTGCTCGGTTAGAGCTACAAATTTTATCTATTTCTTATAGCTTACCCGGTTTAGAGTATATATACGACTTGTTAGGTCTACCTAGTTAAAGGATTTTTAAAAAATCTATACTTAGAGATGTACCCTATTAAAGGATATACAAATATAAGAGCGGTTAAGATCTACCTAGTATTTGGATTTAAAGCTCTTAATACAATAGTATTGTAGACACCTAAAACTGGGCAAGTGTCCTATTATCAAGCAAATCTGCAAATCTTAGCCAAATGCTCTAAATTTCACCAAAATGGATCAAATCAATTCAAATGTACATTTATTAATAAAATTGGACAAAATCATTCAAATCAAAGGATCAAATAAATAATAACATCAATGATCAAATATAAGCGTAAAGGGATTAATCAAACTATATAATTGATTTTAATCAATTAATTGTATAGTTTAAATCAAAAATCAAATCCAACCTATTCCCCAAAATGACTAATTTAATTAATTGATTGGATTTAATAAATACTAATATTATTCAACATGAATTTGAGAAACCAATGAAAATTGAGAACACAAAACACATTGATCACTCCTAATTTGCAATCTCAATCACTCATTTTGAACTTTAAATCTCAATCACTCAAATTTGTCCCTTTGTCCAATCCTTTGAGACAATAATTTAAATTCCCCCCCACCCCCCCCATTTGAAACCATTTGAAAGCCTCTCACTCAACCATGGCTTAATCATGATCAAGTAACTCTATCCCCTACACTTGGGAAAATTATATAAATAGAAGTCATTTTGAGAGCGTAAAGGATCCTAGAAAATTCAAATGTAAAGCATCCTTATTATAGACATTTCATAGCAAATTAAGAGCAATTGAGAGAATATCATAGCAATTTAGCATAATGGAGAGAATTTAGGAGAGAATTTGAATCAAATATCATGGAAATTGAGAGAATTGAGAGCTAGTTAGGCATTATCTTTATCAATTTCTCATTCTAGGATTGTCACTAGTAGAGATTTAGGCTGAGAGATCTATTAGCAAAGCTTCGTTAGAGATCCATGAGATGTTAAATGCTTTATTTGTCAATTCTTAGATTAAATTGTATTATTGTTTCCATAGAATTGATAGATAACACCTTTATTTCATGAAGGTATGATTTATACATACACAAGTACCAATAACTTAAAAATGTCTGTAAAAATGCATCAAATTTAAATGTTGTTCAGACTAAATGTGCTCTAATATGTGTTACCTCAATTCCCAAATTGTAACATTGTACTGTTTTGCTCTACTATAGTTGAATCTCTACTCGGTGCTCTATGCTTTTCTCTTTGTTCTTCAATAACTTCTTTAACAATAATAATAATTCTCTATTCTTATTTGTATATCCTCTTGTGTCTCTCCTTGTATATGTTACATACAAAATTAATCCAAGATATAGATGATTTTTGCCTCTTAATCTTATGCGTTAGGTATGCTGTAAATTTCTCTTGACCGTTAGATCTTCTTTCTAGCTCAGTGACCATGTCACTTTTACCTCGATACTTGTTAGTCCAGCCTATTTATAGGCTGAGACTTATGTTTTCACCTCCATTATGCCTATTAATATTTTCTTTGGAAAACGTGAATACATAGTCTAAACTAAAGTGTTTGCTAATATTTTTATTAAAGTTAAATTTTTCAATATTGAATGCTTTTTCTGATTGGTTCTTTCAAAATTTCCTAGTGGTTTTAAAGATTTTTATAAAAGAAAATACAAAATTTTGGGCCATCACTCCGTGGGCACGTGCAAATTTCACATCAAGCATAAATGGTGAGAAGCAGGACATGGGACATTAATCCCTTGAATATTTCTATGACTTCAGCTTTTTCTGCACTATAAAAATGATCCTATTAATGGCCGCCTTCAATGTTGTGCCTGCATTTATAGTTGGACTCAATCTTTTCTTTGTATCTTTCCTCAGGCTCTGCCAAATCCCACCTATTATATCCAAAACAAGCCCATTTCTCATTAAATCCTTTGCAAAGCTGTATCCACAAGAAAACGGAAGGAAAAGTATTTTATTATTATTATGTACAAGTTTGCTTCCGCAACCGACAATGTTTGTTTGAAGAATCTTTGTTAATATGCCTATTTACATTAGTTGGTGTTTAACTCTAATCGATTAAATCAAGGCTTTGATGTGATCTTGCTTTTATTTATTTATTAGTCCGACCTATTTATAGGCTGAGGCTTATGTTTTCAAGTGATTTTATGCTATTATTAGTCCAGCCTATTGATATTAGTCCTTTATAGGCTGAGACTTATGTTTTCAAGTGATTTTATGCTATTAGTTTGCCTTAAAAATTGTGCCTTTGCAAAATATTAAACATGATTTCCAATGTTTGAAGTGCCTTGTTTTTTTTTTTTTTTTGAATTTCTTGAAAAATATTTCTTTTTTCTTATTGGTTGACCCTATTTTTGCTGGGGGTTTAATTAATTTTTCATTCTGAAAATTACAAAAAAATTGTCCAATCAATTAAAAGTAGGAAAGAAAAATATTTATTTGTGGGGGCAATATTTGTTTATTGTTATTATTATTATTATTATTATGATGTTATATTGATATTATTGAAATTTTATTTTACAATAAATTTTTATTTTTAGTGCATAGTAATAAAATAAGTATTATTTAAATAGATAAATAAAAATTGAAAAGTTTGTAAATAAGTTAGAATAATTTTTTTTTAGATATTTTAAACTAGATAGGAAATAAGATTATTTAAGTATTTTGATTTTTACATTTTAAGGTAATATTAAAGTTTCTTCCATAAAGAAATTATAAAATTAAACGACTTTGTACACTATTAAATAAATTAGTTTTATAAATACTCTTGTCACAATTTCTTTAATAATTTATTTACATTTATTATGGTGTACAAATAGACAAAATGAATATAAAAAATACTTATATATTTAGCAAAAATCAACCAAATTTCAATCATATTGAAATAATTATTTTTACTAT